>LR750225.1:550527-605859 GCA_902729485.2 Mus minutoides | reverse complement strand
TATGGGTACACTGTAGCTGTACTGATGGTTGTGAGCTATCATGTGGTTGCAGAGAATGGAGGTTGCTTACTCTGGTCAGCCCCACTCACTCCAGCCTAAAGATTTATTTATTATTATATCTAAGTACACTGTAGCTGTCTTCAGACACTCCAGAAGAGGGCATCAGACCTCATTACAGATGGTTGTGAGCCACCATGTCATTGCTGGGAATTGAACTCAGGACCTTCGGAAGAGCAGTCAGTGCTCTTAACCGCTGAGCCATCTCTCCAGCCCTTTCATAGATTTTCAAGCCTGTTTTATACATGTAATTATGAGGTCCACTTTATTATTACCCTCCACTTTATTATTACCATCTTAGGTATTTTTAGTGTATTTTTAGGTATTTTAAACAGTTGTCTCTGATTGTTTTGGAGAAACAAACATGATGGTGTAATGGGTGTGGAGAGGCTATTTTCAGTGAGTGATCAGTAAGTCAGTTTAGATGAAGACAACACTCTGGAAATGCTAGACAGATTAAATCATGGTGACCAGTACTGTGGAAGAACCTCAGCCTTGTTCTAGTGGTGTCAATCAACACTGCTTGTCACTATCCCCTTGCCTGGTATACACTTTGGGTGATGATTCAGAGAACATATAGTTGTCTTATCATCTGTACAATAGCTTTGTTTTAAGTAGATTAATTATAGTACTATACTAGAATTTCATTTGTGTACTTCTAGAATGATCAGTTTTTATGTAATTATTTTCTTAGCCTTTTCTGCTTTGCAAAATGATTTAGTACAAACTTCTTATTTGTTGCCCTTGGAATATGAAGAAATCTTGACATTAATGAGATTATTTTATTTTAAAAGAATTTGTTGTATTTAATGAGCCTCTTTGTGTGGCTTCAAGCCACCAGCATATTCCAACCCTTCCTCCTCCAGAAAACAACAACAACAACAAAAAACAAAAAACAAACCAACAAAAAAACCCTACTCCACATCCTGAATTTCCTCCTTAGCTTTTCTGCATAAGCATTTTGTCTTCACAATAACAGGCTGCTTATGCAGCATCACGTTAGTGATGGTGCAGCCCTGGTGCTGTTTTTGGCATCATTTACCCACGTCTGCTTACTCACCAACAAAGTCCAAAGTTTTTCAAAGTTGATAGGCAGAAGCTTTGGTTCCTATTCAACTGGTAATGCCATTTAGAATCACCTGACCATAGTTGTTGTATTTGGTCCTGTGGCGATTTAAGCCATCAGCATTTCCTGGGCCTCCTGGGTACTTCTAGTGTTTATAAATGTGGCTATTGCTATGGCTTCCATGACTCTGAAGTTGCTGGGACCAAAAAACCACGTTTTTGTTTTGTTTGTTTGTTGTTTTTCTAGATAGGGTTTCTCTGTGTAGTCTTGACTGTCCTGGAATGATCTGTAGACCAGGTTGGCCTCAAATTCACAGAGATCTACCTGCCTCTGCCTCCCGAGTGCTGGGATTAAAGGCCTGGGCCTGGCAAAGAAACATATTTTCATTTTATTGCTTTTGTGTATGTGTATATGAATGCATGTGTTATATGTACACATGTATGTGGGTGGAGGTATTTGTAGACATAGAAGTAGAAAAAAGACAAGCATATTGTTCTATACAGTCACTGTCTACCTTCATTCCTTTGAGGCAGGGTCTTTCACTAAATCTGGAACCAATTGAATGGCCAGCAAGTCTCAACCTTCCTCCTCTCCGTCTGCCTATTGTGTTGTAGTTACAGGTGTTGTGCATTCCCATACTGGGCTTTTTACAGGAGTGTTATAATATGAATTCATATCATACTTGCATAGCAAGTGCTCTTAACAACTGAGCTATTTTTTTCAGTCCTGTATATTAGGTTTTAAAAATCGAGATTCATTTTTACTGAATTAGAATAAGGTGAACATCTTAATGTTTTTTTTCCAGCTTTTCCTTATTTTCTTTTATTATACCTCAAATATACCTTACTGTTTTTTCTTAGACTAAAAACTAACGAATATTTAAAAATTATTTTTAAATAAAAACTATTTATTTTTACAGGCCTTTGGAAATGCAAAGACAGCTCATAATAACAATTCAAGTCGTTTTGGCAAGTTTATTCAAGTAAATTACCAAGAAACTGGCACTGTACTTGGGTAAGTACTGCCACTTAAGAAGCACACACACATACACACACATGTATATATATTATATATGCACATATGTTTGGTACCTATACACAAACACACATTAAAATCTAATTTATTTTCAGTGTATGTGTATACCACGTAAATTCAGTGCTCTTGGAGGACAGAAGAGAGGGGGATCAGATCCCCTGGAACTGGAGTTACAGATGGTTGTTAGCTGCCATGTGAGAGCTAGCAATTGTACCCAAATCCTTTGAAAGAGCAGCCATTGTTCTTAATAGCTGAATTATTTCTCCAGCTCCTGGAGCATATTTGTATTTTAGTTATTACTAGTTTCATAAGCTATGAATTATGATATTGATATCTGCATAATTTTTTTTCCTCATTTTTAGTGGGTTCAAACTGAGAAAGTTGTAGGACTAATTATAATGAGAAAGTTGTAAGACTAATTATAATTCTTAACATGCTTATACTTGTTACTGGTTAACAGTTGCATGTATTTATGTTTATATTATAAATTTTCTAAAATTTATTTTCAAGTTAGGAACTGATCCTTTACTTTATTTCTGAAGATAATCACACTTTTCTACATATCCAAATTAGTGTTCTCCCAATCAATTTGATTTTGATACAATAAAAAGCTGTATATTTTCTGTGATGAGTCATCTGATTGTTCTATCAATGTATTTTATAGATTAAAAGTTAACAATATTCTTTAGACTAGTTTTAGATTTGCAACAGAAGGAAATGGAAATTACAGAGTTCCCATATATCATTTCCATCTCTTCCAGCATAGCTTTCCTTGTTAGAAATGTTGTGTTGGTGTGCTCTGTTTGTTAAAGTTCATGAGCAGTGTTATTGCTGCATTTTTATTAATTGTGAAATTTATAACTTGTATTAATGTTTGCTCATTGTGTTTTACATTCTTTTGGCTTGAAAACTACAGAGATGCTATTTACAGTTTCCATTTTAGTATGGACCATATAGTTTTACTGTGCTAAAAATCTTTTGTGTTTGGCTTATTCAGCCTTTTTACCTTCTAGGTCTTGGTAACTACTGATCTTTTCCTGTCGCCATACTACTTTTTCCAAAAATGTAGAGTTGGAATCATATTGTATTGTAGCCTTTTCAGTAGCTGAAATGCATATTATGTTAGTGTTGCATATTAAATCTCATCAAAGTTGTATTTGGGATCTATGTAGATAAACATGCCTTCCTTCTGAAATACATTGATACATTGTACTTTTTTTCTCTCTCTAATATTGAACTATTTTGCATTTCAGGAAAATTTCTCAGTACAAACTCACACATGCATATATACCATACATGTAAATTGTTATTCTTCTATTTTATGGTTATTATTATGATTTTTATACCCATATTAATAGGTAGATTTTAGCTTATTTTTTATGCTATTTGAATTATGCCTCAATCTTATGTAGTTCTGTGTTAAAAAAAAAGCATGGCCAAAACTACTGTGCATATAACGTTTTTGCCCATCTTTGAAGAACTTAAAACCAATGTTATCAAAACCACAAAAGTCCACGGGAGATGTTCAATAGCAGTTTCATGGTCATTTCTTTTCTTGATTCTTGAGACTTACCAGTTTACAAAGACTCAGTTGGTACTTTTTCTCTTAGAGTGGGATATAGTCAAGGAGTTAGGCTTATAGTTGTGTTTCAGAAGAAAATGGCAATAGATGAAGCCATGTGTATTGCTATTAACCTCAAATGTAATAATAATCTTCATTGCTTAAGATAGTTTTGTGAATTAGAAAATAGATGTCTAGTTTCCTTTATTGAAGAAAATGCAGTTTCTTCTGTTTTCATAAAAAAGTTTAAACATTTTTTCTATGGTGAACACAAACTGAGTAAACAATATATTTGGATTAAGCTTTATTAACTCATTTTTTATTTATTAAGCATGGATTTGTGGGGTGCTTTTTGAGTATCAGGCATTGTTTTAAATATTGAAATTTAAATTTAAATATTGTAATATTTGTAAACATGTTTTTGCCTTTGACCTTTTCATTGTCTTTTGGGGAAATAGATACGCATATAAGTTGATTATAGTAAATGATAAGTCGATTGAAGTATGTTTCTGGAGGCCTTATGAAAAACATTGGTATTTATGCTGAGTATTAAAATTTTGCCAAGTGGAAGGACAAGGAAATAATTTTATGAAGTGAGAAATTGTCTTTAGTAAATGACTGTCATCATAACAAGAGTTTATATTTGAAAAAAATGAAAAAAAATGGGTATAGCATTGTCATAGAGGTTAGATGGTCAAATTGGATATAAAACTAATATAATTATTAGTGACATCGTGAGGTAAATTTTAGATAATTTTATTTAAAAAGTCAAATATACACAAAATAGAAAAAATAGAGCAAGGACATCCTAGGTAGATTCAATAATGATTATGTCTTACCATATTTAATTCATTTGTCTCTTTTTCTTCAACAATGATTAAGTCTTAACCATATTTAATTCATTTGTCTTTTCTTTTTCTAAGCTGGCTTTAAATAGAGTATCAGACACATGTGATGTGCTCAGCACTGTGATGAGCAGATAAATTTAGAGGCATAATATGACTATCTCATTCACTGAACTGATAACTTTTGTTCTAGTAGAACTCATGGATTAGGATGGAAGAAAAAGAGATATCTAGGGAGTAGTAAAATTGAAAGTTAGGCTTTGTAGTGAAATCAGACATGGGTTCATATTCATATGATGATTGTGTTGCTGATTACTAGTAGATAATTTCGATTTGTTTTTATTCTTATTTTGAAACAGGGTTTCATTGTGTATTTACTCTTGAAATGTTTATCTCACTCACTAGCCATTTGTTGACTTAGGATTTTGAGAATTTAACATGGATAATGCTAATATCATCTATAACAGTTATAATGGTGGATGTGTAGCTGTCATCTGATAAATAATCCTTACGGTTTTGAACTGTCTAAATAAATAATATCTATCTTATATTAAGCTTTATTATTTATATAAACTAATTTTTATTATATCAACCGATTTTATTTTTTTCCAGGGCCTATGTTGAAAAATATCTTCTGGAAAAATCTAGACTTGTTTATCAAGAGCATAATGAACGGTATATATTTTTTATTTGTATTCTGTGGTCCTTATCCCACTGTATATTATGCAGAGTTTATATTTATATTAACTACTATTTCTTTCTTGGGTGGAATGCTATATTTTTTAATTCAGCTGGAAGAGTTTTATTGGATATTGTCTTAGTCAGGTTCTGCACAAACATCATGACCAAGAAAAAAGCTGGAGAGGAAAGGGTTTATTTATTCAGCTTACACTTCCACATTGCTGTTCATCACCAAAGGAAGTCAGGACTGGAACTTAAGCAGGTCAGGAAGCAGGAACTGATGTAGAGGCCATGGGGGGATGTTTCTTACTGGCTTGCTTCCCTGCTTTGGATACAGGGTTTCTCTGTGTAGCCCTGGCTGTCCTGGAACTCACTCTGTAGACCAGGCTGGCCTCAAACCCAGAAATCCACCTGTCTCTCTGCTGGGATTAAAGGTGTGTGTCACCATTGCCCGGCTTCAGCTTGCTATTTTATAGAACCCAAGACTACCAGCTCAGGGATGGTACCACCCACAAGGGGCCCCTCCCCCTCTTTGATCACTAATTGAGAAAATGCCTTACAGCTGGATCTCATGGAGGCATTTCCTCAACTGAAGCTCCTTTCTCTGTGATAACTCCAGCTTGTGTCAAGTTGACACAAAACCAGCCAGTACATACATGCAGAATTGTTCATTATTCTTTCTCAGTTCTAGATAAAATTTAGGACAGAAAAGTAGTTTTTCAGATGATAACTCATTTATTTTTGAGCCATCTGTATAGCAGACCCCAATTAGATACTTAAATTGATCCAGCGGGTGGTATGATCCTTACTACCTGCCCCAATGTTCTGGGTTCCCGAATGAAAGATACATATACACACACACACAGCCTTTATATTTTGATATTTCTTAAATAGCTCAATGGCTGGGCCACTTTCTAACCTCCACCTCCCTCTAATATTACCAAGACATTACTTACTAAATTTTATATTCCATTTTAGCTGCCCAGGACCCAGTTGGGCAGCCCTTCTAAGGCCACTCTTCCCCAGCACCTACATGGTGACTATGCTCTCTGATGCACACATTTTCATTTACACACATCAGAATCTTTGTTCTCATTTTTCCCAGCATGGTGGATCTTCTCCTTCCTTCTCCTTCCTCTGCCCCTTGCCTGGGAGTCCTAAAAAGGCCTGCCTCTGTCTTTCCTGCCCAGTCATTGGCCACCGGCAACTTTATTTACCAATCAAAACCAACTGGGGGCAGGCTTCCTTCAGTGTCTTATGTGTGGATGTATAGATTCTTGTGCAATTTTGGGACCTAGATTGACATATTACAAGCAGTATTAGACCAAACCCACATTTCCCCCTTTTTGTCCATTTAAGAAGGCTCTTTTCCCTCAGATATAAATTGAGCATAATTATAACGATTATGTAAATTATAAGGTATGATATAAACTTATAACACCCAGTGTATCAATTTTGTCAGTTTAGATATAGTACTCTATCATCTATCCTAACTTAAAGAGTTTATGATTTTTATACCAGAATTATGTTTTGATTTTTATCTTGTATTGCCATCTGAAAACCATCTTTTCAGATCTAGAAAGAACATCTTCCTTAATGCTAAACAACATAAGTTTGATTATGAGACTGTAATTAGTCTTCAACCTCATCAGAGATCCTAAAATGAATTAAATATTACCTGATTATTTAGGAAGCTCAAAGACATTGTTTCCAAAACTTAAAAGTCTGACAGACTTTAAGGGAAGCAGGAATTATGAAGGACTAGCTTACCCTGTCTTGACAGAGCTAAGCTGTCAACTATCCCATATCATGTATCCTTTCCTGGACAGTCTTTTTTGTCTGCAGATGAATTAGGGCAATTTTCCCCAGTGGCCACTTTGCCACAGTTGGAGCAACTCCATGTGGAGTTATTGATGCTCAGTATCTTCTTTGAAGTTTGAAGTGGGTATTGTCAGCAGCAGACAGGTCTCCTAGTCAAAAGATCTATTAATAATGAGGTGATTTTAGATATAATATTCTGAGGATCAATACAAAGATTTATACCAATGAAAACTTTAAACCTGTATCATTATATCAATTTTATACAATATAAGAATAATGTAACTTCAATTCTGCATCAGAAATTAGAGATTTCTACCAATGTAAGATTATGGCTATAAAATTTTTTGTATAAGAGTAAATTTAGTAATCCATCCCATATATCTATTTTCTTATAATATTATGCTATCCCTCTTTTTCTTTTCAACCCATTTCCCTTTACCTAAGAAAGAAAGGATAGAGAAGAAGGAAAGACAGAAATCCCAAAGTCTAAGCTCTTTATTTAGTTTTCTCCCTGTCCAAAATTATGACCATTTACAAATTATCTCTTAAAATACCAGTCTACTTATAATTTACAAATAGCCATAACCAGACACCCAAACCCAAGGAATTGGGATGATGATCCTCTATAGCTTTTTCCTGCTGAATTGGGGCAATGAATAATATTTTAAATGTTGGGGAAGGGTAGAAATATTGGAAAAATAGGTTAGACTTAAGAAAGCTAGCTTTAGCATTTGTTATCCAGTCTGTGTATGCTTAAAAAGTACAGGGCTTGACTGATATTCTGATTGGATCTGTCTGAAAGTCTGGATGAACTGAGGTAATCGGGAATCAGCAGCTATTTCTGAAGCTGTTCTAGGAGCAAGTCTCTGGAAACAGCATCAAGTGAGGCAGGATTAGGCAGGGAGCTAGAACAGCAGGTCTTTTCAGCATCCCTGAGAATGAATCTTGACAGAGCTGCATCTTGGTCATTCTGAAATATATGAATCTTATAACAAAATTTTTAGTACTGTAAAGGTATTTGTATGAATTGTGTAAAGTGTACATATCAGTTACAGATAAATTTTTGTTCCTTGTTTGAGCAGGTGAAAGACAACTGTCTTTTTTATGACCAAACAAAATAAAAAATGTTTTTAGAATTAGTCATGTTCATTATATGTTTTGTTCCCAACAGGAACTATCATGTATTCTATTACCTTCTCGCAGGAGCAAGTGAAGAAGAGAGGTTAGCATTCCACCTTAAACAGCCTGAGGAGTACCATTTTCTCAACCAGGTAAGAACCCATGAAAAACCTTTTGAAATGTAGAGCATGATTAAATTTTAGTTACTGAGGAAGTTTTGTAGTGCTTTTATATATAGATATGTTTTGCCTTTATGTAGACAGTCTAAAAAAGTTATGTGGCATACCCTCCAAATTTAAAAAGGATTATCTACTTCATATAAGGGATAAAAATTATATATGTTTTATGTGCATTTTGTGAGATTCTTTTAATAATATTAAAATGTTAAATGTTTTATCATACTTATCAGAAAAATGTTACATTCTTTTTGTCATGAATGAATGACCTTTTTACATACCCCAGGATGTTAAGTGTAACTGTTGATTAATGCTTGTGAATTGCAAAGAGATTGCTTTAAACTTGATTTGCATGTTTTGGACTCTAATGCACATATGTCTGCATGCTGTGATACTGGCATAGAGTATTACTGTATAATTTAATGAACAGTCCTCTTAAACATTCTATGGAACCTGGGCATAATGGCTCATTCCTGTAATTCTAAATCATTTGGAAAGCTGATGCAAGATTATCATGCTTGGTCTCTATAATGAATTCCAGGGCAACTTGTGCTACATTGTGATTTCTTGTGGTAAAAACAAAACAAAATAGAACAAAGCATCAGTATGAAATTTCTCAAAGGCAAATGGTGTAGAGAATGTATTTTTTTCTTTAAAATTCTGAATTCAGCTTTAAGCTTTCATATTAAGGAATGATCTTTACACATTTTCCAGATATAGATTTCTCTATTTTTCTATTCTTCATATTAAAATTTCAAATCCAATTACTAGTAGAATTGTTACTATAGTATATTACTTAAAGAATAAAATAATCCCTCATTTTTTGTTTGAGGGAAAATATATTTATAGGAAAAATGTCTTTATGACAATGAAAACTACCCTTAGGATTTTTTTAATTTAATTTACACTTGAGTGAGTAAAAAATTTTCTATTAAATATTATCAAAGTAGCACCATGGACTATTCTTCAAATGTACAGTATGCTTTACCTGGTATTTTTTAACTTTACAACTTCATATTAATATAAACTACCTTAACTTCATGTTAATAGATGTAGAACTTAGAAATTACATCACTTTCTGTTTGAATGCTAAGGTATTTTAACCTTACATAATTAAGTGTATTTTTAAAAATTACTAATTCAGCCTGAATAATTATTTTTTTAAATAAAGTTGTAAGCACTTAGAAATGAGATGATAATTTTTATTGATTCAGTATTTTATAGTCTTTCTGACATTTTTGTGTAAGGAGTAGCTACAGCATACATGCATAATATCAGTACTTATAGGTTAAGGAACTTAGTGATTAATACAAATATCAGAGCCACTGGACAATGACATATATAAGTTGAATAGAATAATATACAATCTCCCAGAATCTGAATATTTATCTAGTCTTTATTAGAGTATATTGCTATACAAAATGCATCTCAGAGATCTTTACAGAAGTATAATTCCACCCTAATAACTTCCACCTAACTAATGTACCTTACTTTCAGATAACAAAGAAACCTCTCAGACAGAGCTGGGATGATTATTGCTATGATTCTGAGCCGGTCAGTACAAGTACCTAAATATTTTTTGTTCCTGTTAAAGGGACTTCACATTGCTCATTCTCATTCATCTTTATCAGTCAGCATGAAGATGAGCTGATGCATCACAATGCAAGGAAAGAGGATCACTAGTTTTTATTACTTTGAATGGTTGATTTGTGTGTAATAGTTTGTTGCTAGACCAATTTACTATTTTTATATATTTAGCTTAATGTTTAATCTTCATTAAACATTTACTTTCACAGACAGTACATAGACTGCATCCCTGATGGCCAGCACTGTAATGGCTGTTTCAACTCCAGTAATTCTCCTTTCCCCTCAAGGTTTTTATTGTTTTGTTTTAGTGCAGTGTGACTGCTAGCTACACTCTTTACCATTAAACTTCATCCTTAGTTTGATACTTACTTTTTAGAATTATTTTTAGTGGGCTAAATCGATAGCTTAGTGCTTAAGAGTGCTGCTTTTCTAGAGGATGAGAATTTAGTTCCAAGGACCCAGTGTCAAGTGGCTTGTTACAGCTACCTGTAACTCCAGCTCCAGGTGATCTAATGCCAAGCACCCATTGTAAAGTGGCCTCGGAGGACACACACCTGCATCCACATGTATACACACACATATGAATCAAATAAAAATAAGTCTTTAGGAAAATAAAGTGACATCACTTTTTAGGAACTAGGGAGATAGCTCATTGGAGGAAATGCTTCTTGTACAAACACGAACACTGGAGTTCAGATTCTTTTTTTTGATTTTTCGAGACAGGGTTTCTCTGTGTAGCCCTGGCTGTCCTGGAACTCACTTTGTAGACCAGGCTGGCCTCGAACTCAGAAATCCGCCTGCCTCTGTCTCCCAAGTGCTGGGATTAAAGGCGTGCGCCACCATGCCTGGCAGATGGAGTTCAGATTCTTAGTACCTATATAAAAGCTGGGTGTGGTGCAGGTGTGTACTTCTCAGCTGAGGGTATAAAAAGACAGAATCCATGAGCTCTTTGGCTAACTAACCTAACCCTATCTGAAATAGTAAGTCAAGTTCAGTGAGAGACCCTGTAGCAAATAAATAAGATGGAGAATGTTGTAAATTTCTGCCTTCCACATGTATTGGGTATTAATCTTTTTCATATAAACTGAATGTTTATAATGAATGTTCTTTTTCTCTGTTTTTGTTTTAATGTGTAATAAAAAAATATAGATGCTCCTATAAAAACTTTGGTCTCACAGGGAAAAAGTGTCTTTAATCTCAGCACTTGGGAGGCAGAGGCAGAGGCAGGTACATCTCTGAGCTTGAGACCAGAATGGTCTACAGAGGGAGTTCCAGGATACCCAGAACCACACAGAGAAACCCTATCTTAAACGGATAAGCAAACAAACAAATATACATACATACAAACAAAAAAACCTTTGCCTTGAACACCACCAAATTATTGATATTCTTATAAGCAAGATTATTTTATGAGTCTGGTCAGATGGCTCAGCAGTTAAGAGCATTGATGCATTGACTGCTTTTTCAGAGAACTCAGGCTCAATTTCCAGCACCCACATGGCAGCTCACAACTGTCTGTAACTTAAAGATCTGACACCTTCAAACAGACATGTATGCAGGCAAAACACCAATGCACATTTTTAAAAAAGATTATTTTATGGAACTAGAAAGATGGCTCAGAAGTTAAGAGCACTTTTTGCTACTGCAGAAGACCATGACTTAGTTCCTAGCATCCATGTTTGACACCTGTTACTCAAGTTTCAGGGATCCTGTGGCCTGTTTTAGTCTCTGAAGGCACCTAAATTCATGTGTATATGCTTATACAAAGACACATGAACATTAGACAGAAATAAAATTAAAAAAAAAAGATTTATTATATATAAGTACATTGTAGCTGTCTTCAGACATACCAGAAGAGGGCATCAAATCTCATTACATATGGTTGTGAGCCGCCATGTGGTTGCTGGGATTTGAACTCAGGACCTCTGGAAGAACGGTCAGTGCTCTTAACCACCGAGACATCTTTCCAGCCCCAGAAATAAAAATCTTAAACGATTATCATAGGTTTTAAACTGAGTTATATAAAGGCATATGTGGTAGAAAATGTAACTGTGTTATATTTTATATAAGTCCAAATTTGAAACCATAAAGTGATGACAAAAATGCCTTTCTTTCAATCTTTAGTTAAGTCACTTATAAAGGCTAAAAGCATAGATACATCTAGCTATATTTATTAACTAATGAATTAGGTTTTTAAATTACTGTTCCCATAAACATAGCATGTCTTAATCCTTGCTTTCTCATTGCATGTCATTGTAAACAATACTAATTGCAAAGTTTGCCTCTGTCACTTGTGAAACATCAGCATGTGGAGGTGCTAGGCTTTTCCTCCAGACAAAGTATACTTTCATCACCATTTCTCAATCAAGAATGTATTGGTTTTGGACTTAACAGTTCTGGAAATAGATATTTCAGTTTATACATTATTGATGAATTATAATATAAAAAGTATAATTTATTTTACTCCCAAGAAGCTCTTCTGGTCTATATTTCATTTATCACACCAAGTGAATCATGCCTCTCTGGAAAGCAGGTAGGCCACTGCAAACTCTCTGCAAATATGATTGATTACATACTTTGCTATGGAACTGTGGATTGGTCTGCATTTGTCTGAAATTAAAGTACTGCTTAAGAATATGATGTGAGAATACTAGCTCATCCACTTACTAATGTTGAGACCCTCAGTAGGTCACTTCATTTTTTTCTTTGAATTTTTTTTCAGTTAATCTTTTTATTCTTGCCTTCGATTTCAGAGAACAGTGGTCTTTGATCATCTCAGCATGCATGTGTTCTTTCCACTTTGGGTTATATTATATAGCAAGACTCTGTCTCAGAAAGACCAAAAAGCCACAGACCTGTGATCTAGCACTCAGGAAGGTTGAGGCAGAAATATCAAGTTTAGACCAGCCTATGCTACTTAAATATGAGGCAAGCTTGAACTAAATAGTGATATTTTCTTTTTCTTTTTTTTTTATTAGATTATTTTCTTTATTTACATTTCTTTTCTTTTTTTTCTCTTTTCTTTTTTTTTCCCTAAATTTTTATTAGGTATTTTCTTCATTTACATTTCAAATGCTATCCTGAAAGTCCCTTATACCCCCCAAACCCCCACCCCACTCACCCACTCCCACTTCTTGGCCCTGGTGTTCCCCTGTACTGGGGCATATAAAGTTTGCAAGACCAAGGGGCCTCTTCTTCCCAGTGATGGCCGACTAGGCCATCTTATGCTACATATGCAGCTAGAGACATGAGCTCTGGGGGTACTGGTTAGTTCATATTGTTGTTCCACCTATAGGGTTGCAGCCCCCTTCAGTTCCTTGGGTACTTTCTCTAGCTCCTCCATTGGGGGCCCTGTGTTCCATCCAATAGATGACTGTGAGCATCTCCTTCTGTATTTGCCAGGCACTGGCTTAGCCTCACAACAGACAGCTGTAATCTAGCACTCAGGAAGGCTGAGGCAGGAATGTCAAGTTTAGACCAGCCTATGCTACTTAAAGAACAACAAAAAACCCAAAAATCAGCAAAGAAAAAAAAATCTTCAAAAATAGTCTTCAGAGTTTGTATTAAATTTGACAATAGGTATGAGGAATTTGCTAGAGAACTGAACACTGAAGTGCTAGGGAAAAATGTCACTTCTATAGTTGCTGCCATCATTTGAATCAGAGTACATCTTTTTTACTTAAAGGAATTTTGTAGCTATAATTTACACGTGTGTGCACGTGAGCCCTCATATGTGCCTGTTTTTTTCTATTTGTATACGCATATGTAGAAGCTAGAGAACAATTTTGTTTTTCTCAGGTGTTTTCCACATTTATTTGTCTGTTTATTTTAAGACCATGCCTTTCACTGGCCTGCAACTTGGAAGTAGACTAGAGTGGCTAGCCAGCAAGACCACCTATCTCCACCTTCATATTGACACTTGCCACCATGTCCAGCTTTGAAAATTGTGGCCCCTAGAGATTAAACTCAAGCTTGAAGAGCAAGTATTTTACCCACTGGAATACTGCCCCAGCCTATAATTTCCTGTTCTTTATACTCCTTTCAGCACAGTTAGTCCTGTTTATTATACTTTTCAAATAACTAGAGCTGGACTTTGATTACCTCTCTATTTAGCCCTGGCTATCTTAGAACTTGGTAGGCAATGTAATTTTTAAATTTTTTTTCTGTTTTATTTTTCTAAGACTCCAGTTTATGATTTAGCAAAAAAAAAAAAAAAATCTATAAAAAACTAGGATGGGGCTGGAGAGAGGGCTCAGGAGTTAAGAGCACTGGCTGCTCTACTAGAGGCCCTGAGTTCAATTACCAGCAACCACATGGTTGCTCACAACCATCTGTAATGGGAACTGATGCCCCTCTTCTGGTTTGTGTCTGAAGACAGCTACAGTGTACTCACATACATAAAATAAATGAAACTTTATTTAAAAAAAAACCTATGGATAAGTATACATTTATACTTATATATGTTTATTTTTATACTTACCCTGCTAGCCCCAACCCCAAACTCACAGAGATCCTCCTGTCTCTGCCTTTGGGATTAAAGGCATTTGTCACTACACCCAGCTCCTGATTCTTTTTCTTCCAAGTGAATTCTAAAAATCAAGTAATCATTCTGTGTATCTTGTAGTTTATTCTTTCCTATTAGGTTTTCTTCATTGTATGTTTGGGGAATAAGTTAAACCTCATTTTCCCATGTAAGTTATTTGAACTTACATGACTAGTATTGTCCAATTATTGAATTTGTAATGTTTTGTTGTATAAGATTATTTCTTCATCTTTTGAGATTATAGAGAGTATATCTGACTAAGAGATGATATGACTGGTGGGTAGATATTTAGTAAATGCATATTTTTCATCTTCAATGGCTAATAGTATATTCAAATGTAAGGCTTTTCATTATCATTAGGTTCTCTTTGCCTTTGTTTTGTCAATTATAAAATATGGATGATAAATAAAATACTTAGACTATGTGGTGTTTTTTGTGTTTGTTATTTTTGTCTTACCTTGAACTCTCTGCTGCCCAGAATGATCTCCTGGTCTGAAGTAATCTCAGAGCTTTAGCTGACCTCATGCTTTTAGATAATAGGCCACCATGCCCAGCTTGATAATATGTTAATATGTTGTCATTGTGATTTAATCCAACTCTTGCAATTTCAATCTAAAGATCAGCCTTGTAACTGCTTAAAGTCTTTTATGTTTGTTTATTTTCCCAAGCATCCAGTTTATTCATGATTTAGCAAAAAATTATGTATAAAAAACTAGGGTTACATATACATTTATATTTAATATATGTTTATGTTTATACTTACCAGCACTTACAACTCTCTCAGTTCTAGTTTCATATTGTTTCCCAGAGATAAGTTTGAGATTAAGCTCTAGTTACACACTGGGATGGTAGTTTTTAGTTTGTTACAGCCTAGACTTACCTGAAAAAAGAGTCTCAGTTGAGAAATTACCAAGATTAATTGGCTTCTGGGCATTGTTTGTGAGGAATTGTCTTGATTGTTAATTGATACAGAAAGATCTAGTTCATTGTGGGCGGTGCCATTCCATAATTTCGGGCCCTTTCCTGTATAAGCATAGAGAGTACTAAGTGAGCACTACTAATAAACAACCAAACACGTAAGGATCATACATTAATTTTCTCTCTGCTCTTGACTGATGTGATGCTTTAAGTTCCTGCCTTGACTTCCTTGAAATGATGGGTTTTTGTCCTGGAACTGTAAGCTCAATAAGTACTTTTTTCCCTCCAAGTTGCTTTTTATCAGGATGTTTTATCACAGTAACAGAAATGAAACAGAGCACTCACTCTGGTGGCTACTTTTGTTATGGTCTATGTTTAGCCTACCTTTTCCACATTATAGGTTTTTTCTTTCCCTAGTTGTTTTTGAATTTTGGTGTGTTTAAAGACTGGCTTCTGGAAAAGTCTCATGTAAGAAAAGGATAGTTTTGGTCTAGTAGATTAAGTCTATCCTTGCTTTTTCTGTGCAACTGTCATTACAGAAACAGTTTAGGAAATCAAGGTAGTTTAAAAAAATAAATTGTGATTTTGGTATTTCCTGAGACCACATTATATTTGTGAGTGAAAAAATATTTGATTGAGGACTGCAAATCTGAAAGATTTCTCTTTCAGCATGTTTTTTACTTCACTTTCCCAGTATGTTATGTTCCTGATGCATTCACTTTGCAGCAAATAAGAACCACATCAATTGTAAGACTCACTGCTGTGTGTGTTGCATTTATATAAACATGTTTACACTCTCTTTCATATTATTAAAAATGTGATATTCTTTAAAATGAATAATGGAGGTCTTGGGTTAAATTAAAAAAAAATCCTAACACACGTACAGTAGAAGACTGCTGGGTCTGTGTTCATTCAGAGATGATGCACCTAACCCTCAAGAGATTGGAGGCCTCAGGGAATTTAGATGTCAGGTGGGGGCAGGCATCCACGTGGAGACAGGGGTGTGGGCAGGAGGTATGGGATGTGGAATAGTTGGAGGGTAGACAGGGCATGGGGGTATAAAATATAGAGTGTAAAAATAAATATATTAATTAAGAAACTTTAAATATGTTTTACTGTTTAAATATGTTTACCAAGTGTGATAGTACATATCTGTAATCCTAGTACTTTTAGGTTGAAGCAAGAAGTTTGCTGGGGGTCGAGGCCTGCCTGAATTACACCGTGAAATTGTGTTTATTTTTATTTAAGATATTTTTGTATGGTATACTTGACCATATTCTTTTTCCTCTCCTTAATTCCTCCTGGATCTTTTCTACCTTCCTACTCACCTACCTTGATTCATACACAACTCTCTCTCAAAGGAAAAACAAAATAAATTAAAAAAAACCCACAAAAAGACAAAATAATAAAAATAAATCAAAAGCAAATTAAACTGAAAAGTACCCAGAAAATCTGGAATCCTATTTGTGTTGTCCGGCTACTCCTGGGCATTGGGCCTGTTTTGGAGTATTGTTGATATATCCAGTGTCACCCCATTGGAAAAAACTGATACTCCCTTTCCCGGCAGTTATTATTTCCAAGTAGCTTTTTGGTACCTGGTGTAACTTTGTGGTCACTTCTTCATGCTGGAATTTTTGAATGTTTTCAGATGTTATGTTGTCAGTCTCTGTGAGTTTATTCCTGTTTTGTCTGTAAATGCTGTTTCTTTAGTGCCACCCACCACCTCTGCTTCTTATAATATTTCTACGTGTTTCATGTAGATCCTTGATCCTTGAGAGGAGGGCTTTTATGAAGACATCCTATTTAGGGTTGCATACTCTAAAGCCTCTTACTTTTTTGCATATTGTAGGTCTCCTCTGAATTTCCCATCTACTACAGAAGAAGCTTATCTGATAAGGGCTGATCTTTGTGCAATATAGCAATATGTCATTAGGAGTAATTCTGTTGTTATATTCTTTTAGCACAGTGGTTCACAACCTTCCCAATGTTATAACCCTGTAATGCAGTTCCTCTTGTTGTGGAGGTCTTGGGTTAAAAAAAAAAACAAACAAAAACAAAAAACAAAAACCCCATACAATTATTTTTTGTTGCTTTTCATAAGTGTAATTTTGCTACTGTTATGAATTGTAGTATAAATACCTGATATTTAGCATGGTCTTAGGCGACCCCTGTGAAAGGGTCACTCAAGCCCCCCAAAGGGGTCTCAACCCACAGCTTTAGAACTGCTGTTTTAGCAGAATAGTAGTAGTAGTGTTTTTTGTCCTACCCATAACCAGTCTGGTCTCAGTTTTTTAGCCACCACAACAGTGTCAGGTATGGTTTCCAGCTCATGAAACAGGCCTTAAACCCATTCAAGAAGTGGCTTGTTGCTCCTATAACGTTTGTGCCACTATTGCATCAGTGTATCTTGCAGCCAGGTCACTATTGTATGTTGCAGGGTTTGTAGCTGGGTAATATTGATGATTTTCTTCTCTTGTAGTATGCAAAAAGTAGCACCTTTCAGCCCTATGAACTCTAGTCAGTAGGACTGAAGCTTATTGTAGGCACCAACTTGATTTTCCCATTTTTTGATGATGTAAGTAAGGGCTGTCTTCTGCAATAGGGCCTTGCTATTAGGTTGTGGAGTAAAATCAATATCCTTGACAATAGCCTGTGATATTTGGGAGGAGATTCTGTAGGACCCCTTTTGCTAGCACAATAAGATGTAACCCATTCCTGGCAATAAGGTGGAATGGGTTTTTAAGCCACTTGGTGGCTTAAAATGTCTAGTTGGTGTATTGTTTCCCCAATTATGTGGTTTCTTCACTTAAATTCCTTCCTTTATGTATATATTCTAAGAAGTTTCTATAGTTGTAGGGTTCCATATGACATTCCAAAGGGCTTTCAGTGTTAGTTTTTCATTCCCATATTTTCTTCTTTACCCTGGCCTCTTGTTTACTTCCCCATTTAACCCTTCTCTTCTAGTTTCCTTGTTAACTCCTTACAACATTATATTCTGTTTGCCATTACTTGGAAGGTTCTCCTTCTCTTCTGGCCCATTACTAGGTACCCAAACTCTGAGGTTATTCCAAATGAAACGTATGTGTCTAAATCTTCAAAGTAGTATCCACATATAAGAAAGTATGCATTGTTTGTTTAAAAATAACAAAGCACAAATAAAGAAGATTTTATTGCAGGCCAAAGAAAATTACTTAAACTTTTGGAGTGTGCATGTGTACCTTTCCACATGGAAAATTAAAATACATTAGTGTTCTAAACTCAAATTATGAATTTTAGACTTTTTTTTAAAGATGTAATTGTCAAATCATAATACCTAGTAAGTTTTTTGAACATGTTGTAGATACTCTGTAAATATGTTTACAAAATGAAGAAGCACTTTATTTCTCTAGGTCATGCAGTTCAGTATGTGATTCAATGATTGTACATGAAGTTATGGGAGTGAAAGTATTTATAGACCAGAAGAGACACAGAAAATTTATTCATGAAAATGACATTGCCATAAGAGACAGTCTCTATAGGAGTATTGTCCTCTGAGAATGTGGGTTCCATATGTTAGTAGATAGACACATATTTCACTATCTTGTTAAGCAGTAAACTTCATATATCTGTCGTCTTCCAATTGGCTGTTTGCGCAGATCATTAGGAGTTAGACTCTAAATGTTTGCTGAGGTTACTGAAATCAGGTCCCACAAAGTCAGGGTCTGATTGACAGTTTCTGTTTTTATTTTCAACCCCCTTTTCCCCCACATTTATTTCAGCAATTTGATCTCAGCACTGACTTGATGCTTGCAATAAAACAGATGAGTTCTTTTGTCTGTTGAATAATTAATGTATCATTTGCTAGGAAGATAGGCAGTAAAAAGGAAATTGAAGACCAAGGGAAGGGGCCTAGGGGGAAGAACGGGGAGTCGGTGGAGGGGGAACCGGGAAGGAGGATATCATTGGAAATGTAAACAAATAAAATGATTAATAAAAAATAAATTGAAGTTTGAGATGTTTTAGACAACCTCTTTATAAAGTGGTATGTGAACATGTAAAGGGATTGTGTGTATAATATTATTGTTGACTGTTTTTTGAGCTGAAATGCAAAAGTTATACTAAAAAGCATTCTTTGGTTGTTTCATTTCATGTTTTTTTGAGATGGGATCATGCTCTACAATCCAGGCTGGCCTAGAGTTTGTGATTCCCCTGCCTCTGTATCTGGAGTGTTGGGATTATAGGCATATGCTACTATATCCGTATACGCACACAGACACACACATTTTAAAATACTCATGAGATTTGTTTTGTGTTCATGTGTATATGTGGTTACCTCTTTGTACATGTGAGTACCTGCAAAAATTAGAAGACATCAGATCCCCTTGAGCTGGAGTCATATGTAAGCGTCCAGTGTGAGTGCTGGGACCTGAACTCCAGTCTTCTTTAAGAGTAACAAGGACTCCTAATGTCAGCATCATCTCCCCAGCTCATAAAATGTTTACTGTAGGGGCTGGTGAGATGGCTCAGCGGGTAAGAGCACCCGACTGCTCTTCCGAAGGTGATAAGTTCAAATCCCAGCATCCACATGGTGGCTCACAACCATCTGTAACGAGATCTGGCGCCCTCTTCTGGAGTGTCTGAAGACAGCTACAGTGTACTTACATATAATGAATAAAATAAATCTTTAAAAAAATGTTTACTGTAAATACAGTGCTAAACAACCATATTCTTTCTTCCATCTTGCCTTAAACTCTCTGTCTAGTTGAGGCTATCCTCAAATTCCTCATTCTTCTTCTTCTACCTACCTAGTTCTAGGATTACGGCACATGCTACCTCTTTGGAGTTCATATCTTCTTTTTAAAATAGAATTTAAAACTTTTATATTATAGATAATATAAAATATTATGTATTGTCTGTACATATGTGTGGAGGTGCATGTTTGTGTGTGCCACATTCCACTGTGTAGGAGTGGAGGTCAAAGAACAGCTTGTGGAGTTAGTTCTTCCATTTCCCTCTGTGTATTCTAGTGATCAAACTTGGGACATCAGGCTGGTCACTAGGGACCCTTAACCTTCTTCAGAGTCATTATGCCAGCTAAAGCTATTTTTTTAAAAAAAATATTTATTATTTCATTTATGTTTGATGTATGAATATGGATAAACAGGCATGTATGTGGGTTTTTTTTTTTTAAGTTAATCAGTTTTTACTTTTATGTGGTTTGATTTCAGGTGTGTCAGGCTTGAATGATAAGTGCTCTTTTCTGTTGAATTATCTTGCCATTCCATAACAACTAAAAAATACTTATTTCTATTTTATTTATGTGTATGTGTGTATGCTTATTTATGTGAATGTGTGCCAAATACATGCCTGTGCCCATGAAGGCCAGAAAGGAACAGTATAGATACTTTGGAGCTGGAGTTCCAGGTGATTGTTAGACACTTGATGTCAGCACAAGGAACTAAGTTGCTTCTTCTGGAAAAACAGCAAGTTTTCTTAAGTGATCTTTCCAGACCCTGAATAACTTTTTTTACTGATTCATGTGACATGTTTTTCTAGGGGTCTTCTATTTTGACATAATGCTTTCTAGGGGTTTTCTAATTTTGACATAATGCTTTTCCCCCCACCCTCATGATCATTCTGGAGTGTGTGTGTGTGTGTTTATTTTTACTATTCTTATATTCTTTTTTTTTTTAAAGATTTATTTTATTTATTATATGTAAGTACACTGTAGCTGTCTTCAGACACTCCAGAAGAGGGCGCCAGATCTCGTTACAGATGGTTGTGAGCTACCATGTGGATGCTGGGATTTGAACTTATCACCTTCGGAAGAGCAGTCGGGTGCTCTTACCCGCTGAGCCATCTCACCAGCCCCCTATTCTTATATTCTTATATTTTCCTTATATACCTACTATAACACCAACTGGTTTATATTATATAAATCTAAGCTTCATTTTTCAACCATATACTATCCTAATTTTTTTGTGTGTTTAATTCAAGACCTTACTTTTGGGTGCTATTAAAATCAAACTTGGTATCCACATATTTTATAAATACTGCTAGCTTTCTAACTTGTCTCTTTTGACATCCTAAGTTGGGAAGATAAAAAGTACTATTACTATTTGGTAGGTATGTTTACTTTATCTTTACTCAGAAGAGAGGTTTAATGGGTCTGATTATATTTAAATATTCTATTAGTTTTACTTTGCATTTACACAGGGTCCTACTTAAATTAATGAGTGGCTTACATTGTTTTTAACAAGTAAATTTGATATATATTTTCTTCCACCTCTTGTTTTAAGCAGGATTGCTTCACAGTGGAGGGAGAAGATTTGAGGCATGATTTTGAACGCTTACAGTTGGCCATGGAAATGGTAGGATTTCTTCCCAAGACACGAAGACAGTGAGTTTTAAAATTTTTCATTTACTGTAGTTTTATGATTTACAGTAGTAAACAAAACATGATGTGTCTGTAAGAGATCGCCATCTTAGTTCTTTTAAAAACATTTTGTTTTCTTTGACAACTTCATACATGTATACATCTTTATTATTTCATCTTTAGCTTGCTTTTCCTTCTATAACCCAACGAATAGAATTAGTATTGCTTGCATAGGCATGGAGCCTACCTGCATCTATGAAGAAAGATGACTTCGTCTCCCCCAGTAGGCACCAAATTCCAATAACTCTTCTGCTAGGAATGGAGGAGCCTTGTGAATACTTCCCTTAGCCATGCTGAGATTATTCACTAGCTTGATTTTGCTCAGGTTACCATGGATTCTCTGAGTTGGTAAGTTCAGTGACCATGTAATGTTCAGAAGACAGCATCTTGCAGCATTCCTCTCCATTCTTTGGCTCTTGACCCTGACTTGTGGTATATTCTGAGCATTGTGGGATTTATATACAAGTCTCTTTAAGGCAGTCCTCAATAGTTACTTATTCTTAATACTTTGACCAGTTATGAGTCTCTGCATTGACTGCCCACTGCCAAAAGAATCTTCTTTGACTATGGTTGACAGCAGCACTAATGTATGGGTATAACATATATTTAAAAGGCAGTTTGACAGAAAGTCTTTAGCAAAATAATGGTAGTGGGTCCCTCTACTGGAGTTATGACTGCTTAGTTTCCTGGGCCCTTGGCCATGGTTACAGTATTAGCCATGCATTTTTTCCCCCTGTGGAGCAGGCCTCAGATTCATCAGAAAAATAGTTGGCTATCTTCACAGCAGTCATTCCATGTTCTTTGTTCTTTTGAACAGTTTTATAAATGTGACTGTTGCCTTAGTCACATTAAGGTTTGAGTGTCTTCCTGCTCCCTTTTGCACTATGTAATCTTTGAGAAGCTGATGAAAGCTAAAATACTTTGGTAAGATGTATGATCATAAACATTTGCATATAAATTGAGGACTTCATGAAGCTTCTTGAAGCTGTATATAGACATAACTTAAAAAACTACTATTTTTACTATATTACTATATTACAGCTTTTTACTTTCTATATCTGATCTTTAGTGTTAAGTTATACATGTCTATATGTAATATGTAATATTACATGTATATTTGCATGTTTGCTTTGATTTTAAAATTTCTTAATATGTAAATGTAGCCCCATGATAAAAGTGCTTTTCTTCCACACACAAGACCATAATCCCTGGCAGCAGCACCCTCAAAAAATCAGGCAATAAAACAAAACAGAAAAAAGAACAAAGTTTTTATACATGGTAATATAAGCAGAATGAAAATGTAAAAACTTTTGATAGGGCTGGAGAGATGGCTCCTTGGATTGAAGTGCTTGCTATGGAAACATGAGAGATGGAGTTCAGATCCTTAGACACTTTTATATCTAGCTGTTTTTAGAATAGTTTTTGAAGTATATGTGAGATCCATATTACATGTAATTTGTTTAATATTTAACATACAGTTTAAATAATAAAGTTTAATTAAAATTACTAATCTTTTGTGAAGATTAAATACTTCATACTTGGTATGGGTGAATTTGTTTTGAATTTTGAAATGAGCTTTGAGAATGCACACTGCAAACTTTAATTTGTGCTTTTATTTTCATAGGATTTTCTCTCTGCTCTCAGCAATACTACATTTGGGTAATATCTCATATAAAAAGAAGACCTATCGGGATGACTCTATTGATATCTGTAATCCTGAAGTACTACCCATTGTCTCAGAATTATTAGAAGTGAGTCATTCTATTTCAATTCTTAATTTAGATACTGGTTAATATCTTACTTTTATTTTATATATCCTTTAACTTGTAGGTGGGTTTACTTACTTAAAATTTAATTTATTTGATACTATTTTAAAATAATGTTTCCAGAAGTTGGAATCTCCCTGCATCCCTTTACTTGTCAGTGTGCCAGGATCCTGAGGACTGTGTTTTCTTCCTTGCCTTCACTTGTTCCCAATACATATAATCCCTCAGGTATTTGATTAGAATGAATATTTACACTCTAGATTGTATAATGTCCTGGGCACGTGCTAGTGTTGCTCTTTCAATTTGAGATCTTTCAAATTGTGGTTAGATGATTTAATTTGAAGATGGGTATCTTGGTGAGTAGAGAGAATAAGTACAACTACATTTATTTATTTATTTATTTATTTATTCATTCATTCATTCATTCATTTAAATGGCTTGAGAAGGACTTAAAGGTCAGGTCCCATGCTTCTTCTTCTTCTTTTTTTTTTTGGTTTTTTGAGACAGGGTTTCTCTGTGTAGCCCTGGCTGTCCTGGAACTCACTTTGTAGACCAGGCTGGCCTCGAACTCAGAAATCCGCCTGCCTCTGCCTCCCGAGTGCTGGGATTAAAGGCGTGCGCCACCACACCTGGCTTCCCATGCTTCTTTTTACATCAGGCTCTTTTCCACTGTTCTTCTCAGAGTTATGGTGTGTTGTAATTTCCAGCTAACTTTTCATCTTTCCAGATTTACCCCCATCAGATTAGTATTTTTCTTTTAGGCTGTCTCATCTGACAGATGAAGTGAATATATGGGTGTATTTTAACTGTGTATCTACAACAATTTTTCATATGTAATCATTTGTATCTGTATAAAAATAATGATTTCATACTCATGTCTGTAAATTCATTTTTTAAACTAGTATTCAAATTTTTCCTCTTACATGTGTGTAAACTCCATTACCTCAGACAGAAACCTATCATTTCACCCTCTGTCACCCATATACTTCTCACCAACAGGATTCATCTTATAACAGTATTGAATTAACACCAGTTTCTGTGTGGGAAATGGTTTTAGATTAGAAACCAATTTTTACAGGTGTTCCTTTGGCTTTAGTTGTGGATTGCATTTGTCTTAAGTGTTGCTTTGCTCTTCATCTTTTCTTCCTCTTTCCTCCGTTGAGATTATTTCATATATTTGTTATATAGCTAGAGTATCTCATCATGCCCTATATACTCCTTCTGTAATCCCTTTCTGCCTTAAGTAATTTTTTAAAATTTGTATACAGTAGGGCCCACTTTTTGTGCTCAATGTTTTTTTTTTTTACAAACATATAAAGTCATGCATCCACTATTATAGCTTTAGACAGAATCTTTTCACTGCTCTAAAACTCTTCACATTAATTTGTATTTTTCACATGTAATATAATTGTAATTATAGAGATATTAGTATTTTTGGAATGACTTACTTTACTTGGTAGCATGCATTTAAGATGCATTCTTTTAGGCCAGGTAGTGGTGGTGGCAGTAGCAGAGCATGCACTCCATTAATCCCAGCACTTGGGAGTTAGAGGCAGGTGGATCTCTGTGAGTTCAATGCCAGCCTTCTCTACATAGTAAGTTCCAGAACAGCCAGGACTATATAAAGAGACCTTGTCACAAAACCAACCAAACAAAAACACCATTCTTTTACCTCTGGGTAATATTTATAGTGTGTGTGTACTACAATTGTTAATGCACTTATGAATTGAAGAACTGTCTTGTTTCTGGTTTGGAGTAGTCAGAATTAGTTTGATGTGTTTTTTGTTTTTTTTATTAATCAATTTATTTTTTTACACTCTATATTTTATTCCCACCCACCCTCCAAATGTTCCACATCCTGTATCTCCTCCCCAGCCACCACCCACCTGACTTCTAAACTTCCTGGGGCCTCCAGTCTCTTGAGGGTTAGGTGCATCATATCTGAATGAACACAGACCCGGAAATTGTCTACTGTATATGTGTTGGGGCCTCCTATAGCTGGTGTATGCTGACTGGTGGTTCAGTGTTTGAGAGATCCAACACTGGGGGTCCAGATTAATTGAGACTGCTGCTCCTCCTACAGGATCACCCATCTCCTCAGCTTCTTTCAGCCTTCCCTAATTCAATAACAGAGGTTAGCTGATTCTGTCAATTGGTTGGGTGCAAATATCTGCATCTGATTTTTTTTTTTTTTTTTTTAAGTATAGTCTAGAGTTTATTTAGGATATGGGAGAAGAGTTGAGAGAGTAGTAGAGGCAGAGAAAGGCAGACAAAAGGAGAGAGTAGATAACTGGAGGCTGGCCATGACCACGTGGAGGGAGGGGAAGGAAATAGAGAGAGGGGAGGCACAAGGAGGGGAAGAGGCAAGAGTGTAAGAGGGTAAGAGAGCTGCATCTGACTCAGCTGCTTGCTGGGTCTTCTGGAGTGCAGTCATGCTAGGTTGTGAGTGCTTTGTAACCTCAGTAATCCTGTGAGGACCTTCCCTTGAGCTTCTTTTCCTCAGGCTCCTCTCCATTTCCATCCCTGTTATTCTTTCAGACAGGAATAATTAGGGATCAGAGTTGAGACTGGGATGGCAACCCCATCCCTCACTTGCTCCCTACTGCCTGGCATTTCATCTAAGGTCCCTCCCTTTGAGTCCTGGGAGTCTTTCACCTCCAAGGTCTCTAGTGCATTCTGGAGGGGCCCCCAACCTCCTATCTTCCTAGGTTGCCTGTTTACATTTTTTCTGCTGGCCCTCAGGGCTTTAGTCATCCCCCCCCCCCCNCTCCTCCATTCACCCCCTACCCCATTCACTTTCCCTCCTTGGCCCCTCCCTTGTCCCTCCCTCCTTCCCTCCCTCCCTTCCTCCCTCCCTCCCTCCCAACCCACTTGTGATTGCTTTCTTTTCTCTCCCAAGTGGGACTGAATTGTCTTCAGTTGGACACTTCAGCTTGTTGAGCTCTTTGAGTTCTGTGGACTGTATCTTGGGTAGTCTGTATTTTTATTTTTTATTTAGCAAAAATCCACTTATTAGTGAGTACATACTGTGCATGTCCCTTTGTGTCTGAGTTACCTCACACAGGATGATATTTTCTAGTTCCATCCATTTACCTGCAAAACTCAGGATGTCCTCATTCTTAATAGCTGAGTATTTATATACGCTGTGTAAACGAACCACATTTTCTGTATCCATTCTTCTGTCGTGGGACATCTAGGTTGTTTCCAGCTTCTGGCTATGAACATAGTGGAAGACTTGCCCCCGTGGCATGGTGGGACATCTTTTGGGTATATTCCCAAGAGTGGTGTAGCTGGATCTACTTCCAATTCTCTGAGGAACCTCCAGATTGATTTCCAGAGTGGTTGTACCAGTTTGCAATCCCACTAGCAATGTAGGAGTGTTCCTCTTTCTCCACATCCTCTCCAACATGTGTTGTCACCTGAGGTTTTGATCTTAGCTATTCTGATTGGTGTAAGGTGGAATCTCAGGGTTGTTTTGATTTGCATTTCTATGATCACTAAGGACTTTGAATATTTCTTTAGGTGCTTCTCTGTCATGCGATATTCCTCAGTTGTGAATTCTTGGTTAAATTCTATACCCCATTTTTTGATGGGTTGTTTGATTTTTTTTGGTGATTCACTTCTTGGATATTAGCCTCTATCGGATGTGGGGTTGATGAAGATTTTTTCCCAAACTGTAGGTTGCCGATTTGTCTTATCGACTATGTCCTTTGCCTTACAGAAGCTTTCCAGTTACATGAGGTCCCATTTATCAATTCTTGATCTTAGAGCATGAGCCATTGGAGTTCTATTCCCCTGTGCCAAGGAGTTCAAGGCTCTTTTCCACTTTCTCTTCTATTAGATTCAGTGTATCTGGTTTTATGTTCAGGTCCTTGATCCAGCTGCTAAAGTGCCTGTTATACAAGCATGATTACCTGAGTTTGGATACACATACTCAAGGAAAAGCTGGTTTTGTCATGAATCTAGGGTAAACCAAGCACTGGGGAGGTAAATGTGAGGGAGAATGGCAGGAAAGGGAAATACCCTGAGCTTACTGGACAATCAGCATAGCCAGCCAGTGAGCTCTGGTTCCATAAGAGACCTTGCCTGAAAAAATAATGTAGAATCTGGAATAGTGGCCTATCTTAAATTGTAGTAATCAGGAAGAAGAGGCAGATAGATCTTTCGTGAGTTCTAGGTCAACCTTGTCTACATAGTTCCAGGACAGCCAGGGCTTCATGGAGATAACCTGTCTCAGAAAACAAAAAAGCAAAACAAAATAAAATCTGATGGGCAGAAATAAACAAATACCTAATATCGATTCCTGTCTTCTAAGGCACCTGCATACATACACATCCACTCACACACCCTGCACACATACACAGCAAATATTTTGTAAATAATTTGAAAATTATTTTATGTGTATAAGTATTTTGCTTGTATGTATGTATGTGTGCCACATGTGTATCTGATTGACCAAGAAGTTTATAAGAAGATGTCATATTTTTTGGAACTGGAATTATGATAGCTGTGAACCATTACATGAGTAATCAGAACTGAAACCTGATTCTCTGCAAGAACAAGTTTTTTAACCACTGATCTATGTATCCAGTCCCCCCTTTTTATTCATTTTTTAAAAAGATTTATTTTATTTATTATATGTAAGTACACTGTAGCTGTCTTCAGACACTCCAGAAGAGGGCGCCAGATCTCGTTACGGATGGTTGTGAGCCACCATGTGGATGCTGGGATTTGAACTTATCACCTTCGGAAGAGCAGTCGGGTGCTCTTACCCGCTGAGCCATCTCACCAGCCCCTATTCATTTTTTTAAATAATTCAATCAGGTGTTGATGGAACCTCAGCACTCAGAAGTTTAAACCAGTCTAGGCTACAAAGTTAGCCCCTGTCATAAATAAACAGGATACTATTGACTTCTGTGGTAAGAGTAAAAACAAAGAATCATCTTTATCTCAAAGTATAATATTTATATTTAAAAATATATTTCTGGAACATATATACTCAATAGGAGTATTCCTCAAATTTAAGGAGTGATCCTATCCTTTAGTCTGTCTTATCTTTAGATTGTGAAGTCTAGAAAAGCATGTGTGTAGATACATACATACATACATACATACATACATACATACATACATGTGATAGCTGTCTGTGATGCTGGTGAGAACTCATGACCTTTTACATGCTAGACAAACTCTCTAGAGTTAAATACTCACTTGGAAGCATGCATTGAAAATAAACCATTTGTTACCCTTTTATCTATTTTAGGTAGAGGAATTATGATTAGTGATATGCTTAAATTCTACTTTAGTCATTATTAGGATTGCCTATGTATTTTCTTTGCATTTCTTTATATTCATTGCATATTTCTGACTTTCATTAAAGTTTTTTCTTTACTAAGCTTTTCAATATAAGTCATTCTCTCTCATAAATCTTACATATTGAATATATTATTCTGCTTTCTAGGTTAAAGAAGAGATGCTATTTGAAGCATTAGTTACAAGGAAGACGGTGACAGTGGGAGAAAAGCTTATTTTACCATATAAACTGGCAGAGGTATGATTTTCTTGTGCGCAAAGTATTTTGAATATTCTAGAATATAGAGTTTGTAGGGGGTTTTTCCTTTCCACTTTTTAAAAGTGAAGATGGCCGGGTGGTGGTGGCACACGCCTTTAATCCCAGCACTAGGGAGGCAGAGGCAGGTAGATTTCTGAGTTTGAGGCCAGCACAGCCTGGTCTACAGAGTGAGTTCCAGGACAGCCAGTGCTACACAGAGAAACCCTGTCTTGGAACCCCCCCCCCAAAAAAAAAAAAAGTGAAGATGACATTAGGTAAAATGTATTAATTAAAATATTTTCTAGGAAAATTATGAATTTTCTATATATTTGGAAGCTTAAAATTTTGCGTGGTTTTATATTTACTTACATATGAAAATGTAATAAGACAAAACAGAGACCCACATTGAAGTGACAAGCCAGCAGCAAGAAGAGAGCCAAGAGAAGGCTTAACAATCAGAGAACCACTCATCTACATACTTCAGAATCCAGTAAAAACACAAACCTGAAAACCACAGAAGACCTCGTGCAGGCCCTGTGTATGCTGCTTCAGTCTCTGAGTTCATGTGAGCTTTGCTCATACTGATTTAGAGGACCTTTTTTTCTTTGTTCCCATTGGCTCTTACAGTATTTCTGCCTCCTCTTCCACAGGGAGGGATTTGAAGAAGACATCTCATTTAGGGGTGTGTGTTCCAAGGTCTCTCACTTTGTGCCTGGCTGTGGGTCTCTGTATTTATTTCCATCTGCTGCAGAAGGAAGCACTGATGATAGCTGATTTTTTGTTGTTGTTTTTTGTTGTTTTGTTTTTTAAGACCAGTATATTTGGTTCCTGGGCTTTCTAGATCTTGGCACTCATGCAGGTTTAGGTATGGGTTCCATCTTGTGGAGTAGGTCTTAAGTCAAATCAAATATTGGTTAACCCACAAGCTTTGTGCCACCACTGCCCTACCATATCTTGCAGGCAGGATACAAGTGTAGATCAAGGGTTTGTGGTCAGCTTGGTGCTTACAGTTCTCCTTTGGTAATTTGCAGAGTACCTTTCTGTAGCAGAGACTTAGTGTGGTTTTAAATAGTAAGCTTTCATTTTTTCCTCAAGGTTCTTTGATTAAAAAAAATACTTATTAATTTATGCGTATTGGTGTTTCGTCTGCATTTATGTCTTAGTAACGTATGTGTGCAGTGCCTATGGAGTACAGTGTTAGAGACATGTGTAAGCTGCCTTGTAGGTGCTGGGAATTGAATCCAGGTCCACTAGAAGAGGAGTCAGTGCTCTTAACTGCTGAGCAGTCTTTCCAGTCCCTCTTCAAGGATTTTAATTTTTGTTTATCTTTCCATCCTATTGAACTGTAGATCTGATATATATTAGATAAGTATTCTACCACAGAACTAAATCCCCAGCCCCTCTTAATTATTCTATTTCATTTTAATATTGTAGGGCAAACAGATGATAGAATTATAATTGAGAGCAGTATTTCACCCAGCGGTTATTTCTTCCTTATTATTTTTCCTTAGTCATTTGCTGCTCAGCATACTTTGTCTTATTTCCTTTTTTTTTTTTTTTTTTTACTGCTGGCCAGTCTTTTACAGTTTATTTTATATCCTTTTTTTTCCTTACTAAATTCTTTCTTTTTTTTTTTTTTTTCTGAAAATACAAAAAAACCTAACGAACAAACAAAAAAACCAAAACCCATGGTGGAAACAAAGCTATTCGTGGCATCTAAGAATCAGTGTATCACAAGAAAGGATTAGGGCAAGATATAATCCTCAAGACCCACTCCAGTGACCCACTTCCTCTATCCAGGCACCTTTTATAGTTCTCCCACTTCTCATAAATCCATCAGTGGAATTAATTATTGATTCCATTAGAGTTCCTATAATATTATCTCTGCAAATGCCCCTGTGGACACATACAGAGGTGTAAATTTCTAACATCTGTCATCTTAAGTCCAGTCAGGCTAATAGTCAATATTAACTGTCACAGGGACAGAAATATGCACAGCATGTCTGTAGGGAATAGGATATTTGAGGGCCATGCTAGTCACTGCAGATAAGATCAGAAGCTATGATAGAAGAACATGCTTGCTTTGTGTAGAGTGGTGACATGCTAATAAAAGGAAAAGCAAATGTCATTTGCTATGACCAGTAAGACTGAGGGGTGACTTAAACAATGGGGGACAGGGTAGAAGTGGATATGGTAGGCCAGACTGCATTGCATATGGAATGATTAGAGAGTATAGCATAAGGTAGAAGTTACAGGGCTATTAGTATAGACTAATTTGGTAATTTGATATGTGTGGATTTTTTTTTTAATTTTAAGATTTACTTGTTTTTATATATATATATATATATATATATATGTGTATATATATATGTATTCTATTGTCTACTGTCATGACTACATGACAGAAGAAGGCATCAGATCCCATTATACATGCTTGTGAGCTACCGTGTGATCGCTGGGAACTGAACTCAGAACCTGTGGAAGAGCTAGACAGTGCTCTTAACCTCTGAGCCATCTCTTTAGCCTCTGTTACTGTATCTTAGTGAAATTATTACCATTCCACTTGGCACTTATGATTCTCTTTGTGTTTTGTAGGCTGTGACAGTGAGAAACTCCATGGCTAAGTCTTTATATAGTGCTCTGTTTGACTGGATAGTGTTTCGTATTAATCATGCACTACTGAATAGTAAAGATTTGGAACAAGATACTAAGGTAAAGATCTGTTGTATTATATTTTACCTGGAGACTATTTAATAAACTGGTGAGTACTTGAACTTTTAAGGGACAGAATTATGTAGAGTTGTATCAACTTATTTATTTTTCTATTCAGGTTAACTATTTTGTGTGTCTTTGCATACCAGTTCTCTATATATTTACATGCTATGAACATTATATACAGAGTTGTATATTAAAAGTAGAAATAGAAACAAAATCAGATTTTGTATTGTTTCAGTGTTTGCTTTCTATATAAAAACTCTTCAAATAGATTTCTGTAAAAATATATTTTAACATAAGATTTCTTGGACTATATCATTATATATTTTAATAATTGTGTAATACTAGCTGGGCATGATAGCTCACACCTTTAATCCCAGTACTTGGGAGACAGGCAGGTGGATGTCTGGGTTTGAAGCCAGCCATCATGTCAACTGACAGAGAGAATTTCAGGATAGTGAGGGTTACACAGAGAAATCCAGACTGGGGTGTGTGTGTGTGTAATTGTAATACTTAGTGTGATTTTTACCTTAGATGATCTAATGAGAGAAACTATCCTTCTGTCCCATTTGTTGCCCTTCTTTTTGGGAATGAAAGACAAATACTTGTCATGTTTTTCTTAATCTTGTTTCTCCTCTGTATTGTTTATTTATATCTCAGTTGTATTTTATCTTTCTACTTTTTTCTTTCTTAGGAGTTATTGTGAACATTTTGGAGATTTAATTTGAAGCATACTGTTTTCTCTCTTAAGTACTTTTTAAATATTTACTCATGCTGTAAGTTTCTGCTCATCTAGTCTGTCATTCTTTTATCCTCTTTCACTTACACATTTACTTATGTAAGAAGGTTTCTTCTAGCCCAAGTTTATAAAATATTTAGCATTACACTTTTAGAATTTTTTTAAATTGGAACTTCTGTTTTGTTTTTGTTACTGTTTGAAACACGGTCTATCTGTATAGCCTTGGATGTCCTGGAACTCACTACGTAGGCCTGACTGGTCTCAAATTAACAGATCTACCTGTTTTTGCCTCTTGTGTTCTGGGAGTAAAGGCATGTGTCCCATGGCCTGCCTTTTGTTTGTTTGATATATATATATATATATATTTTTTGGTTTTTCGAGACAGGGTTTATCTTTGTAGCCCTGCCTGTCCTGGAACTCACTTTGTAGACCAGGCTGGCCTCGAACTCAGAAATCTCCCTGCCTCTGCCTCCCGAGTGCAGGGATTAAAGGCGTGCGCCAACACGCCCGGCTCTTGTTTGAATTTTTAAGGCAAGATATTGCAGCTTAGTCATGACTTGACCATTCTTCCTCTTGAGTGATGGAGTTATAGGTATATGCTACCACACCATCTCTGGATTTTATTTTAATGTGATGGGTCATATACATATAATTTTAATAATTTCAGGTCCATTTAAATTTTTTTGACTTTTTTAAAAAATTAGATATTTTCTTAATTTACATTTCAAATGTTATCCTGAAAGTTCCCTCTACCCCGCACCCCCACCCCCGCCCTTCTTCCCTACCCACCCACTCCCACTTCTTGGCCCTGGCATTCCCCTGCATTGGGGCATATAAAGTTTGCAAGACCAAGGGGCCTCTCTTCCCGATGATGGCCTACTAGGCCATCTTCTGCTACATATGCAGCTAGAGACACGAGCTCTGGGGGTTCTGGTTAATTCATATTGTTGTTCCTCTTACAGGGTTGCAGACCCCTTCAGCTCCTGGGGTACTTTCTCTAGCTTCTCCATTGGGAGCTCTGTGTTCCATCATATAGATGACTGTGAGCATCCACTTCTGTATTTTCCAGGCACTGGCATAGCCTTATACGAGACAGTTATATCTGGGTCCCTTCAGCAAACTCTTGCTGGCATATGCAATAATGTCTGGGAGCCATTAGTGTCCATTTTGCTTAATTTGCTTAAAATGTTATCTTTATTGTTTTCTCCTACTGACTCAAGGTAAAATTTTTCCTATATTTTTGAAAAGATTTATTTATTTATCTTATGTCTATGAATACAAGGTCACTGTCTTCAGACAAATCAGAAGAGGGCACTGGAAACTATTACAGATGGTTGTGAGCCACCATGTGGTTGCTGGGAATTGAACTTAAGGCCTCTAGAAGAGCAGTCAGTGCTCTTAACCTATAATTCATTTTTTCAGTCCCTATTCTAAATTTATAGTTCAAGTAGTTCCATAGTTATAAAATTAAATCTTAGTCTTATTATTCAGTGAACTTATTTGTGAAGGACATTATTTCCTTCTATGTATCTAGATTTTTCAGTAGCCCCAATTAAGTAAAACTCTCTTGATACATTTTCAAAATGTCCTGTATGTTCATCATAATAGTTTGCTTACTGTGTCTGTTAGTACCAGCGGGGTGTGTGGGGTTAATTCCCTTTTAGAGCTAATGATGGTTTTCAGCGTTACTTATTTTTTGACACTGTATCCCTATGATGCTCATGCTGGCTTTGATTCACATTCCTCTTGCCTCTGACTCTAGAGTGTTTTTTTTTTTTTCTTTCTTTACATTAATCGATTATTTGATTGTTTGTATCTGTCTGGAGGTCAGAGGACAACTGGGAGTCAGTTCTCTCTTTCCATGAGGTGGATTCTGCAGCTAGAATTAGGTTGTCAGGTTTGGAGTCAAGTGTCTTTACCTGCTGAGCTATCTTGTATTCCTACTAATTTAATGCTGATTGTAAAATTAATCATTATTGATACCAAATTAGGAATTGCATAGTTTTCTTGTCATAGCCAGAAATACTTTTATCTTGCTGATCTTTGACTTATGTAACCTTTTGATTTTCTCATAACCTGTTGTTTCTGTTGTATCATTGGACTTAAGAATGTTTGAGTTTATTTGGGATATCTTGACTCTTCAAATTAAGATAATAGCTCATTCACCCTGCCCTTTGTGTATTTTGATACTGTAGTGCAGAAATTACATATGTTCAAATTTGTATTATTAAATATATCCTTATAATGGAAACAAAGCTTACTTCAAGTTAATTTGCCTATTAACCTTAAGACCCTAAATTATGAGTTCTTAGATGGTTAAGAATATACAACTACAGTGCTATTGATGAGTTAAGGTGGTCTCCCTCATCCCCCTTACTCCTAAAAATCTAATCTCTTTAATCAGTTCTTGATAATTAATTGTTATTTTAAAATTTGAGAAAAGCTGTTAAACACTGATGTAAATTATCATATGATAACCACTGTAACAGGAAAATAAAATTTGCTCTGATTGTCATTTTACATGTTTAACCATTTGTCACAAGTCAGTTTTCTTAAAAATCCATTCAGTTTTAAGTCCAGTGATTAATAAATATCTTTATATTTAAAGATATTTCTAATAAATTATATAGATATCTTTGCAGTTATTATTTCTAAATTTAAGAATTATTTTTTAGTTATACATGCATGTGTGTATTCAATACTACAAATGCCAGAGGTATCATATTCCCTGAAGCTGTAGTCACTATGATTTTTCCATTATCCGATGTGGGTGCAGGGAAAAGAATGTGGGTCCTTTGCAAAAGCAGTATGTTTTCTTAATCACTGAGCCATCTCTCTAGCCCCCAAATATGCTTCCAAAATTAGAATGAAGTATATTTTCTTATTACAGTGGTTTTATCTGGTGATTTACATCAGTGATTAACGGATTGCTGTATATTTTATTTGAATATTGGGCAGAACCAGAGCTGTTACAGAAAGGAGTATTTTACTATTTGTAATGTAAGTAAATTTGAGACTTGTTTTTAAATTAAATTTCTCTTGTTTTACAGACTTTGTCCATTGGTGTTCTTGATATTTTTGGGTTTGAAGATTATGAAAACAATAGTTTTGAACAGTTCTGTATTAATTTTGCTAATGAACGTTTACAGCACTACTTTAATCAGCATATCTTTAAGTTGGAGCAAGTGAGTATCTAAATATATAGTTACCCTCCTGCTTAAACTTTTGAATCAATTTCATAACTGTTTTCTAGCCTGCATTTTGATTCAGACAGTGCGTGGTCATATCACTATAGGGAAATGAGAAATCAGAGCAGAGATTTTTAGCTGTATTTTTTTTAAACAGTTGCCAGATGTATCTGTTAATTTCTGTTTGTTTACATGTATCTTTGGATGAATCATGCATCTTTTTTAATGCATCCTTTTTAAGAGTGTTGTATATTTGTTGCTATTGAGTGTGGTCACTTACTATCTTTAGTATTTATTTAACTGCTTTGGTCTCCACTTCTTATATGAGATCAAGGACTCTTGAGGAGCAGAGTGTGGATACAAAGGTGTTTTCTGGGGCTGGAGATAATGCTTCAGCAATTTAGAGCATTTGTTTTTCTCGCTGATGACCAGGGTTTAGTTCCTAGCACCCATCTGTAACTTCAGATCCAAGGGGTCTAACACCCTCTTCTAACTTCTCATACATAAATACTGCTGGCAAAACATTCATACACCTAAAATAAATCTAAAAAGTAAAAATAAACCAAGAAAACTACAAAGGCATTTCTTATGAGAATCTTAAGATTGATACAATTTAGTTTTTATTACAATTATTATGGGAAGAGGACCCAAAAGATGTGGGGTTTTCCTCCAAATTTAGTTTGAAATCAGTTTTAGACCCAGTTTATAGCCCAGAATTTCAGTTTATTTAGTAATGACATAGGCAACTATACTAAGATTTAGCACAATCAACTTAAATGCTAACTGGTTTTGGAAAGTGAATGCAAAACCCAAAATAATTAGTAGGTGTACTGAATAATTTAAAAGAAATTTCTACCAGCTAGCTTCTTCAAAGTATAATGATATGTATATAAATTCTGTAGTAAAATTTATTGCTCTGTATGCTAACTTAAAAATTAAATTTTATTATTATTTGTATGTGTGTATGTGTGCATGCACTTGTATGGTTGTGTATGTATGTATAGACACGTGCTGTGGCACACAGGTGGAGGGAGGTCAGAGGAAAACCTCGTGGATTCATGGATTCAGTTCTCCTCCTCTACCTATGTGTGTTGTAAGGATTGACCTCAGATCATTAAGAGTGTGGCAAGATCCTTTTACTGAACCACCTTTCTGGCTAGTTTTGTTGTTGTTTGTTTTGTAAAGGGTAGTTGTGTAAAATGTTTTAGGGCTGGCTACTTTGATGAATGCTTAAAGTATTCAATATAATTGACGTTTTAGAAATAATTAATTCTTATGTGTGTGATTGTAATTGTGTGCATAGTGGTATGAGTATACGCAAGTCAAAGGACAATGTGGACATTCTCTGGGTTGACTTAGGTCAGTTGAAGTAGTCTTGGTGATTGATTCAGAATCATGTTGAATAAAAGACAAACTGAAAGGTGTCTGATATTTGAAAATGCTCATGTTAGCATTTTTAATGTTGCGCATTTCTTTCCTCTACATGCTCTGAATTACCCTTACCATCATTGATTTGTTAGTAAATTGAATGACAATTGAATTACATATGTCAGGCATTGATTGTGGTAAGCACTGAAAACAAAAAGTTTGGAGCTTTGAATCTTGCTGAGGCGTTTGTAGATAGCAATTTTTGTTTTTATGGCAGATTGGTGGTGTCAGACTACCATTGTCTTTGAGAATAGTCTTCCTCACCCCACTCTACTCCACATCCTAATAAAACCCCAAACCAAAAAACTAAAAAGAGTGAACTTTAAGGCATTGGTTTACTTTCAGATAAGTGAAAACCTAGGTCTGTAAGGAACAAACCTGTGTAGGGAGCCCAGAAGTTGAAGGTTGCTTTCTTTCTAAAAACGTTTCCCTATTTTGGTAGAAGATTGCTGAGTCAGTGATAAGGGGTCAAAGAGCAAAGTAGAAACCCATGGTCACTGTTAACTTCCAGCTTAGTGCACTCAGAGGGCATGGTGCGCATTAGGAATAAAATAAGTGAGAAAGAGCTACAGCATCCTAGAAACTGTGTTCCTATGCTTCCTGCATACTCAAGTAATATTTATACCTTCTCAGTTCTCGGATGGGATTAGAGACTAGAGAGTTATAGTCTTACAATTAAACTTATGCTGTTTAGGATTTAAAAAGATATTCTACACAGGGTTCCCAAGGGAGTAGCTAGAGAAAGTACCCAAGGAGCTGAAGGGGTCTCCAACTCTATAGGTGGAAGAACAATATGAACTAACTAGTACCCCCAGAGCTCATGTCTCTAGCTACATATATAGCAGAAGATGACCTAGTTGGCCATCATTGGGAAGAGAGGCCCCTTGGTCATGCAAACTTTATATGCCCCAGTACAGGGGAACGCCAGGGCCAAGATGTGGGAGTGGGTGGGTAGGGGAGCAGGGCGTGGGGTGGGGGAGGGTTTAGGGGACTTTCGGGATAACATTTGAAATGTAAATGAAGAAAATATCTAATAAAAATTGAAAAAAAAAGATGTTCTAGGTATAAAAAGGTGTTTTTAAAATGGTAATACAGGTTAAAATAATAAATGATATAGATAAAACTTTAAACTCATTAAGATAGAATAGATGGTAAAATACCTTATCTAAGTTGCCAAATACAAACAGACTGGACATTTAAATGTAACTTATACCTAATAATTTCCATAATTGTTCATACTGTATGTTTATTATTATAAGAAAAAGAGCCTTTTCAATTAGACAAAAAATTATTCAGGTTTGGTCCTTTGCTATGCTAAATATGGGTTGCTCCCAGAGACCACACATAAACTCAGGTGATGCTATGTGACCTTGCCCCCCAAGTTTCCTGATTGGTAAATAAAGGTGGTAGCAGCCAGTAGCTGGTCAGAAGAGACAAAATGTGGGGTTTAGGGTTCCTGGGCTTGGGGTTGGAGAAAACCAGCGTTTTGGAAAGACCTGGGCAACAAAATGAGAAGGAATGCTGAGAAAAGAGGATAATTGAGCGAAAGAAGAAATAGTAAGGTACCAGTGAGCACATTCAGCTTATATGAGTTGATTGCTTTAGTTTCTAACAATCATTAGATTGATGAATAGCAAACAGTTTATCAGAGCCAGTCTAAACATTATACCCAAAGCTAAAAGTAAAAAGGCATATAAGGTTTATCGAACATTAGCAGAAACTATTTGCAGCTTTATTACTAAGTATAAAAGGAAATAGCTCATAATGCTAAGAACAGTTTTTTAAAGTAAATGCACAGTCCCAAATTTATAGGTACCAGATAAAATATCTTCAAAATGCATGAAGCAAAAATTAATAAAAGTATAATGAGGAATATAGCTTATATATAGGGTATTTCTAACTTATTATCTTGAATAACTTAACTAACATTTTATGGGTTTCCATTGCTCTCTGTCTTGCATATCAACATCGACAGTTACCTTGGACTTAACTGGTTATTGAGACCCACTAAATGATATGTAGCATATAGAACCCTATCTGAAGAATACATATTTACAAAAGTAATGCTTGTGTTATTTTGGACCATAAAGCAAGGGTTAGCTTCCCAAATATTAACATATTTTAATACTATAATAAAATTACAAGCCAGGTGGTGGTGACACACTCCTTTAATCCTGGCACTTGGGAAGCAGAGGCCAGTGGATTTCTTGAGTTTGAGGCCTGCCTGGTCTACAGAACAAGATCCAGGACAGCCAATGCTAAACAGAGAAACCCTGTATTCAAACAAACAAGAACAAAATCAAACCCCTCAAAAAAGAAAGAAAAAAATTCCCCTTTAAGGCTGGGGATATATTATCTATCCCCATGTTAACATATGTGAGATTCCCAAAGTCCAGCACACATTGCTGCCAAACAATTCCCTCCAGAAAACCAAAACTAAGTAAATATGCTTAATAGTTTAAAAGATGAATGAACTAGAAACGAGCCACAGTTAACCAGCATGCTGTGTGTGGGGGGTGTAGCTGATGTTAATAGTTAATTGTTAGACCTATTAGAAAATTTTCATGTTAAGAATATGTGATTGCTCCTAAAACCTTGGAAAATGGTCAGCAAAATAAGTCTGGGAAATAATTCCATTCTTAATTATCTCAGATGAAAGAAAAATACCTTAAAATAAACCTAACCAAGGAAGTGAAAGACTTGTACAGTGAGGTCTTGAGAATACTATACAAAGGAACTGGAAGCATCCACAAATGGAATGATTTTTTTTTTATGATCATGAATTAGAAGTATTACTGTTGTAAAGATAGCCATACTGTCAGAAGTGGGATGTAAATTCATAGTAGTCACCAACATTCACTCTTTGCAGAAATAAACAATCTAAAATTCACACAAAAGTGCAAAAGACTCCAAGTAGCCATCATGGTCCTCACCATAAAGAATGATGAAGGAGATACCACTATACCTGATTTCAAGTTATAGTGAAGAGTCATAATAACAAAAAACATGTACAGAAACAGACATGCCGGTCAGTATCATAGGTTAGATGATCTAGATAAAATCACATGTAGCCGCAGCTTACTTAAAACTTTGTCATATGCTATTATTTTCTGTAAGTTGATATTTTGTTTTTTCTAGGAGGAATATAGAACTGAAGGCATCAGTTGGCATAACATAGATTATATTGATAATACTTGTTGCATAAATCTTATTAGCAAAAAACCAACAGGACTGCTCCATCTTTTGGATGAAGAAAGCAAGTGAGTATAGTGCTTTTCAGTTTCATATTTGACCATTATGCATTTTGAGTGCTTTGTGGTAGAGCTTCACTGTGTAACTCTGGCCAGTTTGGAATTAGGGCTGCTGCAGTCCCAAAGTAGCCTCAGACTCATAGCGGTCCTTAGTCTTAGGCTCCCCAGTATTAGCTGTACAAGCATGTACTCCCAACCAGCTTATATCTAAGTAAGGGTAAGCAATGTTTCAAATAAAGACTTGTGCTTTTTCTGTATGTGTCTGGAAAAAAAATAACATTTTTGTGTAATAGATTGTGCTTTACTCTTGAACGATTTTTTCCCAGATTTCTCTTAGAAAATTTGATGTTAAATCTTTTGATACTCATTTCTTTATTCTTCAGAAATTCATAATCTATGCAATGAAATATGATTACATCTACCCTTTTTCCCCCCTCCAACTCCTTCCATATTACCTCTAACATTCCAAATTTCATGTCCTGTCCTCTTCCTCCACTTTTTTTGTTGGCATGGAAAATCCACTGCCTCTGCCTCCCAGATACTGGAATTAAAGGAGTGTACTTAAAACTTTGTCATATGCTATTATTTTCTGTAAGTTGATATTTTGTTTTTTCTAGGAGGAATATAGAACTGAAGGCATCAGTTGGCATAAATAAGTTTTAAGATAAATTAGCTGTTGTTTTGTTTTGATTATCCACTAAGTCTACGTAATTATGCACAAATATGCATGGATGTAGAGCCATCCACTAGATAATGGGAAACTTAACACTGGTCACAGCCTGATGCACATCCTGATTTCCCCCATTTCTCCCTCTTTTCTGTCCTGTAGACAGGGTCTTGTTATGTAACCTGGTCTGCTCTTGAAGTTGAGATCTCCTTTCCCTGCCTCCTGAGTGCTGACATTACAAGGATGTAATAATTCTCACAGCCTTTAAATTGAGCTTTATTTATTTACTTATTTATTTATTTATTTACATTTGAGGGTGAAGCGTGTGTGTGTGCTATTCTGTTTATATGGAGGTCAAAGGCCAACATGCAGGAGGAGTTCTCACATCACATAGATCCTCCAGATCAAATTGAAGTTTTCAGGCTTGGAAGCAGATGCCTTACCCATTAAACTATCTTATTTGTTAGTCTCTGAATTAAGTTTTATACAGGAAATATATGGGGTGGGGAGGAGGTATGGAATGTAGAGCAGTTGGAGGGTGGATTGGGGGCGGGGAATGATAGGTAGTGTAAAAAATAAATTAAAGTTTTTAAAAAATGAAAAAAAATGAATAAAAATTTCAGATACATTTTTTTTAATCTCAAAGTTTCTAAGAGAAATCTGGTGGATTCTCTCATCATCCCACAACTCATATTTTGTATCTTTGCAAAACCTTCATTACATGGGTGACACTAAAAACTTCATTTCCTGTTTGGGCCTGCTTATCCTTGGTTGTAGTACCTGGACAGCAGTCATGGGTAATCAGTTCTTGGGGAAACAGTTTTGTAGAAGGCACTGTTTGAATAATCTCTTCTATATGTATGAGCCTTCAGTGTCCTGGAAGTTAGCCAGTTCCTGCAATGCCTCTTATAACCATGTAATCCACTTGGTGTCAAATAGTTCTTTGCTTTAACTTGAAATGTGATCTTTTTTGCCCGAATTATAAATTTATCAAATCTGTCTGTTTGGATTTTTTTGATGCTGATCCTCAGTGTGAGTATGAGAAAAAGTAGGCAACAGTATCCATCAGCAACCTGAATTCATATTTTGTAATGTTCTCCCAGATAAGTTAGTCTGTGGTCTTTAAACTCAGCTTTATAGAAAGTTTCTGGGAATGAACAAAAAATAGAAGAGTTTTTTTTCTAGAATGTAAGAAAAATTATCAAACTCAGTTTCCAGTAGAGGTCCCCATTTCTGTGGGAAACTTTATTCTACATTCTGACTTTCTGAGTCCCACTAAAATCACCAAGTAAGCCCTGTTTCAGCATTCTAACACAGTAATTGATATAGATAGAAAAGTTATTCCTTATTCATGTGAGAAAATAAGAAACAAAAAATGAGTATATACTTTAAGGATCTATTGAAGAACCAGAGATTATTTCCTTTTTGAAAGATAATTGACCCCAAAGAACATATGATTTTGGTTTTTATTTTTCTTTGAGCTGTACAGTATTTCTGCAGCACTCAGGAGAGTGGATTCCTGGGAGTTCATGGCCAGCTTGGTCTACATTTTAATTTCTAGGCCAACCAAGGCTATATAGTAAGGTCACTCCCATCCCTCTCTTCTCCCACCCCTGCCAAAAAAAAAAGAAAAGAATCTGATTACATACTCTAGGTAAAAACTTTTCATTAATTGTATAGTATATTAGACAGCATAATGTGCTTTAATATTATGCCTTATAAAAGACTGTATCTTTCACATAATTTGTTCAATTCAGCTTTCCACAGGCTACAAACCAAACATTACTTGACAAGTTTAAACATCAACATGAAGAAAATTCTTACATTGAATTTCCAGCTGTGATGGAGCCTGCTTTTATCATAAAACATTATGCTGGAAAAGTAAAATATGGAGTAAAGGTCAGTAAGTTTCTTATTGAATATGGCTTTAGAGCAGAGGTATGTATTTTAAAATATAGAACATTTTTTATTCTTTGACAGTTCTATGCATGTAAACATTGTTTTCTGGTCATAACTACATTCCCAACTCTTCCCCCAGATGTATCATTACTATTTCTGGCATGCTACCCTTTCTTGTAGTTTTTGGAGGCTCTGAATTAGTAGCCTTTGAAAACTTTTTTTTAATTTGAGACAGGGTTTCTCTGTATAGCCCTGGCTGTCCTGGAACTCACTCTGTAGACCAGGCTGGTCTCGAACTCAGAAATCCGCCTGCCTCTGCCTCCCGAGTGCTGGGATTAAAGGCGTGCACCATCACACCTGGCCTTTGAAGACATTTTGTAAGGATAGAACTAGAATCGAGATCTACTTTTCAGTATATTACCATTTAGATAATGTTTCTGCTGGTTTCCTTCTGTAGATAAACCTATTAGGTTGTTTTAGTGAACTTTTAAAATCTAGAACAGATAGTGTCTGTGTGTCTCAAACTCATTGCTCATCCTTATAATTCATTTGTTTTCCTTTAATGATACTCATAACGGTCTTTTAGAAGCTTCTGTTCTGAGCACCATTAGGTAGTTGTGAGCTTTCATTCTTACGAGGTATATTAACTCTTGCCTGTATTTTATGTAACTGATGATATGGCTCTTATATCTTGGGAAGCTTAAAGTTGCCAATTATGATATTTAGTTTCCTTGTAATGCAGTAATGAAATGATATAAATCAATGACTCATTGAGTTTTGTTTTGTTTTTCTGTTTTTGAGACAGTTTCATATACTTAGTCTCAAATTTTCTGTGTAGCAGAGGATGTCCTTGAACTCCTAATTTTGCCTCTTATCCTAAGAGGCTAGGATTATTGAGATGTGTCACTGTGTCCAGCTGTGGTAGACATCCTAATTAATTATTTAACCATTTACTGATTCATCTTTTAAAGAATTATTTATTAAATAGTGTATGTCAGTTTCCTGTTCAGTATTTGCTATTATATAGTGATAAGCTAGACAGACAGATTTGTAAGTATATGTATCATATATATAGCATATATAATATTTATTTCTAGTTATGTTGTATAAATTTTTCTGAGTTAAAGTAATGAAGTAATTTCCTTTTGTTTGTAAATTTACAAGGATTTTTCTAAAACTCTTAAGAGTTGAACTAAAGGAAAGGTTACACTGGGGAGTTGAGATAGTGAATTATAGGCTATAAAATAAGAAAGGAGTTACATATGTTGAAATAGTGTATAAAAGGTCACTGAGATAAGACTTTTAAGGACCAGTGAGATATTTTAGTGAATTCCAAAAGCAGACATAAAGTTAAATCTTGAAGGGCTTCTAGTCCGTATTAAAGGAGCATAGGTGTTTTGTTTTTAATGAAATTCAGGAGTCCCTGTACAACGCATACTGTTAGTGAGTAACAGTCTTGTGTCAATCTTGATCCTGTTGTTAGATGATGTTGTAGTTACTTTTCAAGTGTGGTAGTAAAACACCATGATCAAGGCACTTTGTAGAAGAAAAAGTTTATTGGGCTTACCATTCCAGAAGGGTAAGAGTCCATCATGGTGGGGGGTGAAACCTACTATCTTCTTGATTTTAATAGTCCTTTTCAGAAATAACATTGGTACTTTTTTCATAGGATTTTCGGGAAAAAAATACAGATCATATGCGTCCAGACATTGTGGCTCTTCTGAGAAGTAGCAGGAATGCTTTTGTTTCTGGGATGACTGGCATTGATCCTGTAGCTGTTTTCCGATGGGCAGTTCTTCGAGCATTTTTCAGAGCTGTGGTTGCTTTCAGGGAAGCTGGGAAAAGACATATTCAGAGAAAAAGTGGTAAGCCATTCTTGCTATTATTCTTCCATGATACTTTTTTATTTTGTTCTGTTTACTTACCATACTCTGTAATCATGTTTCATAGTTGATAAATCACACATCTTTAAGTGATTAAATATATTTCTGTAGGCCTATGTTGCTATATTTTCATTAATAGATATTGATAGGAATAATGAGTGTCTTAGGGTTACTGTTGTGTGAAGAAACACCATGACGAAGGCTGGTTATAAAGGGGAGCATTTAATTGGGGCCATGTTTACAGTTTTGGAGCATTAGTCCGTGGCCATTATGGTGTAGGCAAGCATGGTGCTTAGAGCAATATTTAAGTGCTCACATCTGATCTGAAAGGTGCGGACAGACAGTGGCACTGGAAAGAGTTTTTCAAACCTCAAAAGCCCAGCCCCAGTGACACCTCTTCCAAGAGGTCATACCTAGTAATTCTTCTCAAGCAATCTCACCAACTATAGACCAAGTATTCAAATATATGAGCATACAGTGGCTACTCTTACTAAAATCATCACAGTGACTATAAGGCATGTAGTAGTTATGAACAAAAATGCAAGCTGATAATCATATAATGATTCAGAATTTGATTTTAATGTTTTCTCCATTTTTCCATCTCTGTTTTTTTCTACAAATTCAATCATGATTTAATATAAAAAAGCAAATTAGGAAACAAACAGGGTCAGGCAGTATAAGATGGTAGAGTTTCCTGCTCCAGTCACCTTCTCTATTGACCAGTTTTATAAGTAAGAACATTTTTTCTTTCCTATTAAAGAATTATTTGTTTAGTAAGGCTTTTGTTTTGTTTTCTTAACCTGTTAACTTGGTTTATTTAGTTTTTAGTTTGAATTTTATAAATGATCTTTTTTTCCTGCATCCTTCTCCTTTTTCTTTAAGCCTGAGACACTCCATTTTATATTGTACATGACGTCAAGTTCATAGGCACATGTGGCCATTTGGAATGTATATAGTTAAAGCCTTCTAACTTATATATAGTTGAGGCATGCCTTTCAGTAGGATTATACAAGTGCTTCCTTGTTCTTCTGTGTTTCCAAACTAACTTGTATGTCATAGGAGTAAACAAACCTTCAAAGTCAGCTTTTAAATTTCAGTTCTGATTTTTCACCTGGGAGGTTGTCAGTCACTCTTCAACTTTCAGGCCAGTACAGTCTACATAGTTAGTTCAAGGACATCCAGGGGTATTTAGACAAAACAAAACAACCCAACCACAAAGTCAAAAAATAGTCCTAGGAAATCCTAAGTTTACTTGATTATTAGCAGACTTTTCCACTGACTTAGTAATCTAGTGCTGTGAAGAGACACTATGACCACAACAACTCTTATAAAAGAAACCCTTTAATTGGGGTTGGTTTAGTTCATTGTTGTTATAGCTGGAATCGTGGTAGTAAGCAGGCAGACATAGTGCTGGGAAGGTAACTGAGAGTTCTACATCCTGATGGGCAGGGCCAGAGAAACACTGGGTGGGCCAACCTTGAGCATTTGAAACTGCAAAGCCCCCCTTCCCCCCCAGTGACATACTTCCTCTAACAAAGTCACATGTGCTCCTACAAGGCCACACCTCCTAAAACCTGTCAAGTAGCCCTATTCCCTAATGACCAAGCATTCAAACATATACGCTTATGGGGACTATTCCTGTCCAAACTACCACACCCCCATAGGTAATATGAAAGGGAGCTCTTGTGGTTGGAATGGTTAAGATGATAGTAATGGCCTGGAGAGGTAACTCAGCAGTTAAGTGCACTTGCTGCTTTTCCAGAGGACCTGATATCATTTCCCATGTTAGGTGGCTCACAACCACTGGCAACTCCAGCTCTAGGGGGAAATCAAATGACCTCTTCTGGAAGAGTTGCACTCAAGTGTGCGAATACACACAGAAATACATATACATACACATAAATACAGTTTTAAAAAGGGATAATAGAAACATTAGGGAAGAAATAAAGAGCACCATTTTACTTAACTACAAAAAAATGGAATAAACATAATTTTTACATTTTCTAGCACTCCAATTTGAGAGACAGCGGCTTAAAAGTAATAACCCTAATTCTATGTGGATGGCCATACTGTTTAAAAGATATTACTTGTTTAATAGTAACAGTGTAAAGAAAGTGATAAGGGCCACTTTTGGAGCAATTGAAATGGTTTTTTAACTTAGACTAGATATAAATTACTATGTTAATTATAATTTTCATATCAACTGCTAACTTTTAAAAACATTTGATATAAGAAGATAGTGATGAAAGGAAAGAAAACTAAAAATGTCTTAGTATGTAGAAAACAAATAAAACATCCTTCCACATAACAAGGAGTTCAAGAAAGAAATCACAAGAAAAGGTAGAAGATACTTTGAGCTGGAGATAAGAACGAACAAACACATCCAGGGGTATTTAGAGGGACTCTGTCTCAAAGACAAAGTCCCTTTATGTCCTTCCATTCTGTTTTTGGGCCAGAGGACCGTGGAAATTTTGACTGAAAATGATTATTGGTCACATAAGTCATGATATAGGTGTTTTATGCACTACTAGGAGAAAACCAAACAGTATGAAAGATAGCTCAAAAAGTGCTTATAGAAAGGTTTATAGTTTTCAAAACACCTGCATGATAAATTAAAATGTCAGGCAATTAACCCAGTATTCTACTGTTTCTAAGGAGGCCTGGATAAAAGGATAAACACAACCTAAGCAGGGCATTGTAGATTAGATTGGACATAAATGAGTACAGACTAAATAACAAGCAAATCCAGAAAAATATAGCAAACAATATAACAATATTATTGACTGAGTGGATTATAAATATAGTTCACACAGTATCCTCTTTCTCTACTCTCCAAACCTGTCCTGTCCATTTTACCTGACTGTTCATGTGCAGGCTATTCTGATTCCTAGCCATTGGGGATAAATTACTGGTAATAATGAAAATTGAGTATTTTCTATTAAATTGTCTTGTGACAATGAAGTGACATTAAGCTATCTTTTTATAAATATTTAAATATTTCTAATTATTAATTCTCATCTTTGCTAAATGAGCCATTTAAAAAGAAGTTACTTTTTTACTATCAGCTAGTTAAAATGATTGAAATGGATTTTTTAACTCTTCAATTTTTATGTATTATCTGATTAATTATAAGATGATATTTTCTCTGCTAAATGATGTTTTTTTAACATAACATTTTAGTTTTTATCTTTTGTTAAAATTCTTGAAGTATATTTCCTCTTTTTAAAAAGGATGCTACATTTCTGTACTATCTATCTGAAGATTAATAAGATTGTGTTTTCACTGATAAATATAGGTAATATTTTATAAATTCAGAAATAGGTTATGTAATTTCAATAAGATAAAAAAATACTCTGCAGGAGTTTTGGAATTAGTATTTCTTTGAGCTTTAAAATGACTATCTTGAGAATTATTTATAATTTATGACATTGAGACCCATTCCTAATTGTGCAATAAACTGTACTAATGGAGATTCAGTTTACTATCTATCACTTCATTTGTTCCTAGATTATACAGTTGTCATTTTTAGAAGCAAAATTGTTAAATGTAACCATTCCTCCATAGCTCTTTTTTTTATTTTCTTTAATAAAGTTTTAATGGTTTATATTATACTTTATGTAATATAAAGACATTTTCAACCCCCCCTCCCACACACATACACTATTTTTCCTCCGTAACTCTTAAGGTAATCTCTTGAGAGAATGACACTCAAGAATTCATCTTTTCTGAAATATGGAAACTCTGTCTTATATCTTAAATCAATTTCTTGCTGATATTTATGGTATTGAAATTGCCCCTCCCCCATGCCTTACTGCTCAAATGATTCACTTGGTTAGCACTCATCTGAGTGCTTTGGTCTTTATTCTTGTCTCTTCTCTTTCCTGCTTGTAATTCACTTTATCTCCTTTTCCAATAGTGAGGTATGGGTTCTCCAGCTATTTCTCAGATTTATAAATGCAGAGTGCTTCTCAGGCTCCTCCTCTGTGGTGTGCTACTACTTATTCTTAGCACATACCTGGCAGACATTGACAAAACACGTGTGCCTGATTGTCAGATTTGTAAAAGACAGGGTACCTTTTTCCGTAATTGTTTGGGTATAATTTCTCTCATATTCTATCAGTGTTGCCAACTATATGCTAAAGATATTTCAGAAAGAAATAATTTTCCAAGAACAACCATATGATACACTTGTTTGAAATGTTCCTTATACTTTAATCTAGTATTAAATTTTTGTATGGCATTAACTCAGAATACTTTGATTAATAAAATAGACATTTGGCATATTTGAAAAGAATATTTTTCTTATTATTTGTTAGTTGGGAAGAGTCATTCACATTGTTTATTATTTTAAAATATATCAAGATAGTTGGCATCATTGTCTTTGATTCTCTTGTTGGTTTGGGCTTACATAATGTCTTTTTCTTTTTTCCATTTTTTTATTTTGTTTTGCTTCTTAAGGACATGATGATGCAACACCATGTGCGATTTTGAAAAGTATGGATAGTTTTAGCTTTCTCCAACACCCAGTCCACCAGAGGAGCTTAGAGATTCTGCAGAGGTGCAAGGAAGAGAAGTACAGTAAGGCTTCAATTCCTCTTAGCCCCATGTTGTCACATCCATTTGGAAATGGAAATCAAGAGTATTCCTGAGGGACATGTGGAGATTGCATAGGAACATGCCTTTCACAATTCTTTATGCAGACTGTATTGCTTTCTCTTGAAATTGCTGATATATCTGTTCTTTAATGTGGGTGATTTTAACTGTCCCATTTGCTATGCACTACATTATTAATTATCTAGGCCACCATCACTGAATTGGTTTCTAATTTCGTCTTGGAAGTATCTGATTAATTGCATAAAAATAAGCAGTAATTTTACTCTTGCTTTTGGAAACTTTTAGTGAAATGTAATTAAAGTAAAATAAGAGAACAATTTGGTAAGTCATATATATATATATATGACTTACCAAATTGTATGTGTGTGTGTGTGTGTGTGTGTATATATATATATATATATATATATATATATATATATATATATATATATATATATANATATATATTCATGAAATTAACATAGTGATTATGATATTCAACACTCCCCAAAGTTTCCTCTGGCTAAATTTTGTACTTGCTTATGTTTGATTCCCACATCAGCAATGTTATAATTTTGAATCTCTAGAGGATTCATTTAAGTTGAATATAAACCTTGACTCAGACTTTCTATGTCTAAGAGAAATCACCACATCAGAATTTCAGCATAAAAAATAACATTCAGAATACATAACTGTTTATTGTTTAAAATTGATATAAAAGATGCACTTGGTCTCCATTTCTTCCTTGGCTTTTTGTTAGTCTGCATGAAATAGGTCCTTTGGTCTGCTGTGTGGTTACAATAATTGGGTGTACTCCTATTGTAATAAAAAATGAGTTTTTCAGAAAATTAAGTCATTTGTTTATAGTGGGTCAAATTTACTCAAGATCTGCATTGTACATTTAATAAATTGCAATACATTTAGGTTACTACTTTTATTAGAGTTTTCTAACTGAAACTCCATAATATTTGACTTAATAAAACAACAATTTAAGTGGAATTTGCTTAAAAATAAATGCAGTGTGTTCTTTTTCACTCTAATGGTATAAGAAAATGTGTAATATATGTATATTTCCTTGTAGGAAGAATAAAGGTAAGTCATTTTTAAGAGATGTCTTTAGAATTTATTCTTAGTTATTAAAATTATTTCTAAAGATACACAGTCCTCATTCTGAAAGTTCATTTTGATATTCTCAATCTTTCAAAACAGTCTACAAATCTTTTGAGAACAGCTTAAAAGAGCTTAAATCTAAAGGAGTTATATATAGTTCAGTTGCTTTATTTGTTTCTTCATGATTGAGCCTGGTAACTACAGACTGGACTATATTGTAGTTTGTGGGTCTGGTTGCAGCATATGTTGCATGAAGAAGTTAAACTGGCAATTTCCTGTATATTGATGCCTTCATTTATTTTATATATGTATTCCATTTTCCACTGCAGATATATTCAGGTGCAGCTTTTTTTGTTTGTTTTGTTTGTTTTCTTATTTTATATTTAATTTTTACACTCCATATTCCATCCCTGACCCCCCCATCCACCGACTGCTCCACATCCCACACCTCCACCCCACCACACTCTGCTTCCATGTAAATGTCCCCGGCCCCCACCCCACTCGACCTCTAAACTCTCTAGGGCCTCTAGACTCTTGAGGGTTAGATGTATCATCTCTGAATGAACACAGACCAAGAATTTCTCTATTGCATGTGTGTTGGAGGCCTCATATGAGCTGGTGTATGCTGTCTGTTTGGTGGTCCAGTGTTCGAAAGATATCTTGAGTTCCAGATTAAGACAGCTGGTACTCATACAGAATCACCCTCTTCTCCTCAGCTTCTTTCAGCCTTCCCTAATTCAACCACAGGGGTCAGCTGCTTCTGTCAATTGGTTGGGTGCAAATAACTGCATTTGACTCTTTCAACTGCTTGTTGGGTCTTCTGGAGTGTGGCCATGATAGATCCATTTTTGGGAGTTCTCCAAAGCCTCTGTAATAGTGTTAGGCCTAGAGACCTCCCCTTTAGCTGGATCCCACTTTGAGCCTGTCACTGGACCTTCTTTTCCTCAGGCTCCTCTCCATTTCCATCCCTGTTATTCTTTCAGACAGGAACAATTAGGGATCAGAGTTGAGACTGTGGGATGGCAACCCCATCCCTCACTTGATGTCCTGTCTTCCTGCTGGAGGTAGGGTGTATAAGTTCCCTCTCCCTACTGCCTGGCATTTCATCTAAGGTCCCTCCCTTTGAGTCCTGGGAGTCTTTCACCTCCCAGGTCTCTAGTGCATTCTGGAGGGGCCCCCAACCTCCTATCTTCCTAGGTTGCCTGTTTACATTTTTTTCTGCTGGCCCTCAGGGCTTCAGTTGGTTTTTCCCCCTCACCCAATAACAGATCAGGTTTCCATCTCTCTCCCATTCACCCCCCACCCCATTCACTTTCCCTCCCTGGCCCCTCCCTGGTCCCTCCCTCCCTCCTCCCTCCCTACTTGTGATTGCTTTCTTTAATCTCCCAAGTGGGACTGAATTGTCTTCAGTTGGACACTTCAGCTTGTTGAGCTTTTTGAGTTCTGTGGACTGTATCTTGGGTAGTCTGTTTTTATTTTTTATATAGCTAAAATCCACTTATTAGTGAGTACATACCCTGCATGTCCCTTTGTGTCTGAGTTACCACACAGGATATTTTCTAGTTCCATCCATTTGCCTGCAAAACTCAGGATGTCATTCTTAATAGCTGAGTATTTATATATGCTGTGTAAACGAACCACATTTTCTGTATCCATTCTTCTGTCGTGGGACATCTAGGTTGTTTCCAGCTTCTGGCTATCACAAATAAGGCCACTATGAACATAGTGGAAAACTTGCCCCCATGGCATGGTGGGACATCTTTTGGGTATATTCCCAAGATCGTCAGGGATCGTAGCTGGATTGTCAGGTAGATCTACTTCCAATTCTCTGAGGAACCTCCAGATTGATTTCCAGAGTGGTTTTACCAGTTTGCAATCCCACTAGCAATGTAGGAGTGTTCGTCTTTCTCCACATCCTCTCCAACATGTGTTGTCACCTGAGGCTTTGATCTTAGCTATTCTGATTGGTGTAAGGTGGAATCTCAGGGTTGTTTTGATTTGCATTTCTCTGATCACTAAGGACTTTGAATATTTCTTTAGGTGCTTCTCTGCCATGCGATATTCCTTAGTTGTGAATTCTCGGTTAAGTTCTATACCCCATTTTTTGATGGGTTGTTTGATTTTTTTGGTGATTAACTTCTTGGATATTAGCCTCTATCGGATGTGGGGTTAGTGAAGATTTTTTCCCCAATTTTTAGGTTGCCGATTTGTCTTATCGACTATGTCCTTTGCCTTACAGAAGCTTTCCAGTTACATGAGGTCCCGTTTATCAATTCTTTAGACAGGGTTTCTCTGTGTAGCCCTGGCTGTCCTGGAAGTCACTTTGTAGACCAGGCTGGCCTCGAACTCAGAAATCCACCTGCCTCTGCCTCCCAAGTGCTGGGATTAAAGGCGTGCGCCACCATGCCCAGCCATTTACCAATTCTTGATTTTAGAGCACAAGCCATTGGAGTTCTATTCCCCTGTGCTAAGGAGTTCAAGGCTCTTTCCCACTTTCTCTTCTATTAGATTCAGTGTATCTGATTTCATGTTGAGGTTCTTGATCCACTTGGACTTGAGCTTTGTACAAGGTGACAAATATGGGTCTGTTTTCATTCTTCTACATACAGACAGCCACTTAGACCAGCATTTATTGAAGATGCTTTCTTTTTTCCATTGTATATTTTTGGCGTCTTTGTCAAAGGTCAAGTGACCGTAAGTGTGTGGTTTTATTTCTGGTTCTTCAATTCTATTCAGTTGATCAACATGTCTGTTTCTGTACTAATAACATGCAGTTTTTATCACTGTCAAGGATGTGAAGAATTGTGTTGGGATTTTGATGGGGATTGCATTGAATTTATAGATTCCCTTTGGTAGAATGGCTGTTTTTACTTTGTTAATTTTGCCAATTCATGAGCATGGAAGATCTCTCCATTTTCTTGATTTCTTTCTTGAAAGACTTGAAGTTATTTATTTTTTTTTTTTGGTTTTTCGAGACAGGGTTTCTCTGTATAGCCCTGGCTGTCCTGGCACTTACTCTGTAGACCAAGCTGGCCTCGAACTCAGAAACTCAGATGGTGACCCCATCCCTCCATTGGGGTCCCTGTCTTGTGGTCTCTTCAGATTCCCTCTTCCCACTGCTGGAAATTTCAGTTAAGGTCACCCCCATTGTGTCCTGGGAGTCTCTCACATCCCAGGTCTCTGAGACTTTCTAGAGATTTTCCCCTGACTCTCAGAGGCTACATCTTTCCATTCATTCTCCTGCCCCTCTGGGCTTCTCTCCTGTTTCTCCCCCATACCACATCCTGCCCTCTTCCCCCACTTTACCCAGTTCCCTCCCTCCCTCCCTCCCTCCCTCCCTCCGTCCGTCCCTCCCTCCCCTCCTGTCATTATTTTGTTTCCCTAAGTTGATTGAAGTATCCTCACTTGGGCTTTCCTTCTTGTTAAACTTCTTAGAGTTTGTGGGTTGTATCATGGGTATTCTATTCTTTTGGTTAATATCCACTTATCAGTGAGTATATACCATGTCCTTTTGGGTCTGGGTTACCTCACTCAGGATGATAACCCCTATGGAAGTGTTGGGGGAAGGATTAAAGGAGCTGAAGTGAAGGGGATGGCAACCCCATAGGAAGACCATAGTCTACTAACCTGGAACCCCGGGAGCTCCCAGAGACTAAAGGAATGACCATCTAGAGACTCCCCTACCTGGGGATCCATCCCATATACAATCACCACACCCAGACACTATTGTGGATGCTAACAAGTGCTTGCTGACAGAAGCCTGACATAGCTGTCTCCTGAGATGCTCTGCCAGTACCTAACAAATACAGAAATGGATCCTCATAGCCATCCATGGAACTGAGCACAGGGTCCCCAATGAAGGAGCCAGAGAAAGGACCCAAGGAGTTGAAGGGGTTTGCAGCCTTATAGGAAGAACAATAATATGAACTACTCCCCCCCCCCCCCCCCCGCAGCTCCCAGGGAGTAAACCACCAACAAAAGAGTACACATGGTGGGACTCATGGCTCCAGATGCATATGTAGTAGAGGATGGCCTAGTCAGACATCAGTGGGAAGAGAGGCCCTTGGTCCTGTGAAGGCTCTATGCCCCAGTGTAGGGGAATGCCAGGGCCAGGAAGTGGGAGTGGGTCGGTTGGTGAGCAGGGGGAGGGGCTAGGGGAGGAGATTTGGGGGGGGGCCAGGAAAGGGGATATCATTTGAAATGTAAATAAAGAAAATATCCAATTAAAAGGAAAAAAACCATTTAGAAAACAAAACAAACAAAATAACTAAAGAGCAGACATAGGCTGCCATAGTCTGAGACTCTTGGCACATATGAAGCAGAGGACTGCCTTGTCAGGTCTCCGTTGGAAAGGATGTGTCTAATCCTGTAGAGACTTGTAGTCCTAGGGAAGAGGATGCCTGGGGAGGGGTGGGGAAAGGAGGGTGCCCTCTCAGAGGCAAATGGGAGGGGGAATGGGATAAAGAATTCCAGGAGAGGGGACCAGGAACCAAGGAACATTAGTTTCTTGAAAATATATTTTATAGTCATGAGCATGGGTATTATTTCACTGATTTGACCCTGGTTTTATAATTACTTTTGGTAATGTTTTATAATTATCAATATAGACATTTTTACTTATTCCATTAAGTTTATATTATTTTGATTTTATGAATGGAATTACTAATTTTTGATCATTTGTATAGAAATAAGAGTTGATTTCTCCATGTCAATTTAAT
>LR750225.1:498923-550427 GCA_902729485.2 Mus minutoides | reverse complement strand
ACATTATGAAATTGATGACCTTATATTTACTGAGTCTGTAAGAAAAATCAGTTTTAAAATATTATTTTAAAAATATTTTAAATATCCATAAGGAAAAAACATTCTTTGGTTTTCAGTCTTTATTTGTAAGATCAGTAGATCTCTAAAGTATATGCTACATCTCAGCAGTGTATTTGTTGCCAGAAGGTGACACAAACGGGTCATGTTCATCAGGTTTTGCGTGTCAAAATAGATGATTTTTATATATATTTAGTTTTTGGCCTGCTTACTTTTATATTTCCTAATGGTAATGCTTAAATGAAATGAGTAAGAATTTTCTGTTGAATTTTCTATTTGGCTTCATTTAATCAAGTGCTGGTGATAGTTACAGAACTTTTCTTAGTATCTGACATTTATCAAATGTTTAAAACTTAGTTTATTAATTCTTTAGACATTTTTACTTTAGTATTTTGAAAGTGCACTAATTTGTTTCCATGATCTATGTTTTTTGTTTGTTTGTTTTTGTTAGGTATAACCAGAAAAAACCCAAGAACACCCCTTTCTGATCTTCAAGGCATGAATACTCTAAATGAAAAAAATCAACAGTAAGTTTGGTATATGTTTACAAGGCAACATGAAATAAATAACTATCTCATATTTTTGGATATTACTATATAGCCTGGTAGCCTGTGAATTTTCTGCCTCAGGCTGAGTGCTAGGATTATAGATGTGCAATCCACTCAGATTTATGTTTTTGTATATTTGTGAGAATGTGTTGTGTGCATGTTTGTGTGGGTAAGGGTGAATGTATCATGGCACATGTGTGATGCTCAGAAGACAGTCTTGGATGTCAGTTCTGTGTTTTACCTTTTTTTTGTGGTGACTGGATCTCTTTATTGTTCACTACTGTATACATCAGGCTATTTGGCTCACAGGTTTCTGGAGATTGTTCTGTCTTTGCCTTGTGTCTTACTTAGCGTAGGAGTACTAGGCTTATAGATGTGTTATGGCATCTAACTTTTATATTAGTTGTGGGGTTCTTTCTCAGATTCTCAGACTTATGCACCAAGTACGGAAAACACTAGTTGCCTCTCCTGTTCTCAGATTTTGTTTTAAATTTTTATTTACTTTGTCTTTTGTTGGGATTGGGAAATGTGCATAGGATGTGTTGGAAAATGCGAGGAAAATGTGGAGGACCAATTTCTTTCCTTCACCCATTGAGGACCCAGCTATCAAACTAATATTATCAGTCTTGACAGAAAGTGCCTTATTCTCTGGGCTGTCTTGCTATTCCCACCCTGGGATTTCTATTCTGTTTGCTTCTTGGTTTGTTTGAGACAGAGTATCATATTGTATAGTCTGTCTTAGAGCTTGCTATGTAACCAGAGATGAGCTTGAATTTCTGATCCTCCAACTCTGAAGTGTTGGGAATGTAGACCTGAATTACCCCACACTAGGCTTTGACAGTTTTTCATGTCTTTGACTTGTGTATCTGCCAAGACATCTTTTTAGAGAGTTTATTTTGACTTGTTTTTTTTCCCTCTGAATAGGCTATGCTTTCTTAGTATGTTGTGTGTGTGTGAATATGATTTCTAATTTGTATTGTTTTTATTGGTATGCAGTGAGCATTTGAACATAATAATGTAGCAACTAGATATCAGATCAGTCTTCCTTTGCACATGTCATTTGTTCTTTGATTTGGTTTGTTTTTTCTTCTTTTATTGTTTGCTTGTCTTTTCTTTTCTTTTCTTTTCTTTTTTTTAAACTAGAACATTTATTTTATGACTGATTGAAATCCTCAAGATGAACTGGATGCTGCAACAGCTGCTCTCTTGGGTTTTGGTGTTGTTCCCTCGTGGAATCCATGTCTGAATCTGCGGTAGACAATCTTTAGGTGCCTCATCCGACCAGTCCCAGTAGTGTTTCATCTCTCAACCTTGGCACTCCAGTTATACTTTCTCTTGCGCTTGGCAGGGGAGCTGTATTTGCCACAGGTCGACTTCTGAAGGTGGTAGGCCTTGGAGCTACAGCGGTGGCACAGTGTGTGCGACGCTCACCAAACGATGACGTTCCTTTTGTCATCTTGCTTCTACCGGTGAGGCCAAAGAGACTGGAAGAGCTTGGTTTTTCAACTGTAGACTCTTTTCTGTGTCCAAGATCAGTAGGAATACCATTAAGAACTTCTCAGCTCTTTTATGTTTCTTTTCCTTAGATACATACAGTTATTTTCTAATTTTATATACATATGCGATTTATTGTAAAATTCTGATCTTCAAAATAGAAAAGGAGAATGTTAAGTCCACTGAAGGCATTCAAGCTTGCAGCAGTGTAGAACATACAACAGCGTTCTCTATGCTTTTGTTTTCTTCTTGCATGATTAAAGCATTTATTGCCACATAAATCTCTGATATATGGAGGAGAAAGTTCTTTTTGCCCATGTTGGATATGAGGTGTTTGAAAACTATTCCAAGAAGATGCACATAACTGTCTCCTACCTCTTGTGATGTAAAGGTTAAATAGCTGCTAAATGTCCAGACTTAGTTTTGGTTTAGCAGAGAAACCTTTCTCTGGAAATTAAAAGCTATTATGGTTGACTGTAGCCTCAGAAATACAACATAGGGAATTCTAAAAATAAAAAATTCCCCAATTTAAAATTGTATGCTATTCTTCATCTTCTGAATGTTGAATCTTACCATTGTTCTATTTTTTTGAATATTTTTTTCAGTTTTTTTTTTTTTTTTTTTTTTTTTTGGCAGGGTTTCTCTGTGTAGCCCTGGCTGTCCTGGAACTCACTCTGTAGACCAGGCTGGCCTTGAACTCAGAAATCCACCCGCCTCTGCCTCCCAAGTGCTGGGATTAAATTTTTCAGTTTTTCACGACAGGGTTTTCTGTGTTGCCTTGGCTGTCCTGGAACTTGCTTTACAGACCAGACAGGCCTTGAACTTATAGAGATCCACCTGCATCTGTTTCCCACATGCTGAGATTAAAGGTAGGGGCCACCTATGCACTGTTCTATTATTAATATTGCCAATTTCTTACCATGGCTCATTTAGAAATGAAACTTATCATAAGTATTTGTCTTAGTATTCATTGCTTTGAGGAGACACCATGACTATGGCAACTTTATTAAAGAAACATTTTAACTGTAAGCTTACTTACAGTTTAGAAGTTTAGTCCATTTTCATCATTGCGGAGGCATGATGGTAAGCAGTAGACATGGTGCTGGAGATGTAGCGTTGAGTTCTGCATCTGGATCTGTAGGCACAAGGAAGAGAGGAAGCTTCTGAGCTGGGATTAGGCTTTTGAAACCTCTAAGCCTACTTCCAGTGACATACTTCCTTCTAATCCCTGTCAAGTATTTTCGCTCCCCAGTGACCAAGCATTCAAATATTTGCACCTATGGGGGCCATACTTAAACAACTACAGTATTTATATATAAGAAGTGAATACAGACTGTGGTGGACTTGGAAGATAATATTCCTTGTGAAAAAAGGTGAGAGACCTCTATAGTTTTATTAGAATATGCTCAGCAAGTGAAGTTGTCTCAAGTGAGGAGACATATCTGGTGCTTCTTGCCTGTCATGAGATGGGTAATATTATCCCAATCCATAACTTTTTTTTCCCACCCCAGCACCAAGGGTTGGATTTAGAACCTTGTTTATGCCAGGCCAGCACTCTACACTGAGTAATATTCCTGGTCCCAGCCCTCTTTTTGCTGTGTTTGTTTTTGGTAAGATCACACTAAATTGCCCCAGCTGATCTTCAACTCATATCATAGCCCAGGTAGACCTTAAACTTGTGATCCTCCTGCCTTAGCCTTTTAAGTAAGCAAAATATAGGCCTTTGTTGTAAGGTCTTGGCATCACTGTGATACTTAATGAGTTGGTAGTCTTGCATTTGCTTTTAACTTCTTAAATTGTTGCTTTGTTAAGGCTTCTTCACTTTATGCTGTTGATCAAATTTTCATTTTTTCTTTCTTGCCATTTTCTTTTATTTTGTTTGAGACAGGATCTTGCTGTGTAGTCCAGACTAACCTTGCATTCAGGCAATAGTCCCGCCTAAGCTTCTAAATGCTAGGATTTATAGAAGTGTACAATTATATCGGGCTTTTGATTAAAAGTTTTATGGTTAAATTTTTATGTTTCCTTTTTTAAAATTACTAGAAATACATTGTTCCACATGATTTTGGCCATGTACTTTATCATTTGTTCCTTTTTAAGGTGCACTTTTCTGGTTCCCGAGCCTTTTCTGTGGTAATTCCACTTTTCCATGTACTGGTGTTAGACAGTCTTTACTAAAGCGTTTGGGCTCCTTTGATGTCCTCTTTTATCTGATTTTCTGTCTCTTTTTGGTTTTCTTTATCTCTCTCATTTCTTCACCTCTATGGCTGCTGGCAGTGGTTTAAAAAGATCTTGGAGTGATCTGTAGTTGTCTCTCATTCAATATACATTTGCTGGAGCATCAAGCCATGCCAGCTTTAACCTCAAATGAGAGTTGGGTATTGTTATCACCACTCACTCCTTCCATCATCAGTTCAGTTGAAGCTGTCATCCCATTTTGCATGGATGATTCTAACTTAACCAGGTTTTGTCCTCAACCTCCAAAGCTATATTTTCTACAGTAGTCAGATGACTGTTTTATAAGATGAATCATGTTAATGTTTTACTTAAAATCCCCATGTTTTTCTCTCATCCATTCTAGTAAAAGCCAAAATCCTTAGGCTACCTAAAAAGGCACAATGTATCATGGCCTCCTTTTCAGTGTTTCTCAGACTCAACAGCAGCGTGTCTATCTTAGGAATTTTGTGTTTGTTCTCTTTTAACCAGATAACTGCTTAATTTTATTTTTTCTAATTTCTATTAATTTAAAATATTTTTATGGCTCTCTTTTTATACTAATACTAAGGCTGTCTTTGAACTCCTCAATGTAAGCATGCCTGTAATTCATGGACCTCCTGCCTCACTTTTTCAATTTTGGGATTACAGGCCTGTATTGCTACACTTGACCTCCTTATTTAAGGTGAACCTTTTCTATGAGACCTTCTTTAACTACTGTATTTTAAAAGCTTATTGTATTTTCTTTTATTTAGTTTTTCTCCTTCATCTGGTTACTCGACCCAGAGCATGGTTTCCTATATGCTTATTAGTCTCCTTATACTTATTATAAATCTCATGATGGTCAGGATTTTAGTTTGACTTTTTTAATGTTGTATGTGCAGTGATAGAAGAATAATTGACATGTATTTTAAACTTATGAGTGAAAATGTTCTACATGTTCAAATGTTATTAGTGTACTTTATTTTCAAGAGTTTCAAGTTTTCCTTCTCAGTATTTATAGGACTCTTTCCTTTCTCTTAAGAATATTACTTGTACCCCTCTTTCTCCCCCTCATACCTAGATAGTTTTCTTCCTAGGTTTTTTGCTGTTTGTTTTTTTTTTTTTTTTTAATTCAGTTTTCTGACACAGGGTCTTTGTAGCTTTGGGTGTGCTGGAACTCACTATGTAGAATAGCCTTGCCCCTAACTCCCAAAGATCCCTCTGTCCATTGCTCCAGAGGGCTGGAACCACCATGCCTGGCCTCCTTCAAGTTTTTTGTTTTGAACTGGTCAACTATTCATTTTTACCATTGACCTGTAGTCCCCAGCACTAGAAGTAACTGGGTCCAGTAGGACCCAGGTACACAGGAACTTTACCCGACCAGAGGCACAGGTTCCTTTTGGTCTGGGCTGTTGCCCTTAGCAGACCTTTGGTGGGAACTCTGCAGTCAGTCCCACAATACCCAGAGGAACATCCATTCCCAGGGGCTCTAACACACCCAGGATCACAGGATCACAGGAGCTTGGCCAAACCAGGATCTCAGGGTCCCAGAGGCACCTTGACTCCCAGGAGCTCAGACATTCCCAGCATTTCAGGATCCCAGAATCAAAGAAACACAGAGACAGCTGGATTCTGAGGAAGTTCTGACATAACCAGGATCACAGGAAGGACAGGGTCCAGTCAGATATACCAAGGTTACATAGCACTAGAGATAACCAGATAGTGGGAGGCAAGTGTAAGAACATAAGCAACAGAAACCAAGGTTACTTGGCATTGTCAGAACCCAATTCTCCCACCATAGGAAGTCCTGGATATACTATCACACTGGAAAAGCAAGATCTGGATATAAAATCACTTCTCATGATGATGATAGAGGACTTTAAGAAGGACATAAATAATTCCTTTAAAGAAATATAGGAGAACACAGGTAAAAAGGTACAAGCCCTTAAAGAGGAAACACAAAAATCCCTTAAAGAATTACAGGAAAACAAAGAGGTGAAGGAAATGAACAATTTTGAATGCAAAATCTAAAAATAGAAATAGAAACAATTAAGAAATCACAAAAAGAGACAACCCTGGAGTTAGAAAACGTAGGAAAAAGATCAGGAGTCATAGATGCAAGCATCACCAACAGAATACAAGAGAATGCAAAAAACAGCAAGCTTCTAACCCAAAGCTTCCAGGAAATCCAGGACACAATGAGAAGAGCAAATCTAAGGATAATAGGTATAGAAGAGAGTGAAGATTCCCAACTTAAAGGGCCAGTAAATATCTTCCACAAAATTATAGAAGAAATCTTCCCTAACCTAAAGAAGAGATGCCCATGAACATACAAGAAGCCTACAGAGCTCCAAATAGACTGGACCAGAAAAACAATTCCTCCTGTCACATAATAATCAAAACACCGAATGCACTAAACAAAGAAAGAATATTAAAAGCAGTAAGGGAAAAAGGTCAAGTAACATATAAAGGCAGACTTATCAGAATTACACCAGGTTTCTTACCAGAGACTATGAAAGCTAGAAGATCCTGGGAAGATGTCATATAGACCCTAAGAGAACACAAATGCCAGCCCAGGCTTCTATACCCAGCAAAACTCTTAATTACCATATATGGAGAAAACATGATATTCCATGACAAAACCAAATTTACACAATATCTTTCCATATATCCAGCCCTTCAAATGATAATAGATGGAAAATACCAACACAAGGAGAGAAACTATACCCTACAAAAGGCAAGAAAGTAATCTTGCTTTTTAGTAAGAAGGTAGCCACACAAACATAATTCTACCTCTAACAACAAAAATAACAAGAAGTAACAATCACCTTTTCTTAATATCTCTTAATATCAATGGACTCAATTCCCTCTGCAAAAAGACATAGACTGGATATGTAAACAAGACCCGGCATTTTGCTGCATACAGGAAACACACTTCAGTGACAAAGACAGACACTACCTCAGAGTAAAAGGTTGGAAAACATTTTTCCAAGCAAATGGTTCCAAGAAACAAGCTGGAGAAGCCATTCTAATATCAAATAAGATCAACTTTCAAACAAAAGTTATCAAAAAAGATAAGGATGGACACTTCATACTCATTCATCAAAGGAAAAATCTACCTAGATGAATTCTGAATTCTGAACATCTATGCTCCAAATGCAAGGGCACCCACATTCAAAAAAAAAAAAACTTTACTAAAGCTCAAAATACACATTGAACCCCACATAATAATAGTAGGAGACTTCAGCTTTCCACTCTTAACAATGGACAGATCATGAAAACAGAAACTAAAAAGAGACACAGTGAAACTAACAGAAGTTATGAACCAAATGGATCTAACAGATATTTATAGAATATTTCATCCTAAAGCAAAAGAATATACTTTCTCAGCATCTCATGGTACCTTTTCCAAAATTAGCAATATAATTGGTCAGAAAACAGACCTCAACAGATACAGGAAGATTGAAATGATCCCATGCATCCTATCAGATCACCATGGACTAAGGCTGGTCTTCAATACCAACAAAACCAAGGAAAAGCACACATATATATGGAATCTGAACAACGACAACTTGGTCAAGGAAGAAATACAGAAATTAAAGAATTTTTAGAATTTAATGAAAATGAAGACACATCATACCAACACTTATGGGACACAATAAAAGGAATGTTAAGAGGAAAACTCATAGCTCTAAGTGCCTTCAAAAAGAAACTGGAGATAGCTTACACTAGCAGCTTTATAGCACACCTGAAAGCTCTAGAACAAAAAGAAGCTAATATACCCAAGATGAGTACACAGCAGGAAATAAACTGAGGGCTGATATCAACCAAATAGAAACAAAAAGAACTATACAAAGAATCAACCAAACCAGGAGCTGGTTCTATGAGAAAATCAACAAAATAGATAAACCCTTAGCCAGACTAACCAGAGGGCACAGAGACAGTATCCAAATTAAGAAAATCAGAAATGAAAAGGGAGACATAACAATGGAAACCATGGAAATTTAAAAATCATCAGATTCTACAACAAAAGGCTATACTCAACAAAACTGGAAAACCTGGATGAAATGGACAAATTTCTAGACAGATACCAAGGTACCAAAGTTAAATCAGGATCTGATTAATGACCTAAACAGTCCCACATCCCCTAAAGAAATAGAAGCAGTCATTAATAGTCTCCCAACCAAAAAAGCCCAGGACCAGATGGGTTTAGTGCAGAGTTCTATCAGACCTTCAAAGAAGACCTAATTCTAATTCTCCTCAAACTATTCCACAAAATAGAAACAGAAGGTACTTTACCCAATTCATTCTGTGAAGCCACAATTACTTTGATACCTAAACCACATAAAGACCCAACAAAGATAGAGAACTTCAGACCAATTTCCCTTAAGAATATTGATGCAGAAATACTCAATAAAATTCTCGCTTATTAAATCCAAGAACACATCAAAACAATCATCCATCATGATCAAGTAGGCTTCATTCCAGCCATGCAGGGATGGCTTAATATACGGAAATCCATCAATGTAATACACTATATAAACAAATTCAGACAAAAACCACATGATCATCTCATTAGATGCTGAGAAAGCATTTGACAAAATCCAACACCCATTCTTGATAAAAGCCTTGGAAAGATCAGGAATTCAAGGCCCATACCTAAACATAATAAAAGCAATCTACAACAAACCAGTAGCCAACCTCAAACTAAATGGAGAGAAGCTGGAAGCAATCCACTAAAATCAGGGACTCAACATGTCTGCCCACTTTCTCCCTACCTCTTCAATATAGTACTTGAAGTCCTAGCCAGAGCAATTAGACAACAAAAGGAGGTCAAGGGGATACAACTTGGAAAGGAAGAAGTCAAAATATCACTGTTTGCAGATGATATGATAGTATATATACGTGATCCTAAAAATTCCACCAAGAACTCCTAAACCTGATAAATAGCTTCAGTGAAGTAGCTGGATATAAAATTAACTCATACAAATCAGTGGCCTTTCTCTACACAAAGGATAAACAGGCTGAGAAAGAAATTAGGGAAGCAACACCCTTCACAATAGTAACAATATAAAATACCTTGGGTGTGACTCTAAGGAAGTGAAAGGTCTGTATGATAAGAACTTCAAGACTCTGAAGAAAGAAATCAAAGAAGAACTCAGAAGATGGGAATATTAGTTGTATTTTTTAATGTGGAGATTTAAATGTACTATCTTTACTTGGAAAGGCTTTCATTAAATATTATGTTATAATTACTGGTAATTTGTTCATTCTTCTGCCTCTAGTGCTGATAATAGCACTAAGTCTGTAGTAACAGCTTAATATGTTTGGTTGATGTATGAGGAACATGTGTGTTTATGAATAAGATGTTTCAGCAAGAAATAGATATTCCATAGATTAATGTATCCTATTAGTATTATAAATCCCAATAGAAGTTTTTGAAAGTTCGGGAAAAAAAGAAAGTCATAAAGAATCTGTTATATACTAAAACATACAACTTACATATAACAGTATGTTAATGATATCACCTATACGATGTATTCATTTACCTGTACATTTGTATATGAATGTGTCTGAATCAGCTAACTTTTCTGAATGACAAAGAGGTTCCACTTGATTGGTAGTCATTGTAATAAAACTATTTTATGCTTCTTAGCATCTTTTAATGTTCCATTTCTATAATATACTATATTTTATATTAATACAATAATATAGAGATAACTAACTTAAACAAATAATACTAATTTTTTTTTTTTCAGTGACTCATTTGATATTGCCTGGAATGTCAGAACTGGTATTCGCCAAAGCAGACTACCAACTAGCAATACTTCCTTGCTTGATAAAGATGGGATATTTGCTAATTCAGCAAGCAGCAAACTCCTGGAAAGAGCTCATGGAATTCTCACGTCAGTATTGGTTATTAATAGACTTTTAAAAGGACTATTTTACTAAATTTTCTTACTGAACAAATAATGAATGATGAAGTATTATTTTCATCGGTATAATTTTGATTGAAAAAGAGTAAAAAATGTACTTAGTTTTTAAAACTATGAGTCTAATGCATTATATCTATCATTACTTTAAAACTATGAGTCTAATGCATTATATCTATTATTACTTTGTTTTCTTTTTCAGTTTCCCTATTCACTAGTAAAACTCAGAAATGGTTAAATGTGTTAATTTCAGAGAATGATTCTTATTATTTTCTTCTAGAGAAACAAAAAACTTAGCTTTTTAAGGATTTCCTGTCCTTTTTACAATTACTGTTCTTCAGATCTAGCACTTGGACAGGAAAATCCGATGTACATGGTGAGTGGTAGCATGTGGAGTATCATCTCGTGCTTACCTTTTACTACCTGATAGAAGAACTAGTTTGGACATGGAAACAACTAGGCATGATGTTCCATTAAACTCCAATAGATTTTAGTTGATAGCATTAATGTATTTTAGGCATTTTCCAAGCATTTATTTTAATGTGTTATAAACTAGATTTATACCTGAATTGGTGTCTTGAATCTCTATGGAAGAAATTGCTTAATAGTAATTTACATAAGTCTTGCTCTATTGTGGAAATGTGTCTTAACTCACTTAATTCTTTCAACAATGCTAAGAAACATGTCTCATTTTCCTCACTTTATAGTCTATCATAGTAAAACCAAGGGTTAGTTAGAGAAGTTCTACTTTGGTAGGGGGGAACCTATTCATGACAGGCCTTTATAACCAGCGTTATAGCCAGCGTTCTAAGCATTGAGCTATATTGGCTCTTTTTCTGAACTCTTAATAAAAAAATTCATTTTTGTTTATGAGAAGGAAAAATGAATAGAAAAATTTAATTTCTAAAATGAAAGATGTTTTGTTGAAATGTATACTTTTAACTATCTATGACATTTAGGCACATCTTAAAACTCTTAAAATGGTAGAAATAAATCTTGGTAGGTGTTGGAAAGTAGAACCCTAACTATATATAAGAAATCGAAAGTTCAGGTTTAAAAGTACAGTCCCACATCACTAATCTTCAGGCACAACTCTGCTTATTCCCAAGGTGCAGTGCTGGTACTCCCTCCATGTCTTGTCTTCTCTTACTTTTTTCTCAGTAATATCTGCTTGATTGAATCAGATAAGGTTTTGTATAGAGGGCCCACATTCTCCAAAGGAGGGGTTTAGTTGTCCTGAGAAGGCTCTTTCATCACACATTTATACTGTAGATTTAAAAAAAAAGATTTATTTATTTATTATATGTAAGTATACTTTAGCTGTCTTTAGACACTCCAGAAGAGGGCATCAGATCTCATTACAGAATGTTGTGAGCCACCATGTGGTTGCTGGGATTTGAACTCATGACTTCTGGAAGAGCAGTCAGTGCTCTTACCCACTGAGCCATCTCTCTAGTCCCCTTCTGTAGATTTTTTTTATTTTTCTTCTTCTAATGAATGTTTTGTCTTTATAGGAGAAATAAAAATTTCCGGTCAAAACCTGTTCTTCCAAAGGTGAGTACTATGGAAAAACTTTTATTTCCTTGTTGAGTAACTATTTTTTATTATTTGTGTCACCAATGTTTATAAATCAAGGATAAGAAAAACCTTATTTATTTCCAAAATAGAGACTATATGTACTTTGTTGACTCCATTTTATTTATTTATTTTTAAAATATTTCTTTATTATTACACCTAAGTACACTGTGGCTTTCTTCAGACACCCAGAAGAGATCATCAGATCTCATTAAGGATGGTTGTGAGCCACCATGTGGTTGCTGGGATTTGAACTCAGGACCATCGGGAGAGCAGTCAGTACTGCTAAGCCATCTCTCCAATCCGTTGATTCCATTTTAAAAGTAACAAAGTCTTTTAGGAAATGGACAAGCCTAATAGTTCAGGTAGATAATTACTTGTGACAAATACCGTCCTCTAGTTTCTATAAAAGCTCTGAATATGCAAGTTCTGTTTTATAATTGGTACTTTCATTTTTCTTGAGCCAGCTTAAAGTGAAAATCTGAATTCTGAGAACATTTCTAGTTAGTCATTATATAACTCTCATTTATTACAGATATTACACAGTATTATTATAAAGAATTATATAGTCTGTAGTAAATACTTAGGTCTGCTGTTGTAGTATAAACACAACTTTAGATAATATGAAACTGAACAAGTATGTCCATATGCTGATAAAACTTTGCTTATGAACACTGAAAATTGCAGTTATGAAGTAGTAACAAAAATAATTTTATGGGTGAGGTCACCAGAACATGAGGAACTGAATTAAAGGGTCATAGCATTAGGAAGGTTGAGAGGCATTGCTCTAGACCATGGGGAGAGGCTTTAAGCAGGTATTTAAGGAATCCACTTTTTATTGCCTTTCCTTTCCAAAATAAGAGATACAGTATAAGTAGAAGCCTAGCAATTCAATAGAGGGATTCATGAGTAGACAAGATCAAGGAGAAGAAATAACAAAGACTGAAAATGGCCTGAGGGACTTAAGGGACACCCTCAAATGGAAGAATCTGCATATTATTAACGTATCTGAAGACAGAAAGAAAGGGACAGAAAATTATTTCAAAGAAATAATGGCAGGAAAGTTCCCAAGTCTAGGGAAGTAAATAACAATCCAGAGCCAAGACAGTAAATAATATAAATCTAGAGAGACCTATACAAGACATAGTATAATCAAAATAGTAAGATAAAAATTTAAACTGGCCGGGCGTGGTGGCGCACACCTTTAATCCCAGCTCTTGGGAGGCAGAGGCAGGCGAATTTCTGAGTTCGAGGCCAACCTGGTCTACAGAGTGAGTTCTAGGACAGCCAGGACTACACAGAGAAACCCTGTCTGGAAAACGCAAAACAAAACAAAACAAAAAAATTTTAAAACTGTATCTTGTTGTATATATGTCCCATAACCCCTTACTTAACAATCCTGCCTTTCAAAATGGAGACAAATTGTTTCAGACAAAAGCTGAGAGAGTTTAGAACATGATACATGTCCCTTGTTAAAAATACTATAAGCAGTTCTTCAGGCTGCATACAAATGGTGCTAATTAGTAATGTGAAAACATAAAGTATAAAACTGAATGGTAGGGACCAAAAGCCATTTAGTACCTACGTGATACACACTGAAGTCTAAGTATTTTGTATCTAGGCAGTTCTTATCAAATGGAGAAAAGATTGGGCTATGATACATGTCTTAGGGTTTTACTGCTGTGAACAGACACCATGGCCAATGCAACTCTTAAAAGGACAACATTTAATTTGGGCTAGCTTACAGGTTCAGGGGTTCAGTTCACTATTATCAAGGTGGAAGCATGGCAGCATCCCAGCAGGCATGGTGCTAGAGGAGCTGAGAGTTTTACATCTTCATTTGAAGGCAGCTAGGAGAAGACTGGCTTCCAGGCAGCTAGGATGAGGGTCTTAAGCCCACGCCCACAGTGACACACCTACTCCAACAAGGCCACACCTCCTAATAGTGCCACTCCCTAGGGTAAGCATATACAAACCATCATAACACAGATGCCTTCTTATGCCACTTCTGGTAAGTTAATATCAAAAGTCTGTGCCAGAGAAATTAGGCAGTAAAAAAAAAAAAAAAGTTTCTTCTTTCTAAAAAGAAAAGTCACTCAACTTGTAATGGAAGCAGTGAAATAGTCTCTGTTAACTTGTGACATGTTATTAAAGCAATCTCTAAAAATCCTCTAAATAACTGTTAGAAATAATGCCTGAATTCAGTAAAGTTTGAGAACACAGATATAATGTAAAAAAGTCATGCTTTAATAGTCTACCTCTACTATCTGAAAAAATTATAAAAGAAATTCTGTTTATAATAGCACCATAAAATAGAATACTTAATAGTAATTAATCATGGAAGTGAAAGATCTGTCTATAGAAAATTGTAAAATATTGATGAGACGAATTAAATACAACACAAGGAACAGAAAGTGAGCTTTATAATTTATGGCTTAGAAAAAAATACGAAGATAATCTCTAGCACCTATTGGGACTGATAGATTTTTATATGGGATGCAGTCCCTATAATTTTCATGTCACTTTACACAGAAGTGGGAAAAAACAGTTTTAACATAAGTACACAAAGTTCCCCATTAGTCAAAGCAATGTTGAATAAAAAGAATGAAGATTGAGATGTCATGCTATCTGTTGCTACTTAAAGAGCCTTAGTAATCAAATGGACTAAAAAGCTGTAGTAATCAAAATTGCATTAAATACCATTTTAAAACTATGACAAACTTGAAAGGTGAGTTATTGAGTAAAAGTACTTGTTGCGTAAGCCCGAGGCCCTGAGTTTAAACCCCAAAAAGTCACATATGATTGTGTATAGTAAGTAGCATGCATCTATATATATTTCTAATGTTTGTATAGCAAGATGGGAATTAGAGACAGAAGAATTCCCAGAAGCTCATTGTCTCTCTGGCATATGTAGTAGCAGAATAAGGAACTGTTTCAAACAAGGTGAATGTTGAAGGGTATGCCAGAACCCAGATCTCGCAAGTAAACACCTTTGCTAAAATTAAATGGCTTTGCCTTTTATACTTCATATAGATGGTGTCTCATCCCATTGATGAATGGTGAGCTTCACACATGGTTAATCAACACAGAGGAAAAGTGGGAGAGCCCTTATCAGTCTAAGCACTTTGATGGAAAAACATTTTTCACAATTGCAAATAATGAAAATAGTCTGATGATATTTTTTATATATTACACATATGCATATATAATGTTTTCCCCTTGTCTTTAGCATTTGTTGGAGGTAAATTCTTTGAAGCATCTGACAAGACTGACCCTTCAGGATCGAATTACCAAATCTCTTCTTCATTTGCACAAGAAGAAGAAACCTCCCAGTATCAGCGCCCAGTTTCAGGTTATTACCTATTCTACTCATGCCAAATAAAATCTGTTTCTTTTTTTTCCAGATTGTTGAAGGATCAAAGTGAATTACAAGATCATTGATGTGATATGTTTCATATGGTTAAGAAACCATAGTATTGAGTGCTTTTATGAGAAAGGGAGTTAGATTGTATTTCCAAGAATCAAAGGTTTTTCTTTAATAAAATAGAAAGTGGAGAATACATTAAACCCAAAGCAAGTGGACAGAAGAAAAAAAAACATAAATAGAATTTTGTGAAGCTATGAAGAGAAGAGGGGCTTGAGAGATGGCTTAGCAGTCAGAGTGCAAATATGCTTGCAGAGGATTCAAGTTGGGTTCTTAGCACCCACATAAGGTTACTCACAACCTTAGTCCACTTCCTGGGGATCAGGTTCTCTGGGCCTTTGTGGGCAGCAGTGCTATATAGTACATAGATACACACAGACACATATATAGACACACACACACACACACACATAAATAAATCTTGAATAAAATTTTACAAGGAGCTGGGCATGGTGGCGCACGCCTTTAATCCCAGCACTTGGGAGGCAGAGGCAGGCGGATTTCTGAGTTCAAGGCCAGCCTGGTCTACAAAGTGAGCTCCAGGACAGCCAGGGCTATACAGAGAAACCCTGTCTCGAAAAACCAAAAAAAAAAAAAAAAAAAAAAAAAAAAAATTTTTTTTTTTTTTTTTTACAAGGAAGACAAAACATAAAGACTGTTGGAGTAAGTAAACAAAAAAGCTTTGGTTCTTTAGCAAAAACTGGTATGCCACTAGCCAGAATAATTGGAATATATATATATATATACATATACACACACACACACACACACACACACACAAAAACAAAAAAAACCAGCTATAGAAGAGAGAGCATCACTACATCCTCTACAGACATTTAATTAAGGTAGTGATTCTTTTCTGGATGACTTTAAAAGTTGGTCAGAATGGAAGAATATCAGGGTAGAGCATGGTCACATAAGCTGTAGTAATACGAGCACTCTGAAGGCTGACATAGGTACATCAAAAGTTAAGGTCAGCCTGAGCTACATAGCTTGTTATAGGTAGGTCAACCTTGAAGAAATATATAGGTCCTACCTAAAAACAGAGGAGCAAGGAACAAAATTACCCAAAATGTGCATTTGAATAAAGTTACTTAATGAATGTGAAAAGCAGTGAAAATTTATTCTCTCTTTAGAGTGTTCTGAAATACATCTGCAATAATAACTATTGCCAGAGTATCTATTTTTAAGATTAAGATTAAACTGTATTAGTTATCCTCAGCAATTCTTGATTTAACCTGAATGGGAATACACACAATTTCATTTTCAGAAACAAATTCTTCTACGTATGTATAGAAATTTTTTTTTTTGCATTTTTTTGCATTTTTTGCCACAGTTCTTTATAAGTCACTTGTTGTCAACTCTTGAGTAAAAGAGCATTCTAATGACACAACTTTTATTGCAGGCCTCCTTAAGCAAGCTGATGGAGACACTTGGTCAAGCAGAACCATATTTTGTAAAATGTATTCGCTCAAATGCTGAAAAGGTAAAAGTATTGTATACATGACAGCATATCACTCAACTTACTTCAAAATGAAGTCTGAATTCCCTTCAAGATAGAGAGGAACTGTGCATACTTTTTGTACAGAAAGTAATACTGTATAAATATTATCTATAGCTAGCCTTTATATTTCTACACTTATGCATCTATAAGTTATTTGTGGATTTGACTCAGTTTGTACTAGAATTTGAGAGGCAAGTATTACTACTCCTTGAGATTCCATGAGAAAAAAATTTTTTCCTGTGAAAATTTTATATACTCTTAAAAGCTAATTAATCTCCTCTGTTGTATATAGTCTATGTCTCTTGCTTAGAAATTTTTACCTATACCTTTTCTATTTCAGTACCTTTAATTAGCACTTGTCAAAATATAATGTGTAAATATGTTTGTCATTTTTATGTTCATTAAAGGAAAAAATAGCTTGTATCTAAAAAGCTTAAATACAGTAGATACTAAGTTCATCTTTCTTTATTATTTATTTGCATGCATATGTATACATTGCCACAGTACACATGTGGAGGTCAGAAGACAACTTGTAGGAATTATCAGCTATATTTACCTTATTTTAATAATCAGTCTACATTTCTGCTGTTTAAAAGCTTTGTGTCGGGGCTGGTTAGATGGCTCAGTGAGTAAAGGCTCTTGAGAGGAGCTTTATCACCTTTGTGTTCTCAGAACCCACATGATAGGAGATTGATTCTCATAAGTTGCCCTCTGACTTCCCCATGTGTGTTATGGTATACATATACCCGCACATACACACACACACACACACACTGTAGTTGAGTTGCTTCATTATTCCATGGCTTAAATATTTTATCTGTGTAATGATCTACTGTCATTATAATATTAAATTCATAGTCCTTTCTTGAGTATTAATAGCTTACAGCTATGAAGTGCTTAGTTCCTGCTTGTATTGAATAGAAGTTTAAGTTTCAATTAATGAGACTTCACTGTTCAAAAGTTGAGTTAAAAAAATGTATCAGGTCTCAGGATAAGTCCTGAATATATGTAACATATATTTAGACATATAACACATACATATTTGCTGTTTTTAACAAAATCTCAATCATTCAATTTTACCAATGAAGACTCAGAATGCAGATGCTGGGGTGAAAGCCTGCTAGGTCAGAGAGGCAGAGAAAACACCCAGCCCAGAAGGCAGACTGTCCTTCTCAGCCAATATCCCAGAAGGAAAAGGAAGTTGTTCTTCTCCACAATGTCTCAGAACCCACACAAATTGATTGTCCTTCCCTTCTACTTCCTGTGCATCTCTCTCTCCTCTTGACTTCCTCTTATTCACTATGTATTTTCTATGTTCACTCTTGTCAACTGGCTGTTTGCTTCCACCTCTTGTCCTAAGTTGACTTTATTTAATCCTGATTACAATAAACAGAAAGCTCTTGGATAAATTAATTTCTAACAACTAGAAACAGGTTTTTCCAGTAAAGAAGAAAAATACAATTTCGAGTTTCACAGTGTGATTAAATATCCTGCAACATATGTTAGCTCTCATTATTATTTAACATAAATTATTCATTTGATTTTTTTCCTTGATAGCTTGTATGTTCCATTTGGGATTGACTTAGAGGATTATTAAAAATAATATTATGAGTCTGACATGGAAGTAAGATAAGAAGCTACAAATACATCTCTTTAGAATGCTTAGAAAAGTAGTTTCTGAGATACCTAGGGGTGGTGAGCCTCTTAGCTGTGAGTGCCTATGTAGTAAAGGAGTTTAACATTCCCAGGACTAAAGGATTTCTCCCCCTCTTTTTCTGTTTGATACCTATGTCGTAAACAAAAGTATTATAGAAATAAACAGTTTTTGCCTTTTATTAGGAGAATTTTGTCAGTTCTAAGCCAAGGTGACAGATGAAGTAGGTACTAGATAAACATCTTGATGAGACACAAAATTCTAAACAACCCTTGGTTAAATGTATCAGTGCCATTAGTTTGTAGTGACTGAGCTGTGTGTGAGGCCTTTGGACATTTACATTTCTACTGAGCATTGCTCGTCCTTTGCCTTTATGACTAGAGGAGCTTAGAAAGTTGATTTCTCCTTCATTACTCTAAGGCAAGCAGTCATCTTCTCATAAGTTACCACTTCAACTGCATCTTAATCCCTTAGTCAGTCCCTGGCTACTTAAAGTTCAGCTGTACTTTTAAGACAAATCTGAATTTGGAGAATACTAACGTTTTTCTTTGTTTGTTTTAGCTGCCCTTAAGATTCAGTGATGCCTTGGTACTAAGACAGCTTCGGTACACTGGGATGCTGGAAACAGTTAGAATTCGCCAATCTGGATATAGCTCCAAATATTCTTTCCAGGTTATATGTTTCTTTCATATATTTAAATACACAAACACACGCACACACACATATAAACACATATATTCACATCACATAAATTGTTTCTACATATCTTGCTTTATATATCTATAGATATAGATGTCTTTGGGACTCATTTGCCTCTTTTACTTTTACTATTTTTATCCAAGTTGTAAAAGCATTAAGATACTACTCAGTCTTTTGAAAGGACAGCAGTACTGTTGAACATATGTCATGATAGTACTTGGCTATCCTCATTTGCTCTGAATGTTTGCCAATATTTAGTTTAACCATAATTTAGCAGTTTTCACACTGTTTTTTTTCCATAATTGAAATAATTCAATGAGAATTAACTAGTCAAATAAAATGTTTCAGTTGGTTTTCCCCGAAGTTTTCTTAGTAAGATGTCTTAACTATGAAGCTATAGAATGTTATTCAGCAATCTATTCTGTGTGTAAAAATTATATTGGAACCTTTCAGGAACTGAGCAGTTTTTGCTGTGTGGAAAGAGAAAACTTGATTCTCAATTGTATGTTCCAATAGCTGCTGTATTTCCTATCACCCCTTTACTAAGATTTCGGTTTCTTGCTAAATGACTTTTTTTTTTTTTTTTTTTTGGTCTTTCTCAAAAAGAATAACGAACTTCTGCCCTTCCTTTTAAATTCAGTTTCCATTTGGTAGCATAATGTTTCAAACTCAGTATCTTTCCTTCTGTTGGTTTTAAAACTATGTTTTTAGTTTTATGTTTATGGGTGTTTTGCCTGCATGGTGCCTCACATGTACCATGTGAGTATAGTTCCTTTAAAGGGCAGAAGCAGGTGTCACATTCTCCCCAACGAGTTACAGATTGTTGTTAGCAGGAGAGTAGATATCTGGACTATAACCCAGACCTTGGAAGAGTGTCCAGTGCTCTTAATCACTGATTCATCTTTCCTGACCCTCCTATTTATAATATTTTAAAGAAATACTTTGTCTTGTTCACCTTACTTTTTTATTAATAACTATATATATATATATATATATATATATATATATATATATATATATATATATATATTTATTTCTGGTTATTCCCATACCTACTCTCTCTTATCAGTTTTCTACCCCTCCCAGTTTGCCTTCTACTTTTAAAAGAATGAGAAAACAGACCCTAGAATGCCTTCACCTTTGTGGCTCACTGCTCTCTTACAGAGTAGTCTGATACTTTCCCCATTGCCTCACTTTAAATAAACTTTTATTTTTACTAAAAGGCTGAGAAACCTGTCAATAAGAGGATAGTCTGTTTAGGGCATAGTACTCATCTAGTTCTTTGTAATCTGATATCATTTTCACTTTACTTTTTTAGGATTTTGTGAGCCACTTTCATGTACTTCTTCCCCAACATATTATTCCATCTAAATTTAATATTCAAGATTTCTTCAGAAAAATAAATATTAATTCTGATAATTATCAAGTTGGAAAAACCATGGTAAGTGTGTATGGCCTTAGTCAAAATTGAAAGTTTTTTATATTTTAATAATACCTGTCTTTGTCTATGATTTTTATGAAAAGATAGTTTGCTTCAGGTTATTACAAGGAAATTGATTAAGCTAGATGGGTTTTTTGTTTACATATCTATCTATCTATATCTATCTACCCACCTTCCTTTTTATATCTGTCTGTCTATCTTATCTATCTACCTACCTATATATTTTCCTTTCTATATCTGTCTGTCTGCCTGTCTACCCTTTCCCCCCTTCGCTCTCTCTCTCTCTCTCTCTCTCTTTCTCTCTCTCTCTCAAGTCAGAGGAAAACATGTGGAATCAGTTCTCTTTACCATGTGAGTCCTAGGGATGAGACTCAAGTTTTTGGTCTTGGTGGCAAGTGCCTTTACCAACTCTGCTATCTTGGTTGCCCATAAATTTGATTTGTTGTTGTTGTTGTTCTATTTGTGTATAGATAATGTGTGAATGCTAGCACACCCATGGAAGACATTTTTCAGGAGTTGGTTCTCCCTTTATTTTAGGTTCATAACTGACCCCAGGAGCTTTATTCTTTTTATTTATTTTTTATTTTTAATGGCTTAGCAATGAAGGTACTTGCTGTCAAGCCTGATAACCTGAGTTTAATCCCAGATCTCATATAATAGGTAGAATAGAACTGACTTCTATAGTTGGTAACTGACCTACATACAACCTAAAATAAAATGTAATTAGTATTAATCATTAGAATTTCTGGCCAGTGTTCTGACTACAGCTTCACCTATATTTCAGACTATTTCTAAGATATTCTGTAGTAATGACCAACTGCCATTTTCAACGATTTATTAGCTTTTATTTTTATTTTTTCTTCCTCTTCCTTCTCCTCTTCCAATTTTCAAGGAGAAAAACCATGATCATCTTGGTCTTACCTGTAATTTAATCCTTTTATAAAAACTTTTTTGATTTTTTTCCCCCCCTTAGGAATGAATCTCATATTTCAGCCTGGTTTTTTTTTCACTCCTTAGCTCCTTTCCTCTGTATTTCTTTGACAATATTAAACTGTTTTTGCTCTTTTAGTCATTTTATTTCATTTATTCTGTCCATTTATTAAAATTACTTAAGTATGGTGCTTTTTTGAGTTTTCCAATTTTTAAAACATTTTTTATTAGATATTTTCTTCATTTACATATCAAATGTTACCCTGAAAGTCTCCTATACCCTTCCTGGTGCTTTCTTTATATTGACCTCATGTTCAATTATAATCCCAATGGATTAAATTTATAAATCTTTCTCACTTGCACTGTCTGATCCTCCTTATTGTTGGGGCAACAGTACTGCATACCTACACTAAACACTAGATAGCAGTATCAGGAAAATCACTTATTCATGACCATTCTTTGCTGCACAGAAATTTAAGGCCAGCTTGGGCTATATGAGCATTTGTCACAAAACATAAGACAATATAACCCCCACTTCCATACTGTCGCTTCATAATATCTAAAAGTACTTTGTGAAGATTAATCATTGAGTGGTTTTAGTTTTTTTTTAACTTCTCATATTGCTCAGGTAAGATCGTCTATCTCCAGTTCTTAATAGCTTACTCTTTAACTCCTGTTACATAATATCTGACTATTCCTAAAGATGAACTGTAGTTCTATTCCAAAGAGATTTGTCTAATTTATACTTTGTATATACCTGCTTCTGGCTCTGGGGATATGAGGCCTTTAATGTACACTAGACTTCAAGTAGATGGTTATCGTTGTTTCCTTCAGGTTATAATCACTTTTTCAGATCTGTGGCTTTTAGTTTTCCCCTTAATCCAACATTTTCAAAAATTGTGACACACTATCCAGTGGTATCCTGATCTTTTACAGTAATATTTTTTTTCATATGAGAGGCAGTAATGTAGCATAATGATTTAACAGTGGAAACTTGGTGCTTTTCTCACTTTTCCATTTCTTCTCTCATGTACAAGTATCTTTTTTTTCAGTTTGAGAATGGTTACTTCAGTCCAGGTGATAGAACCCTTTATCGGCACTTTGTTTGCATTTCTGTCATTATATGTGTTCTCTGAAAGCTTACCACAGAAATAATAATGCATGAATAATTTTTATTTTTTCTTAAGCTTTATTCCTTGTGTATCTTCATAGGTTTTCCTAAAGGAGCATGAACGACAGCACTTACAAGATCTGCTTCATCAGGAAGTGCTTCGCAGAATTGTACTGTTGCAACGGTGGTTTAGGGTCTTGCTCTCTAGGCAGCAGTTCCTTCATTTGAGACAGGCATCTATTATTATTCAGGTAGGATGAGAAAGGGATTCTCTATATGAAAGTGACTTTGTTTCACCTTCATTTATTAACCAGAACCATTTTTTTTTAACCAGAACCATTTTACTGTGAAACATTAATAATGAAACTTTAGTGATGAGAATTAATCATGCTTATTTCTTTTTTATTTATTCTTCTTTCATATATTACATCCCAACTGCAGTTTCCCTTCCCTCCCCTACCACCTTTTTCTCCCCGATTCACCTTCCCCCACTCTTAACTTCCCCTCAGATAAGAGTGGCCATGTAGGGACATCAACCAAATATGGCATTATAAGCTATAAATAGGCCCAGGTATATATTCTCACATCACAGCTGGATGAGGCATCCAGTCGGAGGAAAAGAGTCAGAGACTGTCCCTGCTCCCCTGTTAGGAATCTCATAAGAGCACTAAGCTGTACAGCCATAACACACATACAGAACACGTAGGTTAGACCCATGCTCTAAGCCCACTTGAGTCCTGGTCAGTTGGATTCTGTAGGCTGTGTTTTGTGGTGTTCTTGATCCCTCTGGCTCCTCCAATCCTTATGCCCCATCCTTTGTGGGAGTTCCTAGGCTTTTCTTTTCTAAAGAGCCAAGTTTTTACTTATTATCTTACATTTGAGGTGTCCTTGGATAAGTAGTCTGACCTGTGGGTCTCATTTTGCTTTTGTTTTGCCATAATCCTCAATGGCTACTTTATGGAATTTTTCCCTTGATGAATTTTTGCAGAGGCCTTTCCATTCTCTTAGTTTTTCATTGTCATCAGCTTTAGTAAGGTTGATTTAGTGCGTACCATAAAGGGTCTCCATTAACATGGCAGGTAGGCTCATCAGTTGGCTGTAAGTCCACAGAAATGGGCATGGCACTTGCTTAAGGCTTTGGCAATTCTGTGGATCCCATCTGTTACGGCATTTTGGTCTTAGAAGAGGTGATCTTTCGCACTTCCTGTAAAGTAGTATTAAGTTCCAGTACACCTACAGCAGCAGTGCTTGGTATGGGCACAGCAGCAGGTTATAGGTGAGACCAAACCTGGACCAACCATCAACACAACTCAGTGGCAGCATAGAAAGAGCTGTTGTTATTTTTTAACCACCAAGTTAGCTACATATACTTAAAGTGTAGATGTAGAAATTTAGCCTTTTTTACTTTTTCTGTGAAACGAGTGGTAATGTGACAGCCATTTTCTCTTTTCTCTTTCCTTAGCGATCTTGGAGGAATTACCTAATTCAGAAGCAAGTCAGAAATGTGGCTGTGGAGAAAGATGCTTTCATAATAGCTAGTGCAGCTTCCCTTCTTCAGGCATCCTGGCGTGCTCACTTAGAGAGGCAACGGTACTTGGAATTACGAGCTGCAGCTGTCATTATCCAGCAGAGATGGAGGGAACTCTATAGGTGTAGGCACAGGGCTGCTACCTGTATACAGTCAAGATGGAGGGGCTACAGGCAAAGGAAGAAGTACAAAGAACAAAGGAATAAAATTATCCTGTTACAGTCAATATATAGAGGATTCCGAGCACGGCAAAGGTAATCTTATTTTAATGAAGCAGTTGTTCCTTCTGATTTCATAGTTCCTTTGTTTAAACCTCTGCTTTAATACTTTTATTATTATGTTTTTATCACTAGACTGTGATAAAACTCTACCAGTTCTAACCTGTATTGTCTGTGCTTTAGCAAAATTAAATAAATGTTCATTGAATTAAATCAGATTGGAAGCCTCTATGACCTATGGTCATAACTGCTAAGAATAAACCTGTACATTTGGTTTCATCGTATAAATTTGGAAATAGTCAACTTTTTTTTTTTAACCTTAAGAACATTGATCTCTATTGTACTGTATTAAATTAATGGATTTTTAATACAATTAACATTTTGTCTAGGCTATTCAGTTAGGAACTATTCATATAAAGAGGAGATTATTTTGAACAAGTACAATCAAGTCAGTTTTAGAAACATATTCATGAGTACAGAAGTACATACTAGTCCTACCTAAATAAGGGATCTAGGCAGGAAGATTACTTGAGCCTGAAGTTTAATGCCAGCTTTGAACATAGTTAAGGATAGCAAGGCTCTACCTCTAAAAAGTTATTTCTATTAAAAAATACATAATAAATTTAATTGTCTTTCTTGGTAACCAAGAGCTGCCTATAACCCACTTTGTCTATTTTTGTATAGATTTAACGCTTTAAAAGAGGAAAAGCTGAAAGAAGCAAAACTAGAGCATGGACTGGTGCATGTCAAGGCATGTGGACCTCTAGAAATCCAGGGTTCAGACCCTTCTGAGTGGGAGGATCGTTCCTTTGCCAACAGAGTGAAAGCCATAGAAGAATGTAAATCTGTGATAGAGAGTAATCGAATTAGCCGTGAGAGTTCAATGGACTTCTCAAAGGAGTCTCCAGACAAGCAACAGGAGAGAGTCAGAAGCCAAAGTGGTACAGACTTACAGGGAGATGTGATTGTAAGACAGAGGCCCAAGTCCTTGGAGGATCTACATCAGAAAAAAGTAGGTCGGGCCAAAAGAGAAAGTCGGAGAATGAGAGAATTAGAACAAGCTATATTTAGCTTAGAATTACTGAAAGTCCGTTCTCTTGGTGGCATGTCTCCTTCAGAGGAACGTAGATGGTCTACAGAATTGATGCCTGAAGGCCTTCAATCTCCACAGGGTACACCTGATAGTGAGAGCTCTCAAGGGAGCTTAGAACTTTTGACCTGTGATGAGAACCAAAAGAGTACACCAGAGTCCCTTATTTTAGATGAGGGAGAATTGAAAATTTCATCACCCAATACATTTACCAATCCAAAATCACAAGATAATGCCCTCAGTGCCTCAAGTGAGACAAGCTCTCCATTAGCAGGAAAAGGAGCATCCTCTGATTCAGAGCATTTGAAGAGTGGGACTACAAAGGAAAAGCTTGTCTGTACTTCTGAACCTATCACCTGTAAACCCCAGCTGAGAGACTCTTTTGTTTCAAGCAGTCTGCCTACATTTTTTTATATTCCTCATCAAGAAGCTCTGAAAACAAGTTCCCAACTAGACACAAGTATCCAAAGAAACAAACTACCAGAAAGAGAAGCCATTTTGAAGACGACTCTTACTCAGGATATTAACAGAGAAGCCAGGAAGTGTCAGTTTTCAGGAGATCAGATGTCTCCTTTGAATACGGATTCTTCATGTACTGTGCTTAAGAAGTTAGAAAAGCTGAATATTGAAAAAGAGAAAAGGCAAAAGCAGTTACAACAGCAGAATGAAAAAGAAATGATGGAACAGATTCGTCAGCAGACAGATATTTTAGAGAAGGAACGTAAGGCCTTCAAGACAATTGAACAGTCACGAACTGAGGCCTCTGTCTTGGCACCATCCTTTTATCAGCCAAGACAAAAAGTAGAGAGGCCATGTTCTCTGTATATCCAAAATACTCCAAGTAAAGGAGAAGCTGGTGTACTAGGTTCCCCATCAGCAGTCACTAAAAGAGATGCAGCTCTTGCCACAAAAGACAGTCCCTCCATTCATGTACCCCCAAAAGACCGACCTGTCACCCTGTTCTTTGAAAAAAAAGGAAGCCCATGCCAATCTAGAACTGTCAAGGAATTATCGAAGACAGAAAGAACAGGCACCCAACATGATGCTGCCTATAAACTCTCTAATAATCGCAGTACAGAAAGAGACCATTTTAAACACTCTTACAGCCACAGATCTGATGACCCTTCCAGAGAGGGGAGTTCAAGAGCCATTTTCTTCACACCAAAAGACAATATTATTACTCCCCTGTAAGTGAAATTGGTATTTTTATATGTTAAGTGGGGGAATTTCTCACATTAGTTTGTTGAAGTGCTTTGTGTTCTGCTCTGTGTACATGAATGCTGCTCTAATCTGAGTTTTTCCCCCTCTGTGTAAAGTATAGATAATTATATCCTAGAAACCCTTGGATATATATAACACATTTTTTTGTATTCTTCCTTATTAATTGAAAAATCACTTGTAAAAGGCAATGTTGTGCTTATAAGTGTACCAGGCATTCAACATGTTCTGGTTGCTGTAGGGCTATGAAGTATAGTGATCCAAACTGATTATCGTGAGGCTTTTCAGAACTTAGCATGTTTTCTCACAGCTGTTGGCCTATTTATGATCTTCATTAATGTCTTTGTTTTTTGTATGATAATTACATATAAAGCTTAGTATCATAAATTTTAAGTGTATGGTATAGTAGTAGTTGTTATATAAGTTATTAAGCAACATGTCTTTTTCAGTAGTGCTGAAATTTACTCACTAAACAGCTCTTCTTTTTCCTCTCTTCAGTTGCTGACAACTATCTTCTACTTTATGATTTTTTTTGTTTTTGTATTTTTGAGACTGGGTCTTGCCATGTATCCCTTGCTGGCCTGGAACTTGCTGTGTGGAACAGGCTGATCTTGAACTCATTGGGATCTGTCTGTCTCTGTCAACCAAAGGCATGCGCCACCATGCCCAAATCTGACTTAATTTCCAAGAGTCGAAGTGCTTTATGCATCTATTATAAGTGGGAATTCTTTTTAGTTTTTATAATTAGCCACAGAAGCATTTTAGCTCATAGAGGTCATGACAAGCTGTTTTCTGGTTTAGGTTGTTTTAAATTCTGATGTTTGGGATCAAACCTGGGACATCATGCATGTTTATCAAGCAAGCACGAGGCTTACATAGCTGGCACTCACTGAGTCATCTCCCCAGACTTCATTTATGAGAGTTATGTAAAAGATTTCTAATGGAAAACAATTAACTTATCAGCTAGTGTTATATGTTGTCTATTTTAAACTAGTCTGATGCTAGTAGTTATAACTCCTAAGGAGTTTGAAGTCTAAGGATGAATTTTAAAACTCATAATACTAAATTAATTAGTGCCATGAAAATCTAGGTACTGCTCAAATTTTCACCAGACTCTGACAGTCTATTTCTATATAGAAATTTAATGGTAAAATAGTCTTGCCACTGTTTTTTTTTTTTTTTAGACAAAAATTAAACTTTCACAATCAAATATTATAGTATTCGTATTGTTTGGAGCATACTTCATTTTGCTTAATAACAATTCTTATTCTGCCATTGTTAGTATTAGCCTCAAATTTTAAAGGTAAGATAGTGGTTAGAAACTTAGAAGAATTCAGAAAGTGATTTTTTTTCCTAACCAATAGGAACATTCCAAAGTAAAAGAAGATCTTCATTACTATCATATTTTGTAATTATGTGAAAAGGCTGCTTAAGACAAGAATCCTAAAGATGGAAGGGATTTAGAATTTTTATTTTATTATTGAATTGACTTTGGTTCTTTTTTAAAAAATTATTTATTTTCATTTTCTTTGTATTGGTGTCTTGTTTGCATGCATGTCTGTGTGAGGGTGTCAGATTGTGAAGTTACTGACGGGTGTGAGCTGCCATGTGGGTGCTGGGATTTGAACCTAGTCTTCTGGAAGAACAGACAGTGCTCTTAACCACTGAGCCATTCCTCCAGCCCCTTGACTTTTGTTCTTACCTAATTTTGCTGCTACCTTTCTTAAATGTATGCCACCATAGTGGAATATGTCCAGTGATTATCACAGGAGCCTCTATGAATTCATCTTGCATGTAGATTCATGATTATACTATTGATAGGATACAAAAAGTAAATCTGGGGACTTGGTAGGTGGCTCAGTGGCTAAGAACACTTTTTATACAAGCATAAAGACCGGAGTTTGGATCTCCAGCACCCACATTAAAGCAGAGTGTGGCTGCACACATCTGTAACCCTAGTTCTGTGGCCAGTGGAGACAGGAACATTGCTGGAGATTTCTGGCCAGTCATCTTAGCCAAAAAAAAGAATAAAGAATAAAAACTACACTCCAGGTTCAGTGAGAGATTCTATCTAATGGAGACAGGCAGATAATAGCACAGCAGGACATCCAGTGTCCTCTGGCTTCTACAGGATAATGCAGACACGTGCAACTACCTACTTATATGTATATGTGTATGCCTATCTACCTACATACATACATATACATGATATGAGAATAAATATAATAAATGAGATTCTGGATTAACTAAGATTTGGAATTATTTATAGAATTTGATAGACTTCTTTGACTTGTGCTGTCCTTTTAAATTATAATTCATAGGAGGGTGTGGTGGCACAACACTCAGTAAGCAGAGGCAGTCAGATGTGAGCCCAAGGCTAGAACTACTTGGTGAGTTCTGAGATAACCAGGGCTACATAGAGAGACACTGTCTCAAAAAACAAAGACAAAATTATAATTCATGCTATACTTTAGGAATATTTACCAGGAATTGAAACACAATCCTGTTTATTTTATTTAAAGTGTACACAGTGGAAATCCTCAAGTCCACAAACAAGATGAACCAGCTTGGAAACCTAAGTTAGCGGGGCCAGGGCAACAAGAGGTAAGTATTGGATCTTATTTATCTTTTAATTAAAATAATTGCACATTATTTTGGAATTTACTATTTTTATAGGTAGAACACCATATTTACCCACTCATTCATTCATTCATTCATTCATTCATTCATTCAAAAGCAAGCTGTAGGCTAATAAGCCTTTTATAATTAGGAAGGTGTGTACTAGTCAAGAATGGTACCTTAAAAGTGAAAATTATATTATAAGACAGTAGTTGCTAAGGCAAAAATGACAGTTTGTTTAGGTGATTTTGGTGTGACCTGTGGTACTGAAGGGTGACTTAGTTCACTATGGAGAAGAATAGTGTAGACTTAACTTGGATCCTTATCTGTTGTTCACAGTAATGAGTATGGGTTCTTTTTGGTCCTCCCTGTTACTTCTGCTAATAGACAAGGCATAGGGCACGGTGGGGTGGAGGGAAGTTTCCAGACACTCATTAGCCCTCTTTCATTGGCATCTTCTCCCAAATTACAAAAACAAAACATTGTTGTGTTATTTGTTTTATCATTTGGTCAAGCAGGTTGCCAGACCGGCCCATAAAAAGAAAGCTCGAATGGCGCGGACGCGCTCCGATTTCTTGACTAGAGGTACTTTTGCCGAAGGGGAGGGGGATACAGAGGAAGATGATTACGATGACATTATTGAGCCCCTTCTCTCCCTTGACCAAGCTTCTCACTCTGAGCTAGGGCCTGTATCCAGCCTGGGTCAGGCCTCTCACAGTGACTCCGAAATGGTAATTTTTACAGCAATAAGAAAAAACAGCAAGCACATCTGCTGGGAGTAGTATTTGCTAATCTAAAGCTAACCTTCACAGCTTTTTTCCATATAATGGCTTGTACATGAGAAGCCTCAGGACACAGCAACAAAAGCTAAGTCTAATTTAGTAGAACTCAAATAAGGGGCACTTTAATTGTATATATCAAATGATAAATTAGGCAAAATTGATATTATCTAAATTAGCACTGATATAGAAATGTTGACTCTTTTACCTTTAAAGGTCTAGAGTAGGAATCATAAGTTTTTTAATTTTAATTTTTATAAAGGACCAGATAATAAATATTTTAGACTTTGTAGATTATGGTTTTAGTTGCTTGAAGCTACTTAATCTTGACCACTACCATGTGAAAGCAATCATAGATAAGATGAAAATGGGCATGACATTTTAATAAATATGCAGAACTAGGCAGTGGGCTTTATTTGACTTACTGGTCAGAGTTTTCTGACCTAGTATATAGAGTAAGAGACCTGTTAAATAAACTCATACTTTAACTGAAAGACTATTCACTTATAAATTAGGGGTAGGGGAAGCTTTAAAGTTCTTATCTTCTCCTTTCTGGTAAGTAATAGAAAAGAAACATGAATTTTGTATAATGAAAGAGGGCATGGTGGAACACAGTTATCTCAAGGTCAAGGCCAGCTTGAACTATACAGTGAGACCATGTCTCTCAAAGACTAAGATGGATATGATCACACATTTAGAAGGCTGGGAAAGGAAGATTGCCAAATTTTGGTACCAACATGAGCTACATAGTTGAAGGCCAAGCTAGATTAGAAAGCAAAGTCCTATCTCAAAAAAACAGAATCAAGCATGTACATGAAACCTGATCTCTAACACAGTACAAACACATATAATTTAATGAGCAAAATGTGTTATCCTGGACAAAGCCAGCCATATAGGTTATGTATAGCATGAATTTGTTTTAAACAGAAATTAAAACATTTTAGTTGAGTTTTAAAAAAACCTGTACTTATTTTGGCTAAGAATATAACTTTATTATTATCTGAACCAAAATTAGGGCACCATATTACATGTATTTATAGTTATCTTAGGGTGAAGAGTTTCACCCTAAGAGTTCGGGCCAAGATAGTTGTTTAGGAGGTAAAGTGCTTGCTGTTCAAAGTCCTGAGTTTAGACTCCTAGTACCCTATGTAAAAACCAACCATGCTGGTATGAGCCCTTAATCTCAGAGCTAGATAGAGATAGAAGAATTATAGGAGTCCTGTGGTTAGTCAGCTTTACCAAATGATCAAGCTCCAGATTCAGTGAGAGACTCAAAAAAACTGGGCATTATGACATGTGCCTTTAATCCTAGCACTTGGCATTTTAGTGGAAGAGGCCACCTTGGTCTACATATTGTCAGGCCAGGCTATTCAGGTTACATAGTGAGAAAAAGAGTGATAGAAGAAGACACACAGACACATGCACACACACTTTATTCTTTAATTGTTCTAGGAAATGACAGTATAGAGACCCTAATAAACTAAGTCTAAAACAACTGTGGTTGATGAAATAGTTATTTCCCTATATAAATTGGCCCTCTAATCTTTAATGTCTATTTACCGTAGAAGAGTCTTATGATGATCTTTGAGTCATTACATATTTGAGGTTTAAACTGTTACGTTTCAATTATTTTTAAACCCAGTTAGAATTTTTCTAGATTTCTCAAATGTTCTGATTGTATTCATCTCTTATGGAAGGCTAGACTCAGTTTTTAAGTAATAGTGTTGATATTCTGTGGAGGACAAAACCAAAAAAATGCAGGACATGCTCCCTGATAAAACAAAATAAGTTATAGACCTGAAAACTGCAGAAGTTGGAAATAATCTGTACTCTAAATGTATATAAATAGAGCTCAGATCTCTTGACAGTAGGATTAAGTAACTGTTATGAAAGTGCCCTATATTTGAGTTATAATAATGAATATGTATATACAGTGAATAATATATATATATATATATATATATATATATATATATATATATATATATATATATATATATATGTATGTATGTATTAGTTAAAATTTTATATGTAACAAACAAATCTTACTGGAAAATTATGTTATCTAGCCTGTATAGATTTATTGTTTATGGAAGAACTTAGCACTTTATAACTGCTGCCTTGTTCCTGAGAGTTTCTTGTGTAACAATCCTTAGTCTTTTCAGTGGTAGAATACTATTCACACTGGGAACTCTTGCTGGGATCAACCAGGAAGTTAGGCTTTCTGCTTGGAGCTTCTAGCTCCTTTTGGTGTTGTAGCCTCTGTTCACCTGCTTGACGGTCACTGCATGCCTGTAGTTGTAGAGCGCCTTCCTGCACAGTGTGTCGGTCACCTCTAGCTCTCTTACTATCCTCATTAGCCTATTTTAGGAGCAGGTGGTGGTGCTGGTTTCTGGTGGATGCTTGCATGAGGAAGCTTTGCTTTGTAGAAAAAGCTGGAAGATATTTACTGGAGTGGGGGGTGTAGAGGGAAGGGAAGAAATGGTTTTAAAATGTGTTTCCCTGATGATTCTGAAAATGTGTCATATTCTAACTCTGATACTGTGATGGTGAATCTTACTGTTTAGTTTATAAGGCAGATTTATTGCATTCTCCAAATGCTTGTTTTCCAAAAGTGGATTTGAGTTTATTGGGTGCATGAATTTCTAAAAAATGGATTTTTCCCCTCTGGGCAAAATAGTGTTATCACCAATATTTGCTAACTAGGGAGCATGGTATTAGTTCTTAGCAGAAATGGCCATATGCTACTTTAGTTTTAAATTCACTGATCTTACAGGATTAAAACCAATTGCAAATTAATCACCTAAAGGGAATTTGAAATAATCACTACATCTGAAGATGGTTAATTAATAATCATTGATGTTGTAGGAGAGTGTAGGCAAGAGTTATAGTTTCCCACTGCTGTGACTTTTATACTTTTTTTGAAAGCTTATATTTCATTGGATATTTTCTTTATTTACATTCAAATGTTATCCTCATTCCTGGTTTCCCCTCTGACAAACACCCTCCCCCTTTGTGTTTACCTTTGATCTACAAATTTATTTGCTTAGATGAAGCTCTTCTAGCAGTCAGTAGTTACTCAGGAAGGACTTAAAATGCTCAGTTATTTTAAGTCATATCTCAGTTATGGAAATCTAGAACACTAACTTACCTAACTTTTTTTCTGTAGCCTTGATATTTTAGGAACCATCTTGACTACATTAAATCCATGATTTAGGCGCTATAGAAATGGCTCAGTGGTTAAGAGCACTGATTGCTCTTGTACCTATGTGGCAGTTTACAACCATCCAGGCAATCTTACAGTTATGCATTGTCATGCACACAAGCAAAACTTTCATATAAAGTAATAAAAATATTTAATGTATCTATGATTTATATTTTAAGGCAGTGTTTCACCATTGCTATGCCTATTTGAAAATGCTGTTTTATAGATATCTTTATGTAGTATTGTCTTTGTCATTCTAATTCCCTGTTATTTGTGATTTATTTGATCTTTTGGTTTGGAATGATCAGACTTTTGTTTCAAGTGTAGGATTTGATTTCAAGTTGATCATTTTAGATTAGTGATCCATTATGCCTACTAGAATCTGTAAGTAAATTCTTGTCTGTTTTGTCTTTGGAGAAGTTATCTTTATATTTACTATTATTTGGTTTCTTGTTTGTAGTGACTTTTGTTTATCTTTGTCTTGTCTCTAACAATTTTTGCTTTTATATCCTTTATTATTTTCCCAATTAAAATTTTGTGTTTTTCTTTCCCTCTTTAGTACCTTATAAGTTATTTTCAAGTTAATTTTACTTTATTGATTGCATTTGTTTTTGGATAGTTAATACATGTTTATTCAAAGTACCCACCTTTACTTATCTCCTCCCTCCCTCTTCCACTTCCATTCCCACCTTCTTCTTTATAGACTCCTTTCCTACATTCACTTTGTTTTGTTTTGTGCCCACTGATCTTAACAAACCATGTAGCCCCAAGTTTGGAACTATTTTGTACACTACTAAAGTCAATGACTGTTCCTTTCTTAGAACCTATCAGTTGCCAGTGGTTCATCATGGAGGGATTGAGCCCCATGAGCCCCTCCCACCTAAGATTGGTGGTTGACAGGCTCAGTGCAGGCAACTCCTGCTACCTTAAGATCATGTTTGCAGTTGTGGCATGCTTTAAAGAGAGTGTTTTATAGCCCTCCCCTCCTTATGCTATGCTCCTTCCTTTTTAGATGTTCCATGAACCTTAGATGGGATGGTAAAAATGTCCTATTCAGGGTTGAGCTGTCAACTATCATTTATTCTATGCCTCTTGAGTGGCAAGGAGACTCTTTAATCACTGCTGTTCACTGCAAAGAGAAGCTTCTCTGATTAAGGATGAGAATAGCACTTGCCTATGGAAATAAACATAAATACTGAGAATATAGTTGAGTGCCTTGCCAGTTTAGTTGAAAGACAATAGTGAGGTCTTCACTTACCTGTGATCTCAGCCATTTTTTTTTTTGAGACAGGTTTTTTATTATATAGATAATGCTGTATTGTAGCTTTCTAGACCAGGTTGGCCTATTTTTTTTTTTTCAAGACAGGGTTTCTCTGTGTAGCCCTGGCTGCCCTGGAACTCACTTTGAAGACCAGGCTGGCCTCGAACTCAGAAATCCACCTGCCTCTGCCTCCCAAGTTCTGGGATTAAAAGCGTGCACCACCACCACCTGGCTGCAGGTTGGCCTTAAACTCACAGAGATCCCCTTGCCTCTGCCTCCCAGCCATGGGTTCTTGACCAGATTTACAGTATCAGATATATACTTTCTCCCATGAAGCAGCAAGCTGTCCCCCTGCTAACTAGCTTTCATAATGTTAGAAGGTGCTGTGCATGCTGCAGGGGTAGATACAGCGTCAATAGTCTTACCCAGCTGGGAACCCTAAGAACTTATATACCAGTGGCAGAAAGAATGTGCCCACTGGTGTAATACCGACACACCTGTTCTCGGTTGTAATGACTAAATTGTTTCGATTCTTATTTTGGTTCTAACTTGATACTATATTTCTTAATTATTGTACCTTTGTAGAGTAGTTGTATGTTTTACTTTATTCATTTTGTATATTTAGGTTGGTTTATAAGATTAAAAAATTATGAATGTCTTCTCTATCAGTGTAACAAAATACAGTTTCTTTATGGAAAGCCTGTTCTCTTTTTGGTGATCAAGCAATGTTTCATTCCCCTTTCTCTTTTAACATTTTGATTCTGGATTTTTGAGCTCTTTATATTTATAATATAGTCTCCAAAAAGAATTTTTTCTTTATCCTTTTACAAATTTACTTTCCTCTAGAAGCAATGGCTTTAGCAATTTCAAGTCTTTTATTTTCGGAGGCAGAAGTTTCACTCTGTAATGAAGGCTGGTCAAATTCACAGCAGTTTTTCAGTGTTAACCTTTCAAAAACTGGGATTTCAGGTATGAGCTACTATGTTCAGCTTCTCTTTTGTGTTTCATGCTTCAGGTAGGCCTTTTCTTTCTGCCATTTACTTTCAGTGAATTATAAGGCCATTGCCAGTTTTACCCTTTGTTCTTCTACACAGTTTCCTTAAACTGACTTTATTCTTGGCAAAAGTTTATGCTGGGATTATGTTTCACTATGTGTCTGCAAGTAATTTGAAGTTGCTTGTATTCTTATTTGCAGTTGTCTACTAGGTTTTGTTATTTTCTTGTTTGATAGTTTTTGAGAATGTCACTATGTATTTAAGCTACTTGGGGAGTTTATCAGTGGAATATCTTAAGTATTCCCTTTTTTTCCCCCTCTAAGCAATTTACTTGTTTGGGAACATAGGGTTATTTTGTCTTGTTGAGTTTCCTCTACATTGCTAGAATTTACTTGCAACCTTGTGCCATCATTTAAAATAGCGTTTACCAGATAACAGAAATATAAGAGGGGACCAGGAGTAGTGCACATCTCTAACCCTAGCAGTCGGGAAGCAGAGGCAGCTGGATCTTTGTGAGTTCCATGCCAGCAAGGACTGCATAGTGAGACCCTGACTTAAAACAGTGAAGCTAGGAAGTAGTTCTTGTAGTGATCTTGCAGAGTCCCTAATACCTATGTCAGGCCACTCTCCACTGATTCTAACTACAGCTCCAGGAACATTTGACACATTGCCACCCACTGTACATACCTATGCTCACACACATGCAATTAAAAAATCAAAATGAGAAAAGAATATTAAGAGTATGAGTTTGCAGGCATCTTCTAGGGCCAGCACCAACAGTGGCTTGGTGGATATGGTTTCCATATAAAAAGCCTTTGTGGTAGAGCCCCACCCTCTCAAAAGGATTTGCTGCATTAGCAGACACTGGCCTAGTTGGAGTCCACCTTGATGAAATCTCTAGGCAGTTAATTAATTTTTTAAATTTATGCCAACATTCTGGGCCACTTCCTCTTCTTTTTTCTTCTGCAGAGAAAGAAAGATACTTAGCTAGGCTTATATACAGTTCATATATCAGAAGAATTTCTTTCTCAATCCAAAGTATAGTTCTGCTCTGGTCTGATTTCCTAGCACAAAATTCATGCTTCCCCAGATCCTCCTAGAGCCATGGAGCACAGTCACCATACCCTTACCGAATTACCATACAGGTGTCTTTAGGAACAGCAAGGTCTCAATCTTCCCAGTACCCTGCTGTTTTGTGTGTGTGTGAGTTTGTGTATTCATACATGAGTGCATGTCTGTGCACTCACATAGAACTTAGCCATTAATGTTTGTTGTTGCTCTTCAGTTATAGTCTACATTAGTTTTTGTGTGAAAGAGACTTTATTGGGGTAGAAATTCACCAATTTGGTCAGGCCCAGCAAATACCAAGGATCAGCTTGTCTCTGCCTTCCTATTGCTAGAATTATAAGTATGCACCACCTTACCTGGTCCTCCATCACCACCACCACCACCACCACCCACCACCCACCACCACCACCATCAAATATTTGTGTTCTGGGGCTAGAGCTCAGGTCTTCATGCTCTTATGCTTGTCTAACCCTTTATGGACTGAGGCTTTGTAAGGTTTATACTTTTTTATTTTCTTTCTGAAATCTTGATTTGCTTTCAGTATCTTGATTCACCTTCAGTATCTGTATCCCATAATCAGTCATATTCAGTTTTTTTTTCTGTAGCTATGCCAACATGTATATTCTGTGTTCTAGACAAGGATAAACAATAAGCCTGCTCATTGACAGTCTCAATGAATTTGAACCAAAAATAATGCCTCCACATTTTTCCCCCCGGAGGAAAAAGTATGTGTACACACATATGCGAGAGATAAATGCCCATGTAAATCTATTTAGATTAATATCTGACTTTAATGTTGTTTTGAGGAACATAATGAATATATCCTTTTGAATCACATTAAGTGCTACATCTTTCATTCTTCTAAAATTGAATGTATTATTGTATTGTTATTGACTTGATAATTGATTTATTAGCTGTTTATAAATGAGGTCTAGTACATACAGTGACATGTACAGATCTTCATTTGACAGTTTGCTCTTTGAGAAATATGTATACAACTATGAAACCTATGTTTCAAGTGTCAATATTTCTGTAACATCAACAATTTCCTCATGTTTCTACTCAAATTCCTCTTTCACTCTCTTCTAGAACTTCATAGAAATGTAATTAGACAATATGTAGAAGGAAGAATTATTTTTTAAAATGTTTATTGAGGTGGTATCTCTGGAAGTTTGAATCTTTTTACATAAATTTTTGTTTTCTATTTCCCCTTTTCATCTATGTAAAGTTCAATTATAATTACTATTTTAATATCCTTCTAATTGAACAATTCAATCAATGTAAATGGCTTGATTTTTTTCTTCTTGTTAAATATCATATATTCCTATTTTTTATTTTCCTTTTTAAAATTATAGAGTTTACTTTGTGAATTTTTTCTGGTTAGTTGAAGATTTTTTTTTCCTTCCTAATTAATTTTCTGTATACTATGGTTTTCAGGTAATATTCCAGATCTGGAATATAACTGTTTTGGGAACAGTTTGATTCTTTTAGGCCTTTCAAAATCAGTAGACCCAAACAGTACTCAATTGAAGGGCAATTATTTTGACTACTGTGGCAAGTTAATTTGTGTACTATAGTGGCCTGTGCAGCACAGAGTTGAGTTCCTGGCTCTTGGGCACCAGCATCATTACTAACGTTACCGTTAATCATTTCAGATCTATCCTTGGTGTTGGGTTGTTTTCACATACAACAGTATTGATTAGTACTAATTTAAATATGAAAGGGAATCTTTTCTAGATATCTAGATTTCTTCTATTATTCATCTCTCTCTCCTTTCCAGTATTGTTACTTGGTCACAAGGTACTTTAATTGCCATGAGCTTTCATCTGCAGGTGTTCAGCTCAAGTAGTCTAAAATTTCACCTGGAGTTCCCCACTCCCCTCTCTGTGTCATAGCACAGAAACTAGTAATATCTTGAGGCAGCAAGCTGAAGCAGATATAAGCTTCCGACTTCTTACCAATTGTCTTAAAAACTGTTTTGTCTGACTGTTGTTATGCATTAGAGATGATTTCCTGTACGTTATATTGGTCACAGACATCTGTCTATGACAGTTCTGTGGGTATTTTCTGACTTGTGCCATACACAGGCACATCAAAAGGCTAAAGGATACTTTAACAGATGAAATACAAGAAAATTACTTGAATAACTAACAAGAATTCTCAGAAGTGAATTGTCCTTAGAGGGAGGGTACATTAATTGCCAAAAGAAATTGAAGTAGTAGTTTGATATAAATTGTTTATAATTTAGAACATAAGTGATGTTTTGGTTTTCTTTTGTGTAGTCTAGTTCTTTTAAACTTTGAATGGATATAACAATAATCTATAACCCATAAAAAGAATAACCTCAAGGTACCAAAAAAAATGAGAGAGAGAAAGAGGTACAGAACATAATAAACAGTGTTGTGTTATTTCTCAGATATGGATTCTTTTGAGTTTATGAATGGTCTTGACTGTTTTCCTGACTTCCTGATGAGATACTTGCTGAATTGCCAGGAATCGTGAACAGATGATTACTGAGTTGTAAGTCAGTCATGCTATCATATGCTTACCTGATCTTAAGCCTTTGCCATGTGTAATTCCTACAGACATCACAACGATTTTCTTCAGTTGATGATCAAGCAAAGCTCCATAAGGCTATGTCTCAAGGAGAGATTACAAAATTGGCAGTAAGACAGAAGTCTTCAGATTTGGACATAAGGTATGTATGAGGTATATAAAGAAATAATAGAAGTTTCTTTGTTTCATTTTTTAAAAGGTTATTTAATTTTATAGGCAACAGTGTTTTGCCTGAATATGTGTTTCTGTGAGCGTGTCAGATTCCCCTGGAACTGGAGATATAGATAGCTGTGAGCTGCCATGTGGGTGCTAGGCAACAAACCTGGGTTCTCTGGAAGGGCAGCCATTTCTCCAGCCCTGAGTAATATAATAATTTCAATGATTTTATTTAATAATTTATATACTAAATTTTAAGCAATTTGCTTTTAAGAAAAACATTTTACAGTCTAGTTTCTTTTATTTCTCTTTGTACACTTAAGTCTTAAATTTATAGGCCATGGGCTAACCTTTTTGTTTGTTCTTACACAGTGTACTTCTCTTGGTAGAGCAGTGGTGCTTCAGCTATTTTGGGTTTTGCTTTGTTTTGTTTTCCTGATCATTTCCCATCACCTGTTTAAGGGAGCTGTCTCCTAGAGTGCTTAATAGGCTCAGTGCTTAGATCATCTCTCTTTATAAGAATCTTCCCTTATCCTGCTTGTTTATAATGGTGCCCATGGCATGCTGGGTGATGTGTACAGTTCTTGTTTTGTAAATGAATTCCACTTGTGAGGCATTCTTTTCTTAACAGTGTGCACTCCCCTGATGTCTGCATCATCATCCTTTATAGATTTGCATGTATGTGGCCAAAGGAATCCCTTCATGTTTCCTTAAAGGCATAGAGAACAGGTCATAGGTGCCACTCCTTTACTCTTTGTGTTTTATCATTTTGGCAAGTTACTGGAAGATGGCTGCTATGGCCGAAAGGCTTTTGCTTTAATTTTTAAGAAGTAATAGTATTGCTAAGTACATTATCATGCTGATACACACACACACTGAGCTTGATCTTCTTATGTGGATAACTATGATTTGGGGGGAGGTTTCTTAATCATTATGTGATCTATAATATTGTAAAAGGTGAGAGATTAGGTAGGATGAAATTGATATTTTTCAGTTTTAAGCTTCTAATATATGTAATATACTCTGCACTAAAGTGCTTTAGGAAAATAATTTTGAGTTCAGGATAGCCAGCCAGAGTTGGCTCAAAACCTCCACCCATTCGTCCACCCAAGAAAAGCAAGAAAAGAAAAATACTTTCAGAAAATAATTTTGTTTTCTTTAAGTTGCTTGTGGGGGAGCTGGGGTGAAGCTGTAGCAGAGTGTTTGCTGAAGAGTGAGGGCCTAAAACAGTTTAGGGTTGAAGAGATGCCTTAGCAGTTACAAGTGCTTACTGCTTTTTCAGAGGACCTGTTCAGTTCTCAGCACCCCTAAGATGGCTCACAATTGTTTTTTTACTTTAATTTGAGACTTAAATGCCCTATTCTGTCCTCCAAGGACACTAAGCATTCTGGTGGTACATATACATACATGACAGGCTTTTAAAACACCCCCTAACACTGTGAAGGGAACAGACATCGGAGCATCACTAGAGCTGGCTAGTCACTAGTCAAGGAACTAGAGAGTGGTAGAACAGGTAAAATCCTCCTTTGGCCTCTAGTACACATAGGGATGCTTATCAGTATGCATAGGTGTGTGTATACACCCAAACACACATAGAGAGTTCATGTAATTTTTATTTTTGAATAAATATCTTTTAAAAATATATAAGCATTTGGACCCTTAATGAAGATATTAAAGTATGTTAAAAAATCTTTTTTCTTTTTTAATTGTAGACTACTTTTTATAAACTTAAAGGAATTTACAAGGGACTTTAATCTAGAAAAGATTATACTACAAGTCAGAATTGAAAAAGAAGACATGTACATAATAATATAATAGACTAAAGGATATATAATTGGAGATAGTTATATAAATTTAATTCCCACTTTATTTGTCCAAATGACCAACCCCATAAATGATGAAACAAAACAGACAAAATCAAAATGTAAATGTCTTAATAGAGAGAAGTCTGAAAACTAACCAAGTAGGTAAAACTGAGAAAGACACATGCAGCCAACTGGCCCTCTCTATTGTTAGCAGAAAATAATAAACTTATTTTCAGGAAAAGATAAAAATGAAGATCTCTAGATTTAACTTTATATCCAATATACACCCCCCCTGGCTGTCTTGGAACTTGCTCTATAAACCAGCCTTAGTTCAAATTCACAGAGATCCACCTCCCTTTGCTTTCAAAGCACTGAGGTTAAAGGCCTGTACTGAAGCTAGGCACTTCCTCTCCCAGTGAGGCCAGACAAGGATGCCCAACTAGAAGAATGTATCCCACATATAGGCAACAGCTTTTGGGATAGTCCCCACTCCAGTTGTATTGGGCCTTTTCTTTTTTTGATATGCGTGTATAATGTAAATGCATGAGTGTACTGGTATATGTGTGCTTGAGTGCAGGTGCATGTATGTAGAGGTCAAAGGTCAACTTCATTCAGTTGCTGGCCACTGTTTTGTTTTGTGAGACAGGGCTTTACTGAGTTCTTGGGCTTTGTGGTTTGGCAGCTAGCTCCAGAAATCTACCGGTACTTTCTAGTACTGGAATCATAAGCCTGCCATACCATAATCATAGGCTCTGGGACTAAGCTCATGCTTTCATTTTGTGTAGCAAACACTTTACCATTGACCTATCCCTGGTATTTACTTATTTTTTAAATGAATTTTACACTTTAAATGCTTATGCCTCTCCGCTCTTTTCCTTTGCTTAGTTAATACATTTTTTATACCCTTTGAGTAGATGGTTCAAAGAATCTTTGGGAATTTGTTCATTTATTGAGTAAAGATTTAGAAGATTTCCTTGCAAAATTGCCCAACCAAGTAACCCTATAAGGAAGACTGTAGTTTATGAGCTCTGCTAGTGCACACTGGAGTTTCTAAGCAACACTTTAAACCCAACATAAATCATAGTGTAGCACACTTACTTCCCAGCCTGGTGGCACAGACCGTTAATCCCAGTTGTTTGAAGATGAAGTAGGATGAACACAAGCTCAAGGCATGCCTGAACCTATAGAGTTTAAGGTCAGCAATGAATGCTGTCTCAAAATAAAAGAACAAAAGGAGGACAGAGGTGGAGCTCAGTGCTGCATTAGCTACTTTCTGTTGCTGTGGTAAGACACCATGATCAAGGCAGTTTATGGAAGGAAAAGATTATGTTGGCTTATAGTTCCAAAGGGATAAGAGTCCATCATGGAAGGGAAAGGAGACATGGTAGCTTGATCAGAAAAGTTTTTACTCATATCTTTAACAGCAAGCAGGAATCAGAGAATGGATAGGAAGTGGTATAAAACTATAAACAAAGTTTTCTTTATTGTAAGTTACATGTGAGATATAAAAATGAAATGATGGCAGTTTGCCGTCAGTAAGCTTAAGCTAGAATCTTTGTAACGTTGCTTTGAGGCTGCTTTATCAAATGATTTAAAATTTCAGAGTTTTTTATTTTACATTCAAGATGAGTTGGGAGTGTGGCTCTGAAGAAGAGTATTGCCTAGCATGTGTCCAGCATGTGTCCCCCCAAATACACACCAAAGTTAAAATAGAAAACTACATAAAAAGTATGTGAAAGCTTAAAGGAAGATACACAAGTATTACGGTAACAACTGATTTCCATCTTACTTTTATTTTGTTTTAAAAACAGACCCCAGAGAGGGAAGATGAGATTCTGGGCCAAAGGGAAACAAGGAGAGAAGAAGACAACTAGAGTAAAACCTGCTTCCCAGTCGGAAGTCTCATCGCTCCTTCCTGGCTCAGATGTGATACCTGCTCATCCATTTTCTGATGGTAAAAATGGACAAAGGGTGGAGCTTCTTAATTTCTATTACTCATTCTGAAAGTGTACTGTGCCTCTTCTTCTGAATGACATTCCAATTGGAATGATATTCTCATAAGATAGGACTAGGATTGGTATGAGATTCTCCAAGAACATGTAACAAAGAACAATGAAGCATAGAACAGTGATATATAAGCACTTCAGTGATGATGAATCTTGGGCTAGCCTTTTTTTTATTAGATATTTTCTTCATTTACATTTCAAATGCTATCCTGAAAGTCCCCTATAACGTTCCCCCCACCCTGCTCCCCAACCCACCCACTCCTGCTTCCTGTCCCTGGCATTCCTCTGTACTGGGGCATATAATCTTCACAAGACCAAGGGCTTCTCCTCCCAATGATGGCTGACTAGGCCATATTCTGCTACATATGCAGCTAGAGACACGAGCTCAGGGGGTACTGGTTAGTTCATATTGTTGTTCCTCCTATAGGGTTGCAGACCCCTTCAGCTCCTTGGGTACTTTCTCTAGCTCCTCCATTGGGGGCCCTGTGTTCCATCCAATAGATGACTGTGAGCAGCCACTACTGTATTTGCCAGGCACTGGCATAGATTCATAAGAGAGAGCTATATATCAGGGTCCTGTCAGTAAAATTTTGCTGGCATATGCAATAGTGTCTGGGTTGGTGGCTGTTTATGGGATGGATCCGCGGGTGGGTCAGTCTCTGGATGGTCCTTCCTTCTGTTTCAGCTCCAAACTTTGTCTCTGTAACTCCCTCCATGGGTATTTTGTTCCCCATTCTAAGGAGGAACGAAGTATCCACACTTTGGTCTTCCTTCTTCTTGAGTTTCATGTGTTTTGCAAATTGTATCTTGGGTATTCTAAGTTTCTGGGCTAATGACCGCTTATCAGTGAGTGCATATCATGTGAGTTCTTTTGTGATTGGGTTACCTCACTCAGGATGATACCCTCTAGATCCATCCATTTGCCTAAGAATTTCATAAATTTATTGCTTTAATGAAAGCATTCCTAAGAGGAAAACTCATAGCTTTGAGTGCCCCCAAAAAGAAACTAGAGAAAGCATACATTAGCAGCTTGACAGCATACCTAAAAGCTCTAGAACAAAAGGAAGCAAATTCACCCAAGAGGAGTAGATGACAGGAAATAATCAAACTCAGGGTTGAAATCAACCAAGTGGAAACAAAAAGAACTATTCAAAGAATCAACCAAACCAGGAGCTGGTTCTTTGAGAAAATCAACAAGATAGATAAACCCTTAGCCAGACTAACTAGAGGGCACAGGGACAGTATCCTAATTAACGAAATCAGAAATGAAAGGGGAAACATAACAACAGAAACCATGGAAATTTTAAAAATCATCAGATCCTACTACAAAATCTTATACTCAACAAGATTGGAAAATCTGGATGCAATGGACAATTTTCTAGACAGATACCAGGTGCCAAAGTTAAAACAGGATCAGATAAACCATCTAAACAGATCCATAACCTCCTAAAAAAATAGAAGCAGTCATTAATAGTCTCCCAACCAAAAAAAAGCCCAGAACCAGATAGAACTCTTTAGTGAAGAGTTCTATCAGATCTTCAAAGAAGACCTAATTCCAATTCTCCTCAAACTATTCCACAAAATAGAAACAGAAGGTACTCTACCCAATTCATTCTATGAAGTCTTTTTCTAAATTGTAAATGTTTGGCCTTGATTCATTTATTTAATAAATATATAATATTCATAGTAATAACTCATTATTAATGAGTAATTAATAGCTCATTATTGAGTGCTATGTAAAACCATAATAAACACATTATATATATTAAATCTATTGATTTTAAGAACAATTTTTCTGATATTAGTACAATTATTAATCATGGATATAGATAAGAACACCAAAGTGTAAGAAGTTATCTATTTACACATACTGAAATAAGAAGACCTAAGATTTGGATTTGAGTTCAAGCATTTAAACTCCAGACTTGATATTGGTTTTTATTATTGTCTGTTTTGTTTTGTTTTTTGGGTTTTTTCCTTTGTTTTAAGGTAAGGTCTCTCTGTAGCTTTGGCTGTTTTGGAACTTTCTTTTTAAATTTTTATTGATTCTTTGTGAGTTTCATATCATGCATCCTAGTCTAGCTCATCTCTCCATCCCCTTATATCTGCCATTTGCCCTTGCAACCTTCCCCCCAACCCGAAATTAAAAAAAAAACCCATGTAAACAAACAAACAAAAGCATAGACAGTTTCTCATCATGGATGCTGTAGTGTGTCACAGTGTGTCCTACATTATATCCCCCTGTCCACACATCTTCACTTGGAAATGTTCGTTGCAGTGAGTCATTTCTTTGCTTCATGGTCTCTGGTTTCTGTGACACCATCAATATATATTGGATCATCACCAGGACTACTCCTGGCTACTCTGTTGTTGCTGTGTGTCAGGGAGATCTGCAGCTTTAGATCAGCAGCACTGGCCCTTTTACACATCCCATCCATGTGTAGATGGTATAGATTTTAGGGTGGGCCAACTCAAGAGCCTAGTATCTGGGCCTGGGTGGTAGCTGAGCTGATCAGGGTGTTGGCTCTCCCTTATCCACACTGCCAGGACGAGCTCTCCAGCACTGCTCTTGCTAGGCCACCCAGTGCTGTGATCATCAGGAGGCAGGGTCAGCCCTCCTGCTCTTATGTTCTCAGAGCCTGCTCAGCCACACCCACATCTCCAGATCCAGATCCAGATCCAGTGTGCCATCCAGTCAAGGTGTGGGGTCCACTCTCACAAGTGCTGCAGTTTATGAGGTGATGGGACAACTCTCCTGCCTCACATGCTCAGGGCTGGCTTACCAGAATGAGCCTTCACCACCAGGGCCAGCACCACTGTGTTGCAGGCAAGGTGCAGGGCCTGTTCTCCTGAGTACTACAGCCAGTGATGTGACAGGGCTAGCTCTCTGGACTTGTTTCTTTTCCTTCCTCCCTTTCTTAAAACAAAGTCTTACACTGTATCCCAAACTGGCCTTAAATTTGAGACAATCCTGCCATGGCTTCGTAAGTGCTGAGATTATGTGCATGAGCTACCATGCTTGGTGTAGAGTATCCATCTGAGCCACTGTAATACATATCAACTATTTACTTTGTTAGTTACCTTCCTCATTGCTATGGCAAAATACTTTATCCATGCAATTTTAAAATGGAAGAGTTTATTTTGATTTATAGTTTCAGGGCTTTGCAAGTCTAATCTGTTTTTGAACTGTCATGGTCTACATAGAATTTTATACACTAGTCTGAAGAAATACAAAAAAAATGTGGTGCTTTTCTCTGTAATATACATTATCTGCCCAGTTCCCTTTTAATGCAGTCTGGGACTCTAGCTCATGGAATGGTAACTACCTCTATTTAATTTAATAGTGGTCCTCCTACTCAACCTAATCTCAGTAATCCCTCCCAGTCATGCTCAGAGATCATCTCCAAAGTTATTTTAGATCCTGTCAAGGGCACAATACCAACTGTCACATCTACTGCGCATTAATGTCTTGCAGTTCATAAGGTAGTCATTCTTTTAACTTTTAAAATGTAGTAGTAACACATTTGAAACCACTCAAGAGAAGCATTTAGCACTTGAAAAAATGGTAGAGATGGAATATGTATAAGAAAACACTAAATAAAATATTAGACCAAAAGCAAGCCAGGTGAGCTACTTGACTCCCTAACAAGTTGTTAACGATCAACAGACAATATCGCTGATATGTTCATAGTTGTACACTACAGTAAAAATTGTACTTATCAAATTCTCCTTTTTTACATATAACTGGACATTATTTCAAACAAGTGTAACAAAGTTGCGACTAAATGAACAGTATACAATATTGCTAGTTTGTTGCTTATTCTTCTTCTTCATCTTTAGAACTGGAATTTTTACAATAAGGATAGAGATTTTCAATATATATTTTTTTACTAAGTATATCTTTTTACTTATTACCCTATTTTGAATTGTAGAGTTAACTCAGTACCACCCAACACCTCCTTTGAGTCCAGAACTGCCTGGGAGTTGTCGAAAAGAGTTCAAAGAGAATAAGGAACCTTCTCCAAAGGNATTTTATATATATATATATATATATATATATATATATATATATATATATATATATATATATATATTCAAACCTTTATAGTTGACCATAATTTGAATAATGCTTAAAATGTCTAATTATAGTGTTCCATTTAGAACTGACATTTAAAAGGTAATCAGTCTCTAAAAAGTTCATCCATTCTTCTGACTTTATTAGCACTTCATTTTACTAAACTTAAAATATTTTCTCAGATTTCAGCTCTGCACAGTTCCTCTTGAAGAATAAAGAACTTTTTATTATCTGTTGAAGCTGTTCAAACATTTTTAAAGAAGAGAATATGTCTTCTCTTTGTAATCTTAAATTATGTTTCTCCTGACCTTCTTCCAGGTGCTTAAAACAGAAAGAAAGAAAAGGAGGAAAAAGGAAACTGATTTGGTAAGTTACACCATTGGTATAATACTAGCTCAGTAGGTTGAAGCAGATCTTTTGTTCCCATGGATAGATTTAGTAGTAAGTTTACCAGATCCCAGAGCATACTCACATGCCTTTAACAAAGTTAGAATGACAGTGGGCCTGAAATCTCATGAACATATTCTTTTTTTTTTTTGGTTTTTCGAGACAGGGTTTCTCTGTATAGCCCTGGCTGTCCTGGAACTCACTTTGTAGACCAGGCTGGCTCGAACTCAGAAATCCACCTGCCTCTGCCTCCCAAGTGCTGGGATTAAAGGCGTGTGCCACCACGGGCTTTATGAACACATACTTTCAAAGTAGTTTTCTAAAGTGGAATTTCTCAAAATGGTGTAAATAACTGTTTCTAACGTGTTTACTATTTCTATGGTTTAGCTCTTTGTGAACATCTCATGAAAATGGAATTGTATAATTCCTTGGTTTTGCTTATGGCTTCTTATTATGATGTTCTTGAAATTATCCATAATGTTGTATCAGTAGTCAGCTACATTTGAGTATTCAGTAGAATTACATATCACTTTGTGGGGGATTATTCTGAGGACCTTGGCCATGCTAGGTAATTATCCTATCACTGAGTTGTAGCCCTAATCTTTTCCTGTTGGGGTCCACCGCCCGCAGTAAACCCCCACATTCGCAGACCAGGGTTCCCAGGGGAATGGTCCGGGGCTTAAACGGGACTGGGGGGGGGGAGAAATGGCTGCCAAGACTACTTTGCTGTTCAAAAAGCGACTATTTAATGATTCCGAATCACTGGAGTGGGGAGTGGGGGGAGGCTCTGCCCCCCCCAGTCGGTTCTGCGCAGGCCTGTGAAGTTTGGCGGGAAGCCTGAAGCATTGTGGGATGTCCCTTGTGCGCTGGTGAGCTGGGCGGAGCTGGGGTCCAAGGAGAAACACAAGAGTAGACCATAGGACACCAGGCTACTTCTAGCCTAATTAACAAAACAACGGATGCTGCACCATGGCAGCTTTCTAACTGTTTGGTGGGATTTGGGATTGGTTTATGGATATATGCTATGATTTGTCTTTTGTATAATAATCTTCAAGGTATAATTTTGGATCATATGATTTTTAACTTTAGCTAAAATTTCAGAGTCTGCTAACATGTTTTCCAAATAAGAAATGCTACCTACAATGCTGATAGAGTTCTAATCTCAACACTTTTACCATCCTGCATTACTGTGTATCTTTTTGTGGCAGACATTCTTTAGGTTGTGTAACCCTATTGTGATTTTGATTTGTATTCCCCTCATGTCTAATGATGTTTAACATTTTTTCATGTGTCTGATAGTTATTTATACTTCATCGATGGGATATTCAGCATTTACTTATTTTTAAGTTGTTTTTCCTGATTTAGTTATATAATATATTAGAATGGTGCTGAGAAAGCTGGTATGCTACATGTGAATAATGAAACTATATTCTTATCTCTGTCTACATAAAGGTCAACTCTAGATGAATCAAAGATCTTAGATTTAGGCCTGATCCTTCTCGAGAATAAAGTTGAGACAACACTTCAAGATGTGGGCATGTGTAAGGGCTTTGCATAGAAACAAAGATCAACAATGACAGAAATTTAAAAGTTTCTGTATTGCAAGAAAACAAATATCCCAGACAAAAAGTGTTCCGGACATAGATTGCTCAGAAGAAATTCAAATGAGCAATAGATATTGTTGAAAGCATCAACATCCTTAGCCATCAGGAGAATGTATACTGTAACTACTCAGATACTCCATATTACCCCGGTCAGAATATCAATCAGGAAATAAACACACACATATTTGTAAGCTACTGCTTTGTAGCTAATTTAAGGAACAATCTTTCAATAAAGTAAAATTGAAGAGCAGATGGACACACTGCTCAATTTTTGATGAAACTTTTGAAGCTAGTATGACCCTGACACTAAAACCACATAAGGATACAACAAGAGTGAAAGTGTAGATCAATCGATGTTCTTGATGAACACAGACACAAAAATTCTCAATAAAACACTTGCAAAGAGAATTTGAAGACTTAGACCATGCACCATGTACAGATGCAAGGATAGTTTGGCATATGCAAATCAATAAATGTAATAAAATTCCTAAATATATTTTAAGGACCCAGATTAGATTGTATCAGTAGATACATAAAAGGTCTTTGGTAGCGTTCAACACCCCTTCATGATAAAAGCCTTAAAGAAACTGGAAACAAAAGATACCTCAACATAATAATTGGAAACTATGATCAACTGAGCACCAACATTATATTGAATAGGGAAAAACCCTGAAACCATTTTCTCTAAAACCAGGAACAAAACAGTCATGCCTATTTTCTACTCTTATTCCATGCAGTATTCAAAATCTTAGAGCAGTAAGACAAGGGGATAAAAATAAAAGGAATACAAATTAAAAAAAAAAAAGTCAGATTATCCCAACATGATTCTATACTCACAAAACCCTAAAAACCTCTACCAAAAGTTCCTATTTATGGTATTAACATAAAATAGTTTTTAGTACCAGTAATGAACTTGCTAAGAAAAAATCCTACTCTTACTAGCTTTAAAAAAACCTAAAAAACAAAACAACGCAAAAAAGACCTTATCAAGGAGGAAGATACTTAAACATGGAAAAACATCTCCCTTGCTTATGGATAGAGTTAACATTTTGAAAATAAGACTGTATTATCAAAACTTATCTATACATTAAATGTAGTTTACTTCAGATTTTTTTTTTCTTGGGTTTTTGAGACAGGGTTTCTCTGTATAGCCCTGGCTGTCCTGGAACTCACTTTGTTGACCAGGCTGGCCTTGAACTCAGAAATTCATCTGCCTCTGCCTCCCGAATGCTGGACTAAAGGCGTGAGCCACCACGCCCAGTGATACTTCAGAATTCTAATGGCTTCGTTTTAGAACTAGAAAAAAAAAAAAAAGACTAAAATTTGATTGGACACACAAAATACCTGAAAAGCCAGAGCAATTCTAAGAAGAACAGTGCTGGAGGTATTGCAATACTTGGGCCCAAACTAAGCTACAGAGCCACAGTAACTAACGTGGGACCAATACAAAATAGATGTGTTAGGTCAATAGAAAATCAATATTAATATCTGTTGCCTTGTACAGAGATCAATTCAAAATGGATCAAAGACCTTAAAATAAAATCTGAAACTATGAAGCTGTTAGAAGAAATCATAGGTAAAACACTTCAAGATTACAAGCATAGGAAGGACATTCTAACAGTGACTCATAGCACAGGAAATAATCCCTGCCATGGTGAGGAGGCGGGAGTCGGTAGGTGGGTCATTGAGCACCCGCATAGAAACAGGGGAAGTGAGGATGGGATAGGGGGGTTTCTGGAGGGGAAACCAGGAAAGGGGATAATATTTGAAATGTAAATGAATAAAATATCCAATAAGTGTTTTAAAAAGGAAAAAAAGAATAAACATTTAAAAATGTGATGAAAATATTTAACCAAAACTTTATCCTGAGTAACTTTTGAATTCATGATACTATATATAAAGCTATAGAAATAATTATTATCAACTTAATGCAGTTCATTATCAATATTATAAAAACAAAGATTTAAACACATTGAAACCATTTTTATTTAGTTTATTAAAATTGATTACATTGGCACTTAAAAAAGATTTTAAAAATGGAGTTGCACAAACCTCAAGAGCTATCCAACACACACAAACATCATAAATGAAGACAATGGGGCTGGTGAGATGGCTCAGCGGGTAAGAGCACCCGACTGCTCTTCCGAAGGTGATGAGTTCAAATCCCAGCAACCACATGGTGGCTTACAACCACCTGTAATGAGATCTGACGCCCTCCTCTGGTGCGTCTGAAGTTAGCTATAGTGTTCTTATGAATAATAATAAATGAATCCTTGGACCAGAGAGAGTAGGGACTGAGCAAGTGGGACCGACCGGAGCGAGCGAGCAGAGCGGGGCGGGGGGGGGGGGGGTACGGGGGCGGCCGGAG
>LR750225.1:153035-475379 GCA_902729485.2 Mus minutoides | reverse complement strand
CAACCACATGGTGGCTTACAACCACCTGTAATGAGATCTGACGCCCTCCTCTGGTGCGTCTGAAGTTAGCTATAGTGTTCTTATGAATAATAATAAATGAATCCTTGGACCAGAGAGAGTAGGGACTGAGCAAGTGGGACCGACCGGAGCGAGCGAGCAGAGCGGGGCGGGGGGGGGGGGGGTACGGGGGCGGCCGGAGCGAGCGGGGCTGGCCAGAGCAAGCGGGGTTGACCGGAAGGAGGAAAAATAAATAAATAAATAAATAAATAAAGACAAAAGGGGACCTACCAACTATACATCTGATATATCACTCAGTAAATTATTTCAAAAGTTAAAAACCAAAACAAGATATTTGCAAATTGTCAACTGAAATTTCTCAACAAAAAAAAAAAAGGAAAGAATTAAAAAGGTTAACCCACAAAAAATATTCAACACCCTTAGACATCTGGGAAATACAGATTAAAATTACTTTGAGATTCTACTTCAACCCATTTTGAATGACTGTCATTAAGTGAAGATATGTGCAAAGAGGAGGACCCCTTTAACACTTCTTGTGGAAATGTAAACTGATACAGCCATATTGGAAATCAGTATGGTAGTTCCTCAAAAGGAGCTAGCTATATCTTCATTTGGGTTTAATTGCTATAAAGAGTCACCATGACCATGGCAATTCTTATAAAGAAAAACATTTAATTGGGGCTAGCTTAAAGTTTCAGAGGTTTAGCCCATTATCTTCATGTCAGGGAACAGTGGTCTGCAGGCAGACCTGGTTTTGGAGAAGCAGCTAAGAGTTCTATGTCTTGATCCACAGGCAGCGGAAAGAGACCGTGCCACACTGGGCATAGCTTGAACATAGGAAATCTCAAAACCTGCCTCCAGACTGACATACTTCCTCCAACAGGGCCACACCTTCTAATAAGTGCCATTTGTTATGGGTCAAGCATTCAAACACATGAGTCTGTGGGGGATGTAAATTTTCAAATCACTACAACATATAATCTGGCTGTGCCTGTTTTGGGTGTATACCACAATCTGGCATAGCACAGAGATACTTGTCCATCCCATGAGTATAATGATTCACAATTTTAAGATATGAAGTCAGTTACTTGCTCAACAAACAGACACTAATGGTAAAGAAAATGCTACATACACATCATGAAATTTTATATGATTGAAAAGAATGGAATTGTGACACTTGGAGTCAGATGAAACTGCCTTACTAAGTGAAATAAGTGGGTCTGAAACCAGTATCATAGGTTTTATCTCATGTAGCCTATAGATGTAAAATTTTATATGAATAAACATATATGTACAACATGAAAGTAGAAACTGAATTGTGAGAATGAAGTTCAAAATTGGGAGTAACGAGAGGGTTATGTACATGTCTTGAAAGCAAGACAGGCAACTAATTCAGTGGAAGGAAAGCAGCAAGAACAGTAAGAGTGCAAACAAAAACAAGGATACGGCAGACATGGGGGGGGGCTTTAATCCTAGCACTTGGCTGACACAGAAAGTAGGTCTCAGAGTTCAAGGTCAGCCTGGTCTACACAGGGGTTTCCAAGTCAACCAGAGCTACATAGTGAGGCCCTGTCTCAGACAAACAAAGATATCTATGTATTGAAAATGTTACAAACCATTTTCTTTTTAATGGTAAGCAAGAAAAGTTGATTAGGAGAAAGAAAAAAACATAAAAATTATTATTTATGTTAATACCTAATGTGCTTATTTTTTCAACTTTAATTTCTAAATAGCAATAGGTATAACTCATAAAAACAGAAGCCTTTTCAGGTCATGGTTGATTTTTCAATAATGTAAAGCATTCCTGGAAGTGAAAAACCAACATTTTAGAACTGCTGCTTTCAATTTACCTTGCAAGTGAGTCATAGACAGCCAACATACGCTTACTGAATTGCATTGTTTTTGATACTGATAATATCTACATTGTTAGTTAAACTTAGGACAGGTTATATTTTATTTTCATTATTTCTTGGAGGATCATAATTCTCTACCTGGAATAGATACTCAGTGAAGTCTTAGCAAGAGGTTGGAGGACTTCCCATTTACCAACCATATTAGGGAAGCACTTATTTCATTGGCTGTAGTATAAATAATGAACTTTCTTCATTTAGGTGGAAGAGCACAATGGCCACATCTTTAAGGCCACCCAGTATAGCATCCCTACATACTGTGAATACTGCTCTTCCTTGATATGGATAATGGACAGAGCCTCTGTTTGCAAATGTAAGTATTAGACATCTTTGAGGAAAAGCTTTCATTGTCCTCTCTTGTGTTCACTTGTCTGCAAAACTAGTACCATGAACATGTTAAGTTCTATACCCACTTAGAATAATAGTTAAGCTCTCTAGAGCTATAATTGCAATACTGCTTAGTGTTTGAGCAGCTGAATTTTGGAATACACTTTGCTAGTTAACCCTTTATGAGTTTAACACAATGATTAATACCCTTGTTTTAATGCAGTCTTTCAAATGAGTTGCAGGTTTATGCCACCCTGGAACTTGCTCTGGGCAGGCTGTCATGACTGCCTGAAATGTCTTCAAGGATCCCTCCCTATGATTCCAGTACAAATTTACCATCTTCTTTTTAATGGTGCTAAAACTCTATAGCAACCAAGGTCTTTTTGTCCATACCTATTTGTCCCTTGCCTGACCAAACTGAATATGTATTTAATTTCATTTTCAAGTTATCATTATAAAATTTGCTAAATGTAGCCAGCAATAACCACACTACAACATGAATGCTGTGTTCTCTTGAAATTTCTTCCACCATATTACTTAGCCCTTTAATTCAACCTCACTCAGATTTTCAGAACCTAGTTCAATGTAGATAATTTTTTTGCCAAAAATATAAATGACATTTAGTCCAACTCTCTATAGGGTCATTGTTTACATGTAGAACATATGAGCCTGGCTCTCCACTGTCTCCATCCTTATTAGCAGTCTGGCTTTCCAGCCTCCTTCCACAATATCCCATAAAAGTCTGTTTGCAGCACTCCGGGACTTGGGCTTTTCTACCCTGAAGTTCCATACTTTTCCATAGCCCTCTCCCAAATAAGTTTCAGAGGCTTAAAATGACTTTGTCAAATTTAGTCAAGACAACAACCCCACTTCTCTGGTACCAGTTTTTTGTATTAATTTTGTGTTGTTGTGACCACAGTGTCTGATAGAAATGACTTAAGGAAAGAAACATTTGTTTTGTCTCATGTCTTCAGAGATGTTAGTCCTTCATGCACAGTGGGCTGTGGTAGAGGCAACCCAAAAAGCAAAGATTCTGACCCACATGAATGTACCCTTCAAATGCCCACACCTCTAGGGACCTAATTCAACCAGTGAGTTTCCACTGTGTAAGGATTCAATGGGCTTCCCAACATGGTGCCCAAAATGGTGAATACACATTTAAATAGTAATCCTGTGGAGATTTCAGGTTCAAATTTGAATGAAGCAAGAACTTCCTTTCATTTTCTTATCAGTGGTCTTAAAAATTATAATATTGATAATGGGAAATAGTCTGAAATGTACCTGATTCAAACACTGGTTTTAGGCTAAGCAGTGGTTCTCAACCTTCCTAATGCTGTGACCCTTTAATACAGTTCTTCATGTTATGGTGACCCCCAACCACAAAATGATTCTTGTTGCTACTTCATAACTGTAATTTTGCTACTGTTAGGAATTATACTGTAAATATCTGTATGCAAACCCCAAAGGGTTGAGAACCACTGATTTAGAGAATTTGCTTTTTTATGGCCAATGTGGATTTACATTGATTTCTTTTCTTTTCTTTTTTTTTTTTTTTTTTTTTTTTTTTTTTTTTTTTTTTTTTTTTTTTTTTTTTTTTTTTTTTTTTTTTTTTTTTTTTTTTTGGTTTTTCGAGACAGGGTTTTTCTGTATAGCTCTGGCTGTCCTGGAACTCACTTTGTAGACCAGGCTGGCCTCGAACTCAGAAATCTGCCTGCCTCTGCCTCCCGAGTGCTGGGATTAAAGGCGTGAGCCACCGCGCCCGGCTACGTTGATTTCTTAAGGAATTGTTTTTCATGACTGTATGATCTCACCATTATAATAGCATGGCCTCTATTACTTGATCTAGCTTTGAAAATATAAAAGATTAGAAGTTTGAGAAAGAATATTTTTGTTAGTTTGCAAGAACTGGCAGAGCAGAATGACAGAAGTCACCTTGTTCTCAGCATCCCTCTGCAAATGTCTTGTTCTCACAATCCATCTGGGTACCTTGTTATTGGGCACTCTAAGAAGTTAGTTTGTTGTTGTTTTGTCTTTATGTAGCCCTGGCTGGCCTCAATCTCTCAGAGATCTGTCTACCTTTGCCTCCCAAGCCTAAAAATTATTTTTGCTCTGAACTTTTTTTTTTTAACTTTTTTTTATGTTCCCTACTATAACTAATACTCTGCTTATATTATTTTCTCTAAGAATTCTATTCTGGTCCTTCAGGGATAATAAATAACCCTCTTCTGTTTTTTTCAGTGTACTGCCAATTTCAGTTTATTTCTGTAAGCTTTTCTTGACAATAATCCCTTCTTTGCCTATAGTTATAATTCTTAATTGGGATTTCTGGGACTTTAACAGGTTTTAGAGCACCTAGGAGGACATACATACTACTTTGTGAATCAAACTATAAAGATAGATAAATAACCTGTTGGAATCGAGTGTGTGGGTAGGAGACATGAGTGCAGTAGCAAGACAGGCACTCTAGAAAGAAGAGAAAGCTTGTTCCTTGACACTGACTGAAAATGTTAGGCAAGTTTTCAACATCATTTCCCTTAACAGAGGTTAGCATTAACAAAATGCGTCTAATTACCTTAAAACAGAGTCAGTCTCAAAAAACTAAGTTGTAAACTTGGTAAGTTCTTGCCATTGATTTATACACTAAAATTGCTGTATGCTTAAACTGTTTTCCAGTGTGTAAGTATGCTTGCCATAAGAAGTGCTGCCTAAAAACCACAGCCAAGTGTTCTAAGAAGGTAAGGCATTACTTACTGCCCCTTAGTATCTTAGTAGTACACGGTGTATCTGCAATTTTTTTTTTCGTACGGAAAGTAGTTGGGGCTTCTTTAGTAGCTTTATAATACAGTGGTTTTCAAACTTCATGACCTCAAATAACATTGAGAAGTATATTTTATGTCACAATCCAGTATACATGTATGAAGATGTATGGATATAACTGAATTAATTTTCTTGAAACCTTTAATTTTGACTTTATGTAAGTTGCTAAGTTGATGAGTTAGGCATTCACAAATTCTTCTGAGGAATTTTCTTTAATGTTCACTATTAACATTTAACCATGAACAACAGTGTATACTAAAAGAGCTGGTATTTTCAAATACCTAGTTGTATTTGTGTACGTAAGTCTAAAAAGTACTAAATATGTATCTTCAAGGAAACAAAATTTTTGATGGTTTTGTTTTTGTTTTTTTGTCTTTCTAATATCACTGGCTGTCTTAGAACTCACAATGTAGACCAGACCTGCTTTGAACTCACAGGATCCACCTGCCTCTGCCATGCCAGGATTAAAAGCATGAGCCACCACGCCAGGCTATTTTTAAAAAATTGTTTGTGACTGATAATGGAAAGGCCCAGCTCACCTTGGGCGCAGCTAACCCTGGGCAGGTAGTCTCCTGAGTTTTGTAAGAAAGCAGGCTGAGGAAGCCATGAGAGAAGCAAGCTGCCATAACTTCCTTTGATGGTGGACTGTGATGTGGAAGTTTAGACAAAATAAACCCTTTCCCCACTAGTTTCTTTGGTCATGGTGTTTTATCACAGCAATAGAAACCTAAAAAAGAAAACCACCCCACCAAACAGTATTCTGTGTACAGATCTTACATACCAAAGTCATAGAAGATGATTGAAGTTTCAGCAATCTCTTAGAACTATAGATGGTGGGAAAGAGTTCCATACTGTCAAGATTTGAACCACTGTAGTTTGTTTGTTCATTAGAGGAATAAACCTAAATTTAGAAATATTTCATTTCAGGCCTTTTTTTTTTTTTAAACTTCCAAGCTATTTAACATAGATGGCTAAGAAGCTAATTAGAATAGGATTTTCCAGAGTCTCCGTGCTTAGGAGAAAAAAGAGAATTTTAAATTTTAAGATTAGTAATGAAAGAGAAATCAGTCCTCCAGACTGTGAGTGAGAGCCATGTCAAGAAATACACCCTATGAATGGTAGTGAATCATTGATAGATTGAACTTAACGAATTTACCAGTTAGCTTTGAGGTAGTCCTTAGTTTATGGTGGGTTGTTCTTTTTTTACATTACTTATTGTGTGGGTGGGTATAGCCTGTTTCATATGCTGTTACACACATGAGGAAGTTAGAGAACAATTTGCGTGCAACAGTCCTAGTTCAGCTCAGGTTCAGTTTAGCAAGTGTCTTTCCCCTGTGCTCTCTTGCAAGCCCCAAGAATATGTAGAATTTTGGTGCATGTTTGTTTCAGGTTATGTGGGTTAAAACCTGACTGAACTTCAAATTGTTCTTTAGTAGCCTCAACTATTTTCTAGTTTTTCTTTCACAGTTTTCAGCTATTAACTTTTTGATGCTGTAGGAAGATCATCTTTTAATATTTTAAGGCTAACTATGTATGATGCATGTATCGTATTAATAGCAAAACTTTTGGTTAATGTGTATTTTTGCTTAAATCATTTCAGTAATCATTATATTTTTCTTCAATTATTCAAATAATTTCTTCAAATTATTATTTGCTCCATACCAGGTATTGCCATGCCATATATTCTTAGTCGAATATAATAGTTTATTGCAAAAGTTTAGCCAAGTTGATGTAGTAAAAGTACTAACATTTAATATGCATCCTTTAAATGTTCTAAATATTCTGCCTAGTAGTAGTATTAGAGATGTTATTTGATACCAGTTTAACATCCTTCAAATTAAATTTGCAGTTAATTCTCTGAGAATTAACTGCTAACATACAAAATGTATACATGGACGATAACAGAAAACTGACTCTTGTCGTGGCAGTTTAAAATTCTCCAGTAGTGTCTCTTAGCTGTCAGAATAAAGTCCAAGTGCACTTGATAGCCTTTACCTAGCTTTTCATTCATTCTTAGTTTAGCCATACAAATGACTTAGTATCATAGATTCCATGGCTCTGTGTTTCCTCAGTCCCTCTTGCTTTCTTAGATAACATCAGTGTTAAACATCAGATCTTTTTTGAGGTCCTTAGTTGCTATTTTGTTGGTGGTGGTGGTTTTGGGTGGTTGGTTTTAATTTGGGTTTGGTTTTTTATGAGATAGGGTCTCATTTATCTCAGACTGGCCTGGAACTCTGTATAGCCTAGGATGAATCAGAACTTCTGATTCTCCTGCTTCTTTCTCTCAAGTGCTGGGGATCAAACATAAGGCTGCAAGCAAGCTAAGCCAGTACTCTGCCAACTGATCTACTGTCCAGCCCAGACTTTCCTGTTTTATAATCTGTGTTTTTATAATTACCTAGTAAATCTATCATTTTACTTATTTCCACATGCTAATGTAGTATCTTAGCATTAGTTTTAGGGGAAATGCTCTCTCTTACTTTTGTTTCCCTGGTACCTAGATCATAATGACAAATGTATCAATTTAGATAAGAAATCAAAATCAATTCAAGGCCTTAAGTATCATCAACACTGCATGTACGTCACTGAAAATGTCTGAGAATAGTAAGGTAGATGTCATGTAAAGGATATATTAAAGGGGGAGAAAATTCATATGGGGAGACTAGTCTGGATACTGTTAGAGTAGTTCAGACAAGCAGTTCTATAGCCTATGCATGCATTTAAAAACAAAATTTGTCTTTCATTTAGTATGATCCAGAGCTATCATCTCGGCAATTTGGGGTTGAGCTGTCCCGTTTGACTAGTGAAGACCGAGCTGTTCCTTTAGTGGTAGAGAAGCTCATAAACTATATTGAAATGCATGGACTTTATACTGAAGGTATTTACCGAAAGTCTGGTTCAACTAATAAAATCAAGGAGCTTCGACAAGGTCTAGATACAGGTAAGATAGTATGCCCTGAATCAAGATGTAATACTTTTATTTTAAAAGTTATTTCAGGGCTGGCGAGATGGCTCAGTGGTTAAGAGCACCGACTGCTCTTCCAAAGGTCCCAAGTTCAAATCCCAGCAACCTCATGGTGGCTCACAACCATCCGTAACGAATCTGATACCCTCTTTTGGAGTGTCTGAAGACAGCTACAGTGTACTTACATATAATAAATAAATCTTAAAAAAAAAGTTATTTCAGTTTTATAAACTTCTCTAAATGTAGGGCCAGAACATTTTTGGGGTACTTCTTTGCCATTTTTGAGTCTTTGTCTGTATTTAGTAAATTCATCAAACATGAATCAACAGTATCAATTATATAAGGTATTGTTAGGTACTTGAAAAATATCTTAATCTATTTAACAGACTAATTAGATCCTGATATCCTTAATTTATGGGGAAGAAAATGTAGGTTCAAGGAAGTTAATAGAATGTTTATGCAAGGTAACAAAGATTCTCAGAAATAGTTTTGAGAACTCAGAGATATCATTTATCTGCACTTACAGGTAAGGAATCAGACTGACAAAGGAATTTATCTAACTGCTTATCACCAACCAGTGACAACAATTTAATCCTGTGTTCTCTGAATCCATACTTAAAGTGCTGCCTGTTAGTCTTCAGTGTCCTGACCACAGAGAGGTTCTTTGTAGTAGATCCCTGGTGCCCATGTACATTGAGGACTTGGTTACGAGTGTACAGCTTAGTCCCAGAGTACATACAAGGGCTTGCCTTCAGTTTCATTAACCAAATATATTCTTTATCATTGTTAGAAGAAAATAGTTCTTTTAAAAACCAAATTTAGATATACAAGTTGTCTTTGTGTGACTAAGAACTCCAGTGGTTTTTCTCACCATCAGTGAGAAATGAATTATTATGAAAATAACAAGAAATTCCTGATAAAACTTGATAAATTCTGACTGAGAGAACTTTGTGTACGATAGTTTGGGGCATTTTTCAGGTTTGGCTCACTCTTGAACTGTGCAGCTTCAAAACAGGATGTAGATGTTTCCATCACATTTTCCTGCCTCCTCATCTGTAATAATGACTTTAAGTCATCCTTGCATTTAGTCCCCTTAGACTTCTGACGCATTGGTGCTCAAGAGTGTGGTACATAGTCCAATCTACAAGACAGGGACAAAAACCAAAAGCAAGCATATAGACAATTCTGCAGCAGTTTGATCCTTCATGAAACGTGATCTTTTACATTTGTGTTCACAAACACAGACACCAAAACTATTCCTTCTTGGTTAGAAGTGGCAATTCCAAGCATGGGATGAAATTGTAGAAAGTATAAATTGTTTAATTAAGAAATATGAAGGCTTCTTTTAGTAGGTTTATTTTGTGAAGTGTACTGCTTAAATTTTTTGCATGTTTGCTTTGTTACCTAACTCTTGTCTCTAAATAGATGCTGAAAGTGTAAACCTAGATGACTATAACATACATGTCATTGCAAGTGTTTTCAAACAATGGCTTCGTGATTTGCCCAATCCACTCATGACTTTTGAACTCTATGAAGAATTCCTTCGAGCTATGGGTAAGCACAAGCTTCTTGGATTTAAAGGAAAGGCCTATACTTGATAAAGCCATGCCATGTGTTGTGTTCATTATTAAGGCCTCCTGTAGTAGATTAGCCTTTATGAGTCCTAAATTAAGCTTGTGACAGTCAATACAAAACTGCCAGTGTATTATTACCTATTCAAATGTTGACTTTTTTGTAGACTCTTCTAAAAGTTTCTGAATAAGACACTTTGTTGCTTCTTGTAAGTAATCGAAAGATGTGGGTATCAAAACAGTAAAATATCAAGTGGGAGATTTTAGGGTAGGTCAAAACATTCATTCAGTTGTAAATCTAAGCAAGAACTGTGTCGGAAGCTAACTGTCTTGTTTGTTTTCTACCAGATGGGCCCTGTGCTTCAGCTGTGTAGTATATTTGTAAAAGTTTGTGTAGAGGTATTTAGGACCTGAGGATTTATAATTATATAGAACAGTTGGTTAATTTTAATGAGAAACTAGTCTGTCACATAACAACTAAAATACTAGAACACCTGTGTCCTTGCTATCGTCAAGGGCTGTTGGGGAACAGACTCAACTTTGGGAATTCAAATATAGGGAGCCAATAGCTTAGAACCATGATTCTGCTTCCCCAAGCTGGAGCCATCATTCTCTGCTGTAGAGTTTCCATCCAGGAAGGAGATATAGCATGTAACAGGAATATTCAGTATAATTTGCTATTTTTACCATTTCTCTTAGGCCTTCAGGAAAGAAAGGAGACAATCCGTGGTGTGTACTCTGTAATTGATCAGCTCTCCAGAACTCATCTCAATACACTGGAACGCCTTATCTTTCATCTAGTTAGGTAACTTATTCAAGACAGGTTCTCACTATGTATCTCTGGCTGTCTTGGAACTATCTAGATCAGTCTGGACTTGAACTCATAGCTATCTTTCTGCCTCTACTTCTCAAGTGCTGGGATTAAAGGCATGTACCAATATGTCATTTGGGGGTTGTGGTCAGGATTCCATTTAAATGAACTTGAATATATAAAGACAGTGTCTTGCCTAGGAATGTAGTTTAGCAGTGGTATACTTACCTAGCATGCACAAAGCCCTTGGTTTGGTCTTTACTATGCTTACAAAACAACACCTCTCACCTCCAATGAAACCCCTTTCTGCCATAAATGGGGAGGGGGTGGTGGTTAAGATTCCTTCAAGCAGAAATCTGCTAAATTGAGTACTGTTAGAGTAATTCATAAAGCAGTTCATACCTTATGGTGGCACCAAGAAACAGCCATTTTGACATTTGAACTAGAAGAGTTTTTGTCTCTGAATTGTAACCTACTTCGTGAGACCTGGGTTCAGATTATACTCAGGAATTGACTGACTATAGGCTTCAGAAATAGATATCTTTCCCTGTGTAAATATTTGAAGTGGTTGGGACTACAACCCTCTTTCTGGTCAGATGTGGGGTATGTTTGCAAATGCCTTAAAATATCTACTCTAAGGGTTAGAGAGATAGTTCAGAGGTTAATAACATCGGCTGCTCTTCCAGAGAACATGGATTCAATTCCAGGTCCCCACACAGTAGGTCACAGCTATCTGTAACTCCAGATCCAGGGGATCTGACAGTATCACACAGACATACATGCAGGCAAAACACCAATAAATCATTTTTTTAAAATTAAGAAAAAACATACAACTCTGCATTTGCAGACATATTATGTTGTTGGGCTTAAGCAGCAGGTTATAGACGTCTCTTAATAGGCTATATGTTGACTTATGGCCCAGACTATTTCAGGGAGTAGTAAAAGTCCATTTTCCAGGTAAAGGGATAGCTCTAGGGAAGTCTACAGTGTCTTCCTTAAGCTTAGGTGGTTATCTCTGCAGTACTATTGGGTTGATGGCATACTGTCCTCTCTTCCTACGATTATGTTATTTTATCCTTTCTTCACTTGTGTTGGTTTTGTTTTCTTCCTTAGGATTGCTCTACAGGAAGACACTAATCGAATGTCTGCTAATGCTTTGGCCATTGTGTTTGCACCTTGCATTCTCCGTTGCCCTGACACTACTGACCCACTACAAAGTGTACAAGATATCAGTAAGACTACCACGTAAGGCCAGCCCCATTCATCTCTATAGGACCTTAGTTGATATAGTCCATTTTATCCAAATATCAAACACAGTAAATGACTTTGTAAGTTCCAGTGCATTTAAGCAGATTATTGGTTATCCTAAGACTTGTTTCAATTTAGGACTACTTATAGTTTTTAAATGGATTTCTGTTTTGTCAAGTTTTCTCTCTCATCTAGTCTAATCAAGATCTCATCACTCAGTTTCTTTGGTTGTAATAGTTCAGTATTCCCATATTTCACCCTCAACCTTTTTCTTTAATTTCTGTTTTTTCTCAATCTGACTGCATCAGGAACTTTTGGAAAATGTAAGGGCTTGAGTCCATCCCCAGATTCATTGATTTATTAATTGATCTGGGATTATAGCCTGAGTATTACGATTTGTAATTATTTTCGGTTGGTTTCTAAAATGCAGAGAGAGTTGTCAACCACCATTCTGAATTTTCTCGGATCTCATAAAATAAAGGATGCTTCCTTCATCCCAAAACTGTCTAGGACACTTAGTTACAAAGTAGTCTAGAGATACAACACTTATTTTGATTTACTTCTGCTTGTAACAGTTTTTTTTTTCTTTCTTCCCATTTCAGATGTGTGGAGCTGATAGTGGTAGAACAAATGAATAAATATAAGGCTCGTCTCAAAGACATCAGTAGCCTGGAATTTGCTGAAAATAAAGCAAAGACCAGACTATCACTGATTCGTAGATCAATGGTAAGATGCAGAATATGGAGCACAGTGAAAAGGTGGGAGAGGGAGGCTTCTTGTGACTTCTTTTTAATTATGGGTTATGCACAGAGGAACTTCTCAGAAGGAATACAGGTGCTATGGATATCTGATGATCTTTAAATTATTTTAGCTATATGTACAGAGTATATTTAATGTGCAGAACTTTAAAATATTTTGAAAAAAAACATTGGTGGCTTATAATCTTCCCTGCTTACCTTACTCATCCATGACATGAAAACTTAACTTTATCTTAACCTTTTCTCTACATCCTTTCATTATCTTTTCCTACTCTGAGCCATATCATTTTGGTGGTCCTTCCAAGATTCCTGATAGTAGAGAACTTAATCATTTGGAGTTTAATACGATCTAAAGCGTTTGATTCATACAGAAGCAGAATTCCATTTAAGAGTCTTCTATGACCAAATAAAGATTTTATCTAGGATTTGTTGTTGGGTTTTGAGATGAGCCAATCAAGTGATAATTTTTTTTCATTTACTGACTTTTGTATTTAGTGTCTTCTGTTGAAACTAGTGACCAGCAATTATGTAGATAACTCTAGTTACCATTAACTAAGAATCAGTAGGATCTGTGGTTCTGGTAAACAACTGATGGATTAAAGGTTAACCTTGACCTACTTATTACTCCTCCTTTCAGTAAGATAGCATTATCACAACAGCCACATATTTCAGATCCCCAGAAAATCTCGCAAAACACCAGCTTCCCAGTTTTCTTACTCGTATTTTCTAGAGCCCAGAAGTACTTCTTCCATGCCATATAATCTGTATTTAGACTGATGCTGAAATGACTCTGTTTCTTCCTTTTCTATTTAAGCTTCCTTGCACAAAACAGATGTTCCACAGAGGTTAGTGGGTGATCTCTAGAAACAAACATAAGCATAACCTTTTCCAGGCATTAAATAAAGTTCATTGTCTTAGTTAGGATTCCCATCACTATGATTTAACACACACACTCACACACACACACACACACACAGAGAGAGAGAGAGAGAGAGAGAGAGAGAGAGAGAGAGAGAGAGAAAGCCAAATTGGTGGAGGAAGGGTATATTCCAGCTTAGATTTTCTAGTCCATTATTCTAGGAAGTTAGGGGAGAAACCTAAAGGCAAAAACTAAAAAGGAGACTATGGGAGAAGTGCTGCTTACAGGCTTGCCCCTTATGGCTTGCTCAGCCTGCTTTGTTATACAGCCCAGGACTACCTACAACAGGGGTAATACTAGCCACAAGAGCTGGGCCCTTTCACACAGTCATCAATTCCAAGAAATGTACCACAGGTTTGCCCATAGACCAATCTGATGAAAGGGCATTTTTCTCAATAGAGATTTTGTCTTTGAATTACTCTGGCTTGTGTCAGGCTGACATAAAACTAGCCACACACTCATCATAGGGTACTATCTAAATCTCTTTCCAAGACTTTAAAAATGAAACTACTACTTAAAAGTGAAATTTGGGCATAAGGTGTTACATTAGTTGGTAGAGTGCCTGTCTTTAAGACAAGGTTGATCCCTGAGACCTAACAAATAGAAACATTTTCTGTATTAAGAATTTTAGCTTAGTATTCAGAGGTTTAATTTATTAGTACCCTCCTAGGAAGGAAAGGAAGAGCTTCTTTATTGCAAAACTTTATTCCAAAGCAAGTGGGAAAGCTGTGCATCCCCTCCTCCTCAATACTGCAGAAAATGGATACATTCATTCCACTGAATGATTTAGCCTTCACTTTAATGAGCAATGACATGTACGTTCTAACCTGCTTTCCTTTTCATGTCCTTCCTAATCCAGAAACCTGTACTAATTGCAGTTAGATTTATGAGCATTACCCGCAGTTCAGTCTCGGTATGTATTAATATTGCAATGTGTCACAGTCACTTCACACCATTGTGTCTCATTCATCCAGGAATTGTTCTGCTCTGTCAGTCATCCATGCCTGTCTGCCTTACATGTTCAAACTTTGTTCAGGGCCCACTTTTTGATCAGCCTTCACTTAGCTTTTTCTTAATCTCTTTCTTTAGGTCCTTCACTTTCCTTTCTTGTGTTATACAGGTGAACAATGTTCATTTGAAATACACTGTTTTTCCTTCTCAGGAAAAAGGAGAAAAGGAAAGGTAGAAAGCTAAAACACCAAGCTATGTGGAAACTAATTTTAGAATACTTGTCTGTGTGTACTTGTTGATCTATAAATACAGATACCAATTCTATCATAAAGTTGCCCTTTCCCATGGAATATCAACCTAGCAACATGTTAGTATTACATTTCTTTTCAATGCTTCTGTCTCCTTTAAGATGAAGTACACTTTATATATTCAAATTTCAGTCATAACCTTGATATTCTGTATTCTTCTCATTTCCTTAGAGACTATACCTTTAACTGGGGAGTTGTAGGGTAAACTGTCTTTCAGGGTAGACTAGACTTTTATCTAGAATTGTAGGATAAACAGAATTCTACATCCTGTTCCAGTGTTGGGTGGACGTTCAGTTTGACTGTTTTATACTACTGTTCTGTTAGTAGTCTAACTGAAGATGAGTGGTAGCTCCAAATTCACTCTCCTGACAGCCAGACCAGACCTATCATCTCCCTTACATTGCTAGTACCATTTAAGGCAGTACTTCTCAACCTTCCTAATGCTGTAACTCTTTAACACAGTTCATGTTTGGTGACCCTCAACCATAAAACTATTTTGTTGCTGCTTCATAACTGTAATTTTGCTATTAAGAATCATAATGCAATATTTTTGGACATTGAGGTTTGTTAAAGGGGTTGAGATTCAGCATCTTCTGTCTAAATTTTGACTGATTACATTGATGTGGTATGGGAACCTGTCAAGGCAGTTACAAGTTTTCCAAAACTTTTCCAAAACTTTTCCAAAACTCTAATAGTTTCTTAGAAATCTTAAAGTGTTATTGCTGACAAAAACAAAAAACAACAAGAAAAAACCTCACTTGAAATAATAGGTTCTTTTTAAATGGGGTCAAACAAAATCTATGCAACATACTGAAATATGAATAGTTATACTTGGTCAAATATCCCAGTGTTTGAAGATAAAAGCAGCTAAGTTGTTCAGCTGTTATTCAGGTCATTGTTCAACCACTGTTTACTAGGACAACCCTCAGCATGTTGCACTTCTCACTTTAACATACACAAATAAAAACAACCTAGCCCTTAAAGGTTAATAATGATATGACTTAACTGATGAGCAAAACTAATTTTTACCTGTGAATACATGGTATTAAAGATTATGAAGGGTAGTCATACTAGTAGTACAGTTTTGTACCATTACGTTGATCATGTAGAAGTGTCAACAGTTTGTTTTTACCCACTATTGTTTTTAACTAATTAATGTAAATGTTAATAAGTGGAAAGGGTGAATGGCATCTTAGTGCAATTATAAAAGCAGTGTCTACATTGTAGATCCTTTGGGAATGCTTCCATACCTCTACTGGAAACCTGGGAACTGTGTTCAGAACCAGTATACCAAGGCTAGAGATATAGCTTGGTGGTAGAGTATTTGCCTTGATCACGCTTGAGGGCCAAGTTTCAAGACTCAGCTTGGGGTGGGAGGAGTACCATGGCTGGTTTACTGTATTACACAGAAAGTCTGAAGATATATGCAGGCATACAGTGGCTATATTTAAAGTCTTTATGAACTTGCATTATAGTTATAGGTGTTGGGATAAAACTTTTGAATCAGCCTCAAAACCTACTACAGCTCATTTCTCAATATCATACAAAGCATGGACTACCATGCAAGGCTGACAGAAAAACCTTAGATAAAGAACCTTTCTACAAAAGAAGATCCCTTATAGTCTAAGAATTCAGTTCCTTCCTGTTTTTGTGGCTCAATGAATGGCAACAGTGATCTGTTATCTTCTTTTACCTTCCTTGTTTGGGCTAAATTTTCTGTTAAGATTCTAAGGTTTGTGCTTCCAGCTACTTATGTCTAGTTCTGTCTGTATGTTACACAGTTCTTCCTTTTGATAAATTCAGCTCACAGAAAAACTGCCCACTACGTGTACTTTCTTTGATCATCAGGAAAGTATCATAACTCCTCATGTGGGAAGTGTCTTCCTACATACTCAAAATCCATATTTCATCATCATTCTTCAACTATGTAGGCTTATATTGACTGATAATATTGAGTTTATATCACGTGTTCTGTCTCGCTATTCCTTTCTGTGTCCTTTGTCATTATGAACTTCAGCAGACTCTCTTCACAGGCCATAACTATTTTAACACTGTAGTATGCTTTCTATTTGTCTTCATTGTTACCTACTTAAATCTTAAGGAAAAATTGAACTGTTAGGTAAACTTTCAAAAGGTATTTTCACTTAGGATCCTTAGCATGAAGGATTTGGACCACGGTGTTTTTGTTAGTTTTAGAAACCAACTATGGGGTAGCCTTGTAGCATTCTAACCCAGATCTGTTGGTCAGAGCTCTCGGATTCTGAATTTTTTTTCCACTGCATAGTTCAGGCAGCTTTGACTCAAGTCCTCTCTGCTGAGTCTCCTGAGTACATCAAGATAAGATGGTCAAAATCAAAATGGGGTACTAGAAAACAGACCAGGCAGCTAATGACGATTGTAGCAAATACTCTTGCTTTCTTTGTTGTTTGCCACCAAAATTGGTATCCTTGAGCACAGTGCTGTTTTGTTTTGAGTCACATATGAAGTTGTCTAATATGGATTATTTTGTATCTGATGTTAACCTTATGTGTGTAAGACTTATCCATAGCATGCCTAGTGTGGCTCAGCTTACTCTTGTTGCTGTCTCCTGCTCCAGAATGTATGTGCCACAGTTTACCCAGTGTGCTGTTTATGGGCAGTAGGCTTTTGTTTGGGGGAATAGGCAATATGTGTGCATTTTTGTTAGGGTATATACATACCTAAGGGTGGAATTTCTGAGTCATGGGATATATCTTTAACAATTTCCAAAGTGGCTGAACTACAATTATCACTGTATAGGAATTTCTGAATGGTTAACCACCTCCCCAATACTTATATTGCCATATATATACTGTTAGTCATTATAAAATGCATGCCACTTCTTAAATTTGGACTTCTGTTCATTTTCTCTAATGTGCACAAATAGGTTTAGCCTTCAGATACTTTGTTTTCTGAACATGCTAAATGCACTTTTCTGTTTTTCTATACTTGCTTGGGTGGTTTAATTATTTTTCCTAATTCTTTCTGAACCCTGCATATAATCATTTGATCAGTTATTTCTGTTGCAAGCATCTTGCATTCTGTAGTTGATTTTTCTACTCTCTTAAAAGTGTCTTTCAAGCCAGGCACGGTGGCATATGCAAGCAGTCCTAGCACTAAGTAGAGGCTAAATGATCATCAGATGAAGCCTGGCTTTCAAAAACTTTCAAGTTTCTGCCTCAAAAAAAAAAAAAAAAAAGTAAAGTAAATGAAACTATCTTAATGGACAGAGGTTAATTTTAGTAATTAGTACATTAGTAATTTAGTAATGTACTTGATGTAGTTTTAGGAATTTTTCTTACTAAGGTTGTAATCATTTTTATCTTCTCAAAGCTTCATTATTTTGTCTATATATCTGTTATGTTTTGAGGTGCCTCATTTTGACTATCATACTGACAGTGCTACTTTATCTGGCTTTTAAAAGTTGTTGTATTGTATGTGTCGTCTATAAGAGGCATTGATATGCTGTAGCATGTGAATGGAAGTCAGAGGACTTTGGGGAGTCAGTTCTTTCCTGGATCTTTGTTTTGGGTCTTTCCTGTTTCTGTCATGTTGCTTACTCCAGACTAGCTTCCCAACAATTCTGTCTCTGCCTCTTACCTCACTATAGATATGCAGGAATTCTAGAAGCAAGCTACTACATCTGGCTTTTTAATGTGAGTTTTGGGATCAAACAAGTTGTGAACTTGTGTAGCAAATGCTGAGCCACCTCACGGACCCATTTACTTCAATTTTTAATAAGCTAGTTTAAAGAGTCATTAGTTTTCACTGCTTGTGACCCTATTGTCATACAAAGTATGACGTCACCTTCACAAAAACTCTGGAGTTTTTGTTTATGTGTTTGTTTTGGAGATTGCACTGTGTAAATTGCTTTTTAGAAATTTGATGTTTCAGCAGTATTGATTTTCCTGCCCATGAACATAATCTCTCCATATATATCATTAGTTATTTTAAGTGTTTTATTTTATATGTTGAGATCTTTAACTTTAGTTAATATCATATAACATTTTAAAATATCAGTTTTATTTTAAAGTTTTATTTTTTTGTTGCTGGTTGCATAAAATATCCAATTTACTTTGGTGTTCTTATCTAACAAGTAGTGACTTTGCTGAATCACCTTTTCTAATAATTGTTCTGAGTATACCTTTGGGTTTCCTAGCTGTACATTTTTAAAATATAGTTTTATTTGTCCTTTTAAGGTCCTTGAACCTAAAAAGGTCCTCTTTGTTTTTCTAAAGAAACTAGAACCTTCAGTACAGTGTTGATTGAAACTGGTAGTGATCACTCTTAGTATGACCCACCACCACTTAGCATGATGTTTACTATAGAATTTTTATTCTTTATGAGATTAAGCATGTTTATTTGTTTTCTAGTTTTCTGAATTGTTATTATGGTATAATGCTAACTTTTATGTTTTTAATATATCCACATTTAAGTATTTTATGCTAATCAGGGCTACATAGTCAGAACCTTCCAAACAAACCAGCAAACAAACCAACAAATAAATTGGGATGTAGTCCTTTTTATTTCTGTAGAAGAATGTATCTATTCTATCTCTTACACCTTACTGTACAAACATACTTAATCCCTTGGTGCTGGCTACAGCTTTGTCTATGTCTTTACTTTTGCTGCTAATTTACTTCAGATATTTTGAAGCCATTAAGAAATGATTATAGATATATATTAGAAATGCTATAATCTTCATAATTTTAGCATTAGTCACTGTGAAATATACTTTTATTATAAATGATACTGCTCACTTTATGCTCTTTTTAATGTTTAGTTTTTTGAGATAAGATCTCTCTGTGTAGCCCTGGCTGCTATGGAACTCACTCCATAGACCAAACCGGGACGGTGTCAAAATCCCAGATTCTTCTGCTTCTGCCTTCCAAGGGTTGGAGTGGTGAGCTTAGGGAGTACATGCCCTACAGCTTTTCATTATTTTTTTTTAAACTTTGTTTTTGTTTGAGGCATAATATCAATCTGTAAATCTGGCCTAGAACTCATTATGTATTTTAGGATAGCTTCAACCTCACAGCCTCACAAGTACTAGGATGACAGAGGAGCCACCACATCCAGCTGCTTTCATCCATTTTGAATAATATTTTATACGTAGCCCTTAAATGTCATGTTTCTGACAGTTTTGGAGTATTTGATCTATCTATACATTTTGTTGATACTATATTTGGATTTTTTAAGATTTAAAAAAAAAGTGTGTATAATTATTTTGCCTGTATATATATCTGTGTACAGGCATGCTTGGTATCTGAGGAGGCCAGAAGGTGGTGGTGTCTGATGCCCTGAAACTGGAGTTACAATGGTTGTAAGCCACCAAGTAAATTCTGGAACTGAACCCAGGTCCTTTGCCAGAGCAGTGTTCTTAACCAATGAACCCTACCCAGCCCCTGTGTTTATTTTTAAATCTGTTTTATTGTACAGGTTTTGTTTGGCCTGCCATGCATTCCCTTTTCCTTTCTGGCTACCTTTATCCTTTATTTATTTTTTCTTGCCTCCCCCTTGATAGTTTCTCATTTTTTATTCTGTTAGAGGTCTTAGATTACTTTAGTCTGAAGGTCACATCATTAACCCTTTCAATGCCCATTAATCGATACTTTTTATCTTTTTTTTTCTAGATAAAGTGCAAGGACTTTAATATGCTAGTCATTGTCTGTCTTCATTACTTTTAGCAGATTTTTTTTTAGCTATTTGTAATTTAAAAAACAAAACATCTCATATTATAATATACATTGTCGTTGTGTGTTTTCATTCCTGCATCTCTAACGGTTCTTCTTGGGTATTTCATCCTTGCCATTGAGAATACCATATTCTCATATCAATGTCTACTGTCTTTTTGCCTCACATTCATTCACATCGTATTTAAACATATGATGGATCATTTCTTATTGTTTTTTTTCTCTTTTCCCATCATTTATGAAATTTTCCTTTTGCATTTGTTTCTCCTGGCTTGGTTATGGATTTTCTTCAGATCAAACTTCCATTATGCTTAATGAAATTAAGTTTTTACCAGTTTATATTTGCATTGTTTTATTCCTGGTTACTTTTAATTTGAAAATGATTGGTAGAAAGTATTTTGAGGCCTGGGATGACATTGCTTACCTACAAAGAATAATTTTATTTTTCTGACATTAACAGTTGTATCATTTTAATCCAGTCTTAGAAGTTTAACATTTGTATACCAAGCACACACACACACACCCTCCCTCCCTTTAGATGACTTGAAGCTAGGCCACTCCATCTGCAAGAACTGTGGTAATTTTAGTTTACCTTTCTGTCTAGAATCCAAATGTTTGAGATCCCAGTGTTAGGCATGAAAGTTCTGTGGGGCAGCAACTCATATCTTTTTATTCTATACTTCAGGGGTTGACAAGTTTTTTTCTCTGAAGGGTCATAGAGTAAGTATTTTAGATACTGTAAGCCATAAAATCTGTTCCACAGTCACCCCTGCCACTGTTGAACAAAACAGCCATAGATAATTCATTAATGAGTTTATTCTAGTAAAGACATAAACATGTATACAGATGTAGCTCCAAACTGTTACTATAATTGTCAACTATAGTGTGTTCAAAGCTCTGCTCAGACTCTGCCACCTCTTCTGAAGTTGTGAGTCAGCAGTAACTGCTGGGCCAGCCTTTCCTGCCCCTTCACTATCCAGTATCTACAAGTGTGTGTTCATTTTACATGATGATCTAGTTGTTCCGGCAGGAGATTTAGTCTGTTGAACTTAGTTGGCTGTTACCAGAAACTAAAAAGTAAGGTAACCAAGTTAAAACAATAGTTTTTCTCCCTTTCTTCATTACAAGAACAGAAAGTTCTTAAGAAAGCATATTACACCGAATTCTGTGACCACGGGAGAGAGGGAGAGAGAGGGAGAGAGACTTTTTTTTCCTCCAAAACTTAAGTTTTGGGGCATGTTTCTCTGATCTTCCTAGAGAGATTGTCCTGACAAGGTTGAAGCTATTAAGCATTGTCAGAACTTCTTATGTTGAAAATAATGAGTGTCTTCAGTGTTAGTATGGTGGCCACTATCTGCCTGTGGCTCTTAAGCACCTGAAGTCTGGCTCCCGTGGTCACAGAATTCGGTGTTAATTGGCTTGAAGCTATTTAGTATACAGCTAGATTAAAAGAAGATTCTCATCTCAGCACAATGGTTCTTAGTACCCAGAGCTAGAATGTGTCTCCATTTTTTCAATGATCTTGATATAATTTTTTTAACCTAATTTGTTGGACTTTTGATATCTTGCTAAATCCTATGCCTGTTGAATCCTGTCATTCTCATGTGATGGAAGGACACTTGTTATCCAAAGTCATCAACATAAAACTGACAGACTTAGTTTACTTTCTGAAATGAATGCTCTCTGCAGGGAAAGGGGCGTATACACCGAGGAAACTATCCAAGTCCATCCTCCCCTGTTATAGTCCGATTGCCTTCCATGTCTGATGTCCCAGAAGAGACCTTGACTAGTGAGACAGCCATGGAAACTGACATCACAGACCAGCAGCAAGCAGCAATGCAGCAGGAGGAAAAAGTACTGACTGAGCAGATTGAGAACCTACAGAAAGAAAAGTAAGTACCCAGAGAGGATACCAGTTGTCGTGTTTCCTTCCTTCTACCTTTTTTTTTCTTATTCATTAAATATCTCTGTGTCAAGCACTATGTCAGATGGCCTGGGGGATGTCGAATTGACAGAGACTTGTTGCCTCTACTAAGGTTAAGTGTGGAAGCTTTCACCTCAGGGAAGGACAGTCCATGGTGTAGGAATCTTGCTGCTGAGCAGTACTAGAATAAGGAGGGTACACATATACAGGGTACACCAGCTTAGTTCAGATTCATAAGGCAATGGACAACAGAGAGCAAAGATGAGGTATTATAGTCCTGACAGGTCAGGGACCAGCTTCCATAAGCAGATGGGTTTTGCAAAAAGAACAGTAAGAGTCCCGTGACTGAGTAAGACAAAGTCCATTTCAACCATAGGTGTTGCACCTTCATGGATGAATGTTACTGTTTAAAAGTCAGTATGAGCATGGGCCCACCAACTAGATAGAGCAAGGCAGCACCTGTAGTGCTGGGTTCTGGGATACTGGAGAGAGAGATCTGTTATGACTTTAAAAAGTTAAGAAACTGTTATCTCCATCATCACTCTGGCAGGAATGGGTTGACACTACCCCTTAAGAATATGAATATCCATGGTTCTCCCTGAAGGTACTAAATACTAGTTCTCATTGACATTGATTATTCACTAAGAATTCCTAAAGGTCTTGAGTCCCTGGAGCTCATCTCTTCAGTCTGAGAACTTGATTAACAAAGAATCAAGAAACTTTAGTATCAGGATTGGTTCTAGAATTTGGCAACTGAAAAGCAGCTAAGACTCAGATGTGGAAAAAGTGAGGCAGTAGTTACTAACCAGGGGCTGAAAAGATGACCCACCTGAGCTCTGATTAACATGATATTGAAGATAGAGAGGGATAAAAAGGAAATTGTTAGGAAAGAGAAAGTACATAAGTATAAGCATAAGTTTCAAAGATGTGACTGCTTTTGGAAATAGCGAGCTACTGGGAAGGCTGTCCTTGAAAAGATGGTCTGTGGATTTCACGCTATAATAAGGAAAAATAATTAGATTCAGAGCTGATTATTTCTAGGAATTGACAAGCTGTATGATCCGTTCATTGAAGGAAGTTAATTGTGTAGAGGGAGAACGTTGGAGACATAAAGATACTTTGGTACTAGGATTTTGAAGTGAGTTTTTTTTTTTTTAAGGTACTAACTGAATTTTGATCAAATTGTGGCCAGTGCCCTAATTAAGAAAATAACATTAGAAGCCAAATCTTAGTAGCTGTAAAATATGAAGGGACATTACTGAAACAAGTGGGTGATCCTGATAAATTAGAATGTACTGTAGCCAGAGATAATGCAAGCTTCACAGGTCGGTGTTTTACTTATCCAAAAGCCTTGATAATATGGTCAGGATAGAAGATAAACTCTTAAGAGCCAAGAAGAAATTTGGAGACAATCTAGTTTGTTTTCTAAATGAGGAAGCTGAAGTCCAGAAATTAATGAATTTGGAATCTTGAACTCAGTTTAAAGTTCATCTCAGAATATCTCAGCACTTAATAGCAACTTGCCTCAACCTACCCACCCCCAGCCCCATGACTACTCATAGATTTGTTATTACATTGTACTTTCATCCATACTGCTATCCTGCTTTTCATCATCACCATGGTGGGACAGTAAGAGATGCCTTTGCTATTTAGCTTCTTTGCTTTCATGGAAAGTCTTCCTGTCATCTTTCTCCTACCATGTTAATAGATTTGTTGATTGTGTGTCATAGGGAAGAACTAACATTTGAGATGCTTGTATTGGAACCTCGTGCTTCTGATGATGAAACCCTTGAGTCTGAGGCTTCTATTGGGACTGCTGATAGTTCGGAAAATTTGAATATGGATTCTGAAGGTACCATTTTTTGAGATATCCAATAAATTAATATATTACACTAGAGATACAGTTTGCTTTGTAAAGAAGGAATAAGAATTCCCAAGTTAAGGCTGGAGGGGGTGGCTCAGTAGTTAAGAACACTCACTGGGTGCTCTTTCAGAGGAGCTAGGTTCAATTCCCAGTACCTACATGACAGTTCATAATTATCTGTTAACTCCAGTTGCACGAAATCTGATGCCCTTTTCTGGCCTGAAGGTACCAGGTGCGCTTTTGTTGTATATACATACATGCAGGCGAAGCATCCACACATGTAAAAAGATATAATTTTTTTAATGTTAAAAAGCAAAACAAAACAATTTTTCTCAGGTTTAGTCTGGTAGTGCATACTTTTAATCCCAGATTCAGGAGACAGATTGCTGTAAGTTTGAGGCCAGCTCGAAGACAGCTTTTAAAATAATAATTCTACACAAAAGAGATTGACTAAATCCTCAGAACATTTTACCCATTCAGTTTCACATGTGAACAGTAGCTTCATTACATGATGTTGCATAGGTGGACACTATCATGTACAACTTTATTTTCTGTTTTTAGAGAGAAGTTTAGCCCTTAGCTCCCTGAAAGCAGCTGGCAAGTCTGAGCCTTCAAGCAAGTTGCGGAAGCAGCTAAGAAAGCAGCCAGACTCTCTAGACTCCGTCAGCACCTCTGTTTCTTCATGTCTATCAAACACTACATCATCTCATGGCACTAGAAAGCGATTTCAGATTTATTCCAAGTCTCCATTTTACCGAGCTGCCTCAGCTTGTGAGGCCCAGGGAACGGAAGGACCGCTAGGCCAAGCCAAATCCCTAGAAGACAGGCCTCAGTTCATCAGCAGAGGAACCTTCAACCCTGAAAAGGGCAAACAAAAACTAAAGAATGTGAAAAACTCACCTCAGAAAACCAAAGAGACCCCAGAGGGGACAGTCACATCTGGCCGAAAGAAAACTGTGGACTCAGACTGCAGCTCCACACAGCAACTACCACTGTTTGGAAATAATGAGTTTATGGTCTAAATGGACAGGTGTGTCCCCAGATCTCATCTTTGGGGCCTCTTCTGGTCACCTTGTTTGTAACAGTCCTAATGGTCCTGCCTCTTTTCAGCAGACAGATTGTATGCTGGATCACTGGGCTTCTGGCAGAAGTGGCTGCTTTGAAGTTTGCTAGGGATGGGCCAGCTGTGCCTTGGCTGCTGTATTTGATTTGAGATTCCACTAAACAAAGCCACCTGGGACCTGGGGGATTTTGGCCAATAGTAGTTGCTTCTTGCCCACCTACTTTTCCCTTCCCACAGATAGTTGCTGACCTAGGGAGCTATTGTGATCCTGAGGAATGCTCTCATTTCTATCATTTAAAGAAAACATACAAACCTCTGTTAACCATGGAAGCAAAAGCTTTTGAGTTTGTATTGGAATAGTTAGGAACTGTGATAGAACATAAAAATTTCCCCAAGGATTTATAAGTAAAATACCTAAGCCCTCTATTTTAAATTTAATTACAAAATATTCAATGTTATCTTTTGGAAACAAACTGATTTCCATAAGCCCAGAGTGTCTCAGCTACAGGAATGTGAAGAGACCATGCTTTGTCTCTTGTTGATATTTGGTATTATAGTCAGTGCTGGTTTAACTCTTGGTTAATTCCTGCCAAATATATTTCATGGGATAAAGTTCTGGTAGCCATACTGTATTGGTATGCCCTGATTATAGATCAGACTCCTCTAGGTTTTTGTTGTTTGTTTGTAATATGTCACAGGCACATTTAGGTAATTCCTAAATGTGAATGCATCATCCTGATTGATCCAGGCTTTTCTTTTTGTATAGACTTAAACTGAAGACTGTATCCGAGCCTACTCATCTGCTGGTGGAGTACCACCATAGATGGGACCATTTCATCACTTCTCTACGAGTACTCACATACAACTTTGCATGAGTGTTATAGAAAAAGCCGCCAAAAGAAGTTTAGAAAGTTTTAATATGATCTATTTAATTTTTGTCTTCTTTTTCTCAGACCATCAGTATTAGATGAAAAAAATCAAGGACTACTTGAAGCTATTTTTGTTAATATTCTTGTTCCTAAAGTTTACTGTAAATACACATGTATAATATGCCTAGTTCTTTTTAACCTTGTGCTTCCCCCTTATTCCCATGGAGTTTCTCCCTACAGATAAGAGGCCATTAGACAGGTGGTGAGAGCCATTCGCCCCTGGGGTGAGGGATAAGTAAGGGCATCTTTTTCATCACTGGTAGTTTCCATAAGTTATAATGTTGGAAGCATCATGTACTAGCAGTTGTGGGAGTAGAACTCTGTTTTTGCTATTTATAATGTTATGTGAAGTGAAACATGATACCATTTCTTAAGTATACGAAATGTTTATTTTTAAAGTCACTAAATACATTTTGTCTAACTACCACATGCACTGTTACAAGAAGAGCCTTTACCATCTATAACCTGAATTTTGGTTTCATCCTCCTCCTCTTTTCCTTCTCCTCCTCCTCCTCTTCCTCTTCTTCCTCCTCCTCCTTTTTGGGTTTGAAGTTATAGGAATAGAAGTCTTTTGTTAAGGCAAGGTCTCTCCTACACAACATTGAACCTCATGCCACTGCAATAGTGGTCATTGGCCAGCTCTAGAGATGAGACTTGTAGCATTATTTTGCACAGCAGCTCATGGTGGCTGGAGTCTTCCCTCTCCTTGGTATGGGTTCAGCTTTGAGACACATGAAGGAAGCTTTGAAAATCTCCCCGATGATGATGGTCATTCAGTAAATGTTAACTTTTATATCCCTCCAGCATTAACAATAAGAGTTTTGGAAACTGTTCTACAGGAAGCCAGCATGGCTGTGATACGGTGGGGTGCTGCTTTGGGCCTTTCTGGCTATACCGTCTGTTTTAGTTTTGGGGGAAAGTAGCTGCTACTGGGTGGTAACTGTTGCTCTCCACTTGGCTCAGAACAATTTCCTTTGTTTCAGAGGAATGTCCTGGAACCCAGCACTTGACACACATTCTCTCACCTAAAGTTTTACAGCTCAGTTTTTTGTTTTTATTATTTCTATAAAGTAAATTTGGGGCTGAGAAAAAAAAAACTACCTACATAGTTAACTTTGTAGGAACTAGGTAATCAATATTAAAGACTTTATAATTTTTCTCAGGGACCTAAAACCTGAATTTGAATAAAGTTAAATAAAAACTTTTTTTCAGTTGCTAGATTTGTGGATTTTTTTAATCATTTAACAAGCCGCCAGGATGGGTGGGGGAAATCCACACAATTGTAAGAATGTCTCAGCATAGTGTAGGTCCCTCTAAGGAAAAGAGTGCTGTTGTTCTTGGGTTAGCAGGCACTATTGGTCTGATAGAGACGAAGCCATAACTCAGGAGTGTCAGATGTCTGGCCCCATCAGTTCTTATCAGAGCCTCTGAATCCTCACTCATGATACAGATCCACACAGGGTTCACTGTTGTGTCTGTCTAGCTGCTTTTCTTCAGTCTTAAAATGCACCAAAAGAAACTCTCTGGCAGCAGCGGAGTGTCTCACATGTGGAACCTGTGCTCCAAACTGCAGAGCATCCTAGTTATGTCACATGCTTGTAGTCCACAATAACTCCTACATTTTTTCCCTACTCATTAATATGTGTCTGTAGCTGTGTGTCATAGAAAATGTAGCAGAAGCAAATAATACATTTTGCATCACAGATTGAAGCAAATTACAGTAGATGCAGGCAGGATTCAGGGAGGTGACACACTTAGTTTGCATATATTTGTACTTCCTGCCATTTTGATTATATGATCATTCTGGGTCATACACACAAGCGGAGGTATGAGTATTGCTAGGAGAGACAAAAGGATGTGAGTTCAGGGCACAGGTGACTAGGGCCAGCTCTCAGGCTTTGGAAACCTATCACTCTCAACTTGCATAGGGTATGAAGACTGTAATGTGTCTCAATCAAAGACAGTGTCATGGAAATGTGCTCATATGAGGTGATACATTGAGGCTGTATCGTTCCACCTTTGTGCCTGTGAGCTGTGTTTTCAACTGTAACTAATAAGCTTGAGCGAAGGAAGGAGTCTCAGGTGTGTGACGCTGAGGGTTGTAACTGTAGAAAGCAGTTGTCCAGATGGCTTTCTCACTTGGTGAGAAAATTCTTGGTGGGGAAATAGATGTGGGCCCTGCATTCTTCTGTGTTGAATGGTGTGTTATATGCACCCACACACTTGTGATAACTTCCTAGCACTGTGCCCCAACACCATGCTGGCCTTAGTAGTAAAAAAATTTTAGGTATTTGTAGAAGACCTGACTTTCTGCATCCCTAGGAGACCACATTTCTCTGGAACATTCTCACACTTTTGGTGTTAAGTGGGTAATCTCCAGTGTATTAGATTTTACTGATCTCCTGGTTTAAACTTCAAAAAAGCCCTAGCAATGGGTCTGTCACCTTGTCACCTGTCCACTCTTAATGCCTATTTATCAGCCCTCTTAGGTCATATAAGAGTTGCACCTCATGAACCAAGTATTTGTATTTACTATGGGAAAGGTGTGGACTACAGATTAGTATTATATTATTTTAATGGATTCAAAGTAATTTATAAGTATGGTGAGTGTAAAATTTTAAAATACTGTGTATTATAAAAGGACACAACCTGTGAAATATGCCACTTTACTGTTTGAGAATTCTATAAGAATGACTTATTCCTAGAACTGATTACATTCCTGATGAAATCAGCAGCACTTTGTAATTCCCTTTTTTTTTTTTTGGAAGAGGGCAAGACATTTGTATAAAGTGCAGTTTGCGTCACTCAGAGTATGCACTGTATAGCTACACAAAAGCAGCCTGCTGAACAAATCACTCCATGGCTCATTAAAGAACAAAGCTTCCAGAAGTGCAATATGTGTGGTTTGTTTTCTGGCTTCCAATCAGACTCATAACCCAAAGGAACACCACCTATTTCTTATACTAATAAAGTTAAAGGAAAGGATCCAGTTCCCAACTGATGAGTGCAGAAATGACAGCTGTTAGAACTCAACTGAAGAAGAGCAAGCCAAGGTCAAGGGGAGAACTAGAGGCACCTTGCAGTCACTTCCTGTGAAGAAAAAAGCCAAACAACAATGTATAGTTGACTTTTCCACTGAGGGATCGTTGAAAGAAGGACTTCAGAATCTTGTGAGATTCAGAGGCCTGGGACTAAGATACAGTAAAAACAAATATTCTGACACCTGGAGACCCTGCCTCACAACAGGAAAGGAAAGCTGCCCCTCTACAGTGATGCAGAGGGATAAGTCTCAGCTCACACAGCCAGTGTGGATGCCAGCAATCCCAGCTGTTGGAATGGTTCACAACCCACACCAGCTTAGAGAGCTAACCTAAAGTCTGCACAGTAGCCTCCTTTTGAAAACAATTCTTACATCATCTTCCTGTGAGCCCTCAGCTCTGTAACTAGGAGCTACCTAAGAAGAGGACTTCTGTTTTAATCAGGATGGCTCCAGGGGTCAGAAAACCTTCCATGTTCCTGTCTCTGAGAACCCTCAGATGTATTATGTTAGCTCATCAGCTGCCTGCCTTGTAATCCTAATGGTGCCCAAGAAGTACCTCTTGAGTCAAATGCATTGCTGAGTACATGGTGCAATGGGGATAGGAGTAGAGGGTGTTGCCTATAGTGTCACGAGTGACTGCTTTCCAGAATAGGGGTGGGGACATATTGCTCCATCTGAACATGGCTAGGCAGGCAGACCCTTTAGTGGTGATAGGCCTGAGTTCTAGAGGTTCACAAGCAAGGTTTCTAAATCCAGATGCTTAGCTCTCTAAGTCTTGAGAACAACTAGGAGCTTATGGTTCTCAACCTTCAAAGCTTTAGCTGCTCAAAACAGAAGCTTACTGCACTGGACTTAAGAGAAACAACATTTAATGGCTGGAATTCTAGCTCTCAAGTGGTGTTGGAACCTTTGGCTCTTGAACCCTTCTCAGCTCTCTCCAGAATCTTCTAGGGAGTGGGATGTGCAGTCCTTGTAGACTCGGCTCCCATATTAAGCTTCCTCATCCATAATCACAGCTTCTCCACCTGCAGTACCTCCACCATACTTTATAGTTTGCTTCTAGCTCTCTGGAATTCTTAGCCAACTCTTGATATCACAGTTCTGGGTTTTCTGAGGGTATTAGAGCCTTCAGAACTCTGGAACTTGTCACCTGCCTTCTCACTGTGCCACCCAGATATTTGTCTATTTTTCATGCCACGTGTAGGCAAAAGACCATTAACAAGACACTTTTATTAGGGCCTACTGATGCAATACCTAATAGTGCACAAGGTAGAAGGAGCTTCCCAGGTTAGCCCCGGGAGTGGAAAATAGCTTGCTTTATACAGCAAGAAGATGATTGTGGCATGCTTATGCACAGATTATAACTTTACCAGTCACAGCTATGCATGTGATTCTGGCTCTACCAATCACAAGCTTCGCTGCACTAATCATCTTTTGCTGAGTCATGTCTTCCCATCTCAGCTCTGAGCTTTCTGAGAGAATCAGAGCCCTCAGCTCCTGGTGACTCTGAAACTACAGCCACCTCCTCTGTTCCTGAGTGAGAATAGCTGCAAGGTAAGCTGGCTAATCTAAAGCTTGCCAAGGCTTGATTTGCCTAGAGTGGCATCTTCTACAGTTGGTGCATGTTGCCTAGAGCCAGGTTTCCTGACTGGAGAGTGATAAATTCTGTAGTGGTGTGGTTGTAGTTGCCCTAGCAACTGTAGTGACTTTTCCTCAGTGTTCAAAACAGGCAGACAGCCTGGTTTACCAAAGAAAGGGCTGCCTAGATGCTTGGTGGGCAAAGGCACTTGCAGCCAAGGCTAATGAACTAACTCTTTTAGGACTCATATGGTGGAAAGAAAACTGACTCCCACAAGTTGTCCTCTGATCTCCACAAGCACACTGACATGTGCACCTATACATATATACAAGCATGCAAGTCAATAAATGAGGATCATAGCTCTAGTAATAAATCCCAAAGAAACAGGAACAGATGGAATTATTGTTTTAAAGCTCAGTAAAATTGAAAAGAACACAAACATTTAAAATAATCACATATGACAAGGTAGAATATGAATAAGATACTTGGCAAAGAAAAAATTAAAAAAAAAATCTAAGTAAGGGATCCATAATATATCAACTAAAAATTTTGGTTGAGAGCTTCAACAATAGACTAGATTAGGTGGAAGAAAAAATGTTTATGCTTGAAGATAAGTCTTCTTAAATAACTCATTGTGGGGGGGTGAAGAAAGGAAGAGAACACACAAATCTGTGGCATATTATTAAATCACCAAACATGCATGAATTACCCAAAGGCAAAACTCTCAAGAGAAATAATAGTGGACAGCTTTCCTAATCATGGATAAGACATGGGCATCCATATGCAAGGGGCTTACAGATATGACCAGAAAGGACCTTTACCATAATATAAAACTCAAAATATAAGAATTTTAAAGTCTACCAAAAAATGCACAAGACATCTAAGTGAAACCTCACTACACTTACAGTAAAATTTTCAGAAGAAACCCTATAGGATACCAGGAAATGGAATGCCACTCTCCACGTTCTGAAAATTACTGCCAATCAACATTATTATACCCAGCAAGGCTATTTTCTTCAGAAGATCTTTTGAGATGAGGAGAAGCTGAGAAAATTCATGACTGCATGACTTAAGGAGGTACTGCATCTAGAAATGAAAGGAAGGGAACTGCCCCACAACAGCATGTAACAGTGTGAGTTCCACTGGAAGAATAAACATACAAAAACGGAATCAGACTATCAGATACAGCAAGCGAACTGCAAAGATGACTAAGATGAGGAAAAGTAATGCTCTGAATTACTAGAAAAATCAAGACAGGCATAAGTTCCTACCTTTCAATAATAACCTTGAATATAAATGGACTAAATTATTCATTCGAAAGCTATAGTCTGATCAAATGGATTTTTTAAAAGCCAGATGTTATGGCATACACTTTTAATCTCAGCACTCATCTGGATCACCATGACTTTAAGGCTAGCCAGGGTTACATAGTGGATACCAGACCATGCAAGGTCCTGTCTCAAAAACAAAATAAGAATAAAAAATATGCTGTGTATAAGAAACTAAGTTCATCAGTAAAGTCACTGGAAATGAAAAGCTGGAAAATATTTCAAGCAAATGGGATCCTAAAGTAAGCAGTACCTGAGAAACTAGACTAAAGGAAAAAGATGTCAAAAGAGACAAGGTTGCTAAATATTAACTAAAGGATCAGTTCATCAAAGTAGAGAAAGAAAAATGGCTGGGACTTGCTAAAAAAAAAACAAAAACACAGCCTAGCCAAAAAACACAAGCTGTAGGTTCAAGAGATTTAAAGAACAATGCAGAAGGCACCTGACGTCCTCCTCTGTTCATCAAATGTGTACAAGTACACACCAGAACATACATACATACAATGTACACACATATATCACACACACAGAGACACAGGGTCATTAGAGGGGTTGGCAGGTAGTCATTTGCTGCCAAACCTGATGCCCTGAGTTCAATCCCCAGGATCTAGGCAGGATCTATGAGGTGAAGGAGAGAATAAACTCCTGCAGGCTATCCTCTGACCTCCACACACTCACTGTGGCACACACACAAATAAAAATGTAACATAAAATAAAAATTTGAAAGTATATGATTGTAAATACATGCACATAATGCTGGAGCCCCTAAGTTTAGAAAATAAACACTGGAGAGGTAGAGAGGAAGTTCAGTACTCCACTTTAATCAACAGACAGGTCATCTAGACAAGAAAAAACAAGCAACATCCGAGTCAAATTATTCTTTACATGAGATGGACCTCACAGACGTGTAGAATATTCCATATAGCGGCTGCAGAATGTACATTCTCAGTCAAATCTTCTTTTGGATATTCCAAATGTTAGAGGCCATAGAACAAATTCTAATAAATCAAACATTTTTTGTGATGTTTGTGTTTTTTATCTCAGTAGAATGGCACTACCATTCAATGAAAGATACTTCAGAAAATCTGCAAGTTCATAGAGACCAAACAACAATATGTCACTGAGGAAGTTAGAAAATTTAAATTTCTGGAAACACATGGATGGAAATGTAAATTCAGCATGCCAGAGCCTGTGGTGTGGCTGCACACTCAGATACAGAAGTGGAAAGTGTCTAATGGTGACTTCACACCTTTAAAAAGAATGGGGAAGGTTTTTAAACAACCTTTGCAAAGTCTTACAGAAGCAAGACAAACCCAAAATTAATAGGACAAAGATGATAAAGATCAGAGTAGAGCTGAGCATAGTAGCACATGCCTTTAATTCCAGCACTCAGGAGGCAGAGGCAGGCAGATCTGTGTGAGTTCAAGGCCAACTGGATCTACAAATCGAATTCCAAGACAGCCAGGGCTACACAGAGAAAGCCTGTCTCAGAAGAAAAAAAAAATTCAAGTGGAAATAAAATATAGAGTAAAAAGACAGTATCAAAGATGAATAAGTTAAGGAGTAATTGTGTTGAAAAGATAAACAGAACTTACAAACTTTTAGCTTAACTAATCAAGAGAGAAAAAGACTAAAGATGAGAAAGACATTTCAAGTAATACCACAGACCTACAAAGGATTGTCAGGGATTGCTTTGAAGAGTTGATATGCTGTAGAACTGGAAGATCTATAAGAAATGAACAAATATTTGGACACATATGACCTATCAAAACTGATCCAAGAAGTTCTGAATCAGAACAGACCTTTAGCTGATAAGCTTGAATCAACAGTGGCGCATGCCTTTAATTCCAGCACTCGGGAGGCAGAGGCAGGCAGATTTCTAAGTTCAAGGCCAGCTTGATCTACAAAGTGAGTTCCAGGACAGCCAGGGCCTTGTATCGAAAAACAAAAACAAAAACAAAAAAAAAAAAAAACCTTTTTCCAAGAAAGAAAATTACAGAACCGAATGGCTTCACTGCAAAATTTCATCAAGCTTTTAGAGTTCTCTCAGCTTTGGAAGAGAGGGAATCCTTTCAAACTAAGCTCCATCAGATCAGCAGGTTCCTGGTGGACACAGATGCAAAAACCCTCAACAAAAGGAGAGAGAATGATATTCAACAGGGCAACAAAACAGTCCTACAAGAAAAGGGCAAGCAGGGCGGTACAGCCTGAGAACCCAGCCCTGTAGACTGAAGCAGGAAGATCAAGGTTTGAGATAGGCCTTGGCTACATAGTGAGGTCCAGACCAATCTGGGCTCCATAATGAAGCCCTGTCTCAAACAAAGATCATACACATTATCAAGTTAATTTCATTCCAGGAATGCAAAATGATTCCATATATTCAAATGAATAAGGCATGCAAACAGAGTACAGAGTGAAGACTCAAGTTGATGCAGAAAAAGTATCTGACAAAATTTTTAATTTCTTTATGATTTAAGCAACAACAACAACAACAAAACAGATCTTACTGGTCAGTGGTGGTACATGCCTTTAATCCCAGCACTCAGATTGCAGAAGCAGGATCTCTGAGTTCAAGGCCAGCCTGATCTACAAAGTAAGTTCTAGGACAGCCAGGGCTACACAGAGAACCCCTGACTTGGGGTCTGGGGGGAGGCACTAAACAAATAAGGTACAGAGGATCAGCCCTCAACATGACAATGGCTTTGTAGAATAAATTCACAGCCAACATCATACTGAACTGGGAGAAATCGAGTGCTGTCTCTAAGAAACAAGACAAGGCCGTCTGTCCACTTTCACAGATCTTATTCAGCACAGAACTAGACATTTTGGCCATAGGTATTAGACAAGAAAAAGAACGAAAAGAGGTATGCAGACGGGAAAGATGTAAAATGTCCATTGGCAGATGAATGTTTTTATACACTGAAAACCACAAAGTCCCCAAAAAGATGATTAGAAATGAAGATATATAGCAAACTATTGGGATATATATTTTTAAAAACCCAATATATCAAATCAATATTTTTCCATATGTCAATAATAAATTTGATGACAAAGAAATCATGAAATCACTCTTACTCACAATAGCCATATAAGCAAAGCTAAGAAAGTAAAGCTTCTAAAATGAGAATTCCAAAGCTGATGAAAGAAACGGAAGAAAACATTTAAAAAGACTTCCTTAGAATGAGGGATTTACATAATTAACATTATTAAATTACATAGTATACAAAGTGACCTACAGAGTCAACGTCATTCCCATGAGAGAGTATCATGATGAACAGATCCCAAAATTCATATGGAAACAAACAATTCCAAATAGCTAAAGCAAGCTTGAGTAAAAACCAGCAAGACATTGGAGGCCTCCTAATACCTAATTTCAAGACATTTTACAGAGCCACAGTCAATAAAACAGCATGGCATGGACATACAGACACTTGGACCAACAGGACAGAATCCTGTCCCCGACAGGCCTGGACACACAAGATCAGTCGATTGGTTAAAAAAAAAAATGGCACTGAGGACACTGGACATCCTCAAGCCAAAGACAGAAACTCGACCCAGTTTCTTCATTCTGTACAGCAGAAAATCAAAATGTATCTAAAGCCCAAATTTGAAATCTGAAAATTTAAAACTACTGGGAGAAAACATGGAGGAAGTATTTCAACACATTGGCTCAGGCAACCATGTTCCTGGATAGGACTCCAAAGCACAGGAAATTAAGGCGAAACCTGACTGACTACAATAAACTTCAAAGGCTCCACCTGACAATGAACAGAGCGGTGGCCACCTCTAGGCTCCAGGATGCAGCTCCGTGCTGGTGGTGCAGCTACAAGACTTCCATGTTGGTGGCCAACACCTGAACAGAAACCCTCAACAGCAACAAACAACCCATATGGAATGGGAGATAATATCTGCCAACCATTCGTCTGACAGAGGACTAAAAGCTAGAAAATATTTTGAAAAATGTCTGTTTTAAAGACCATCTAACCCAGTTTTAAAATCAGCAAACGATCTAAACAGACACTTCTCAAAGCGAAATGCAAATGGCAAATAAGTACATGAAAAATGCTCAATATCATTGTTGAAGTCAGAGAGGGTGTGGGATTCCCTGGAGCTGGAGTTGCAGGCAGTTTGAAGTACAGGTCACCCTGGAAGTACAGGGACAATTACTGCGGACCACAAAAAGGCAGGAAGAAGGCAAGGGTAGACAGAGGTGGTGCAGTGAAGACAATGGTTCCACTTTGGTCTCCCTTGCTGTAACCAAAGCAACACCAGGAAGGAAGGGCTTTTTTCCACTCACAGTTTGCAGACTATCCCCAAGGAAAGCTGAGGCTGGAAGGCAAGGCAGGACTTTGAAGCAGACACCACGGAGGAGGACATCTCTTCCTAGCTTGTTCAGTTCCTTATACAGCCCAGGCCCACCTGCCCAGGGATTGCCTACCCACAATGCACTGGCCCACCTACAGCAATTAGCAATCAAGAAAATGCCTGCACAGACCTACTCACAGCTGAATCTAACGGAGGCAATCTGTCAGTGGTGGTCCCTTTTTCCCAAGTGACTAAGGGTTGTGTCAAATTGACAGGTTCCAATGCTAGCTACGCCATGCATATATTTAATGCAAAGCTAGCACTTCCCTCTTTAAACAGCCATCTCAGGAGGCAGGAGACCACCCTTCAGTGAGATGAATTTTATTTTCCCTGAATGGCAGAGTAACACATAGCAATGGGAAGAATTCAGCCCTGTGTTGTCGTTTCTGCTGCCCTACTGTGTAACATCAGGGAAAGTCATTTGCCCTTCCCAAGTGTCAGTTGTCCTATCAGGACATTTATTATCTTCCCCGGGTGTCCTCTGCTAACTCATACTGATTCCATTCTCTGAGTTAAGGACAGTGGCTCTAGGACTTGTCCTCTGCCCCCTTCAACTGGGTCTGCTGTCTCCGGTTCTCACTAGCTGCGAGGGTTAAGATCATCAGTCAATAGGCGTCAGCTTCCCAGGAGAAGAATTTCCTGGCCTGGGTCCTTTGGCAAGGTGCTTACATCCTGAATAAAAAGCCTGACAGGGAGCAAGCCAGGTCTAAGGTGAAATTTTTTTTTTAAAAAGTGAATTTACCTTTGATCTTTAAGATTCTGAGAAGGCCTTTTACTCCTTCAAGAATAAGAAGAGTGAGTGTTGTTTCTTACATCGTCTGTAGTTGGCCAGATAAAACTGAGAAATGATAGTTTTAAGACTTGCCCAGAGATGACGGAGTCCACAAAAGCCCTTTCTGATTCCAAAGCCCTGAGAACAGAGAGGTGTGAGATGACCCTTCAGGCAAATCACATGAGGTTTGCTTTTCTTATAATTATTCTTTCCCTAGGTTGGCTGGCAGTACGACTCTTTAAGCCAGGGACATCTGTGACAGAGAGTGCATAGCTTCAGGCTCCAGGTGGCTACTACTTAAGCCACCTCAGAGCACCCTCATGCTTCTGCTACTGCTTGGAGCAGAGCAGGCACAAACAAAGGTCTCCAGTCCATACTGAGCTCACAGTCTAGTGACAAAGTCCAAGGACACCCACCGAGGCAGGGCAGCTGTGGCGGGCCTGGCTTTCACTCTCTGGTTTTAGTTACTAATTTTGATCTTTCTGGTCATCTTGAAGTCTTTCCCAGCCCTTCCTGAAAATGAAGTTTCCCAAGAAAAGCAAAGGCCTGGGTAAGCCACAAGCACTTCTGTGGTGTCTCACAGCGGAGCACGCTTCTGGTGCTGAGCACAGAAACCAAACCAAGCCAAAGGAAACAAGTCTCTTAGAAAGGACCCCAAAGAAAGCCATTACCACCAGCAAATGCTCACCAACCGTGTATTAGCGTGATAAAATACTGAGTTCAGTTCCGAGCACCCATTTTGGGCAGCTCACAACTGCTTGTAATTCCAGCTCTAGAGGATCTAAAACCTCTGAACTCTATAGCCACCTACACCAACGAGCGACACACAGACACACACACTTTAAAATAACTCTTTAAAAAAAAAAAGAAAAAGAAAAAGAAAGGTTTTAGCTCACAGTTTCATCCAGGGTTGACTGTCTCTGTTGCTTTCACTTGGCAGAGGAAGAGGCAGCCGGTCAGGTGTTCTGAGGACAAAGTGCTGGAGGAGGAGCCAGATGCCGCCCACCTCCCTTCCATATAGGACCGCCTCTTAAAGGTTGCACCTGCTCCCCACAGTGCACTGGGTGGTGCCCACAGTGCACTGGGAGGTGCCACACCTCCGTGTGACATTTAAGATCCAAACCAAAACACATCTTTGTTTTTTTTTTTTTCCTGGTGTTTCTGCAACAAGGGAAAGCCCTTGGAGGGGCATCTGGCTTTGAAACCAGGCAGAGGGAGATGACTCCGCTTAAATATCTCCTTTAGTTCTTCAAGACTTCCTTCTGGAAAACCCCAGAGCTCTTTGCCAGAGAACGTCAGCCGGCTACCTTTTACACTCTTACTGTTATCAAAAGCCAGACTGAAAGCTAAATGAGCTGGGCAGATGTGGCCTGTTTCAACCATGTTTCTCATCAGGCATCTCCGTTCAGGCCTTAAGGACAGGCATAAACTCCTGCTGTGAAATTAGGGTGTGTAACAGCAATTCAGCCGTGAGACAAACCAAGAACAGGCCAGGCGGATGCTTTTCATTTCATTTATTTATTCATTTATTTATGTGGATGGGTACACACATGTCACAGTATGTACACGTGGAGGTCAGAGGACAACCGATAGAAGTCAGTTTTCTCCTACCACCACATGGGTCCCAAAGCTCAAACTGAGACCAGCTTTGGTGACTACTGTCATTTCTCCCACTGAGCCATCCTGCTGGCCACAGGCTGATGCTTTTAGAAGATGGAATCTCAAGTATTTGACCTGCTCTGGTGTGAAGATCTTTCGCCAAGCAGTATTTGGCAAACTCTTTCATCTCTTAGCCCGGCCCACCTTTCAACATTTCCTGTGTAGAGAGTCTGTCTTTGCAGCTATGTGTATTCAAATGAAAGTCAAAAGCCAGGGAATCCCTAGACATTTTGTGACTTTCTCGAAGTGTTTTTCTTCCAGAACCAGAAGTTTCTTCTCTGAAGACAGGAAATGGGACAGAATGCTCTAGCTGATCTCGGAGTGGAGGGGAGGAGAGAGGAAACAGCATCATAGTTTAGCAGCATCCGCTCAACACTGTGGCAGGAGTCCACAGAGCCTTAGTGCAGTCAGAAAGGGTGACAACCGACCCTCCGTGGAGTTATGTGGGGATTAGACAACACAGCCCAGCTCACTGCGGCTGTACACACTGCCTGAGAGATGTGAACCCTGTGTGTCTGGGTGCTGCTGGGAACCTAAACCAGGGCTCGGTACTTGTCAAAAGCAAGTGTTCATTGATGGACCACAGCCAGCCGGTATGTCTACCTTTATAATGATTTTCCAGGTCTCACAGACTTGCCTGGGTTTCTCTTTGTAAAAGAGGGTTTGTTGAATCAGGTGTTTCCATGGGGGATTAGGGATAATAATGAAGAGTTCTTCACACACACACCTGTAACTGTCTTGCTCCAAGAGGGTGCTTTACAGGAGGAAGGAAGATCCCGTGGGAAACTGCCCAGATTCGAGGCACCTGGACTCTGACTTGGAATGAACCCAGATAAAACTCAAAAGACCTTGTGTTCATGTCTCAACAGAGAGCCCGGGACACAGTTTTCTGGTTTTATTTTAACTAAGGTCAAATAAAATATAGCAAAGTGCATGGATTTTAAGTGCTCAATGAGTTTTAATGACTATCAACTTATCATCCGGATCCAAATAAAGGTCATTCCTAGTGCAAGGGGCTATTTCCCCTCTTCCAAGCCCTACCCACCAAGAGGTGACTTCTGGCTTTCTCTCTATTAGTCTATTCTGGTTTTCTTTGATCATTTCCTTTTCTTTTCATTCCCACCTCCCTCCCTTACCCTCCCTGCCTCTGGTCTTGAACACAGGATAACCGTGCCTGGCTTTTGTTCAACTTCCAGCCTATAAAATGTCTCCATGTCTTGTGGACCTACTGTTCATTTTTATCTATCTATCTATCTATCTATCTATCTATCTATCTATCTATCTATCTATCTATCTGTTTATGTTTTTCGAGGCAGGGTTTCTCTGTATAGCCCTGGCTGTCCTGGAACTCACTCTGTAAGACCAGGCTGGCCGCAAACTCAGAAATCCACCTGCCTCTGCCTCCCGAGTGCTGGGATTAAAGGCGTGCGCCACCACGCCCGGCTCCATTTTTATTTTTTATTTCATTTTTGCCACAGCTGTTTCTCCTATGAACATAACAATACAATCCACGCATTCTACTGTCCAAGCAGAGTTAGGGGTATTAAGATTAGGACGGCAATGAATATGCCAATAATATATTTTGGGAGAAATTTCTGCTAGGTACGAATACCTGCATGTGGAATTACTGGCTGAGAAAGACAGGGAAGTATTTAGCTTCTAAGATGTGCTGCCTGCCCGGGTGCCTGTGAACACTCGGCACTCCCACTAGTTTTTGAACATGTCACACAGGAGCTTCTCCATCGGAGTGTTCCCTATGGTCTTTCTGAAGAAGAGAAGCTCGATGCGCTCAGCCGTGAGGAACCTCAAAGATGGGAGCAGGAGGAGCAGTTTCCCAAACCTGAACCGGAGATAGGACACGGTCAGGCCGACCTCTGAGCAAGGCAGTGGGGGAGGGGAGAGGAGAGAGGAGTCGGGGCGGCCAGGGCATTTCAATACAGGGAAGGGCCCTGGATTAGAGGATTCACTCCCACCTCCCCATTGGTTAGAAGCACGATGAAAACAGGGACTCAATAGTGTTCACTATGCATCAAGGATGTGTGTGTGTGTGTGTGTGTGTGTGTGTGTGTGTGTCTGTCTGTCTGTCTGTGTGCCCTAAGTGTGTACAGGTGCTCATGTGTTTGGGTGGAAGTTGAGGTCTTTCTAGATCATTCTCTATTTACTGAGGCAGAATCACTTGCTGACCCGGAAGCTCTCCAATTCTGGCTAGTTCTAGCTAACACCCCCCCTCCCACCCCCCCAACCCCCACCCTCCGCTGTGTGAGTCTCCCAGGTGCTGCAAAGGCAGGCCTGCCAGCTTTTGTGCCAGTCTCAGGGATCTGAGCTCCAGACTCCATACTTGTACAGCTCTCTCTCAGCCTGCGAGGCGTTGGTAGCAATCCTGTCCGGATGCTCATTGATCATGAGTGCTATCACTAAGTCACATTAGTTTTACATGGACATAGGTGAGTTCCTGTCCGTGAAACACCTTTGACGACAGGAACTACTACTGAAAATATTCGAAGTCAAGGAGCGATTTTAGCTAGCTGATAAAAAGAACCTGTTCTAGTTTCAAGTAAGAACCATTTGCTAAAGCAGGTGTCCCCAATACAAGAAAGAAAAAAAATCAGAACCAGATGACCCTGGGAAGAAGGCCTAAGGCTTCCCACACCCACACACACCAAGAAGGCTGAGCTCCACAAGGCAGCTGCTGGCTTGACTGCACCTAGAGAACTATGAGAAGCCAGCCATTCACTCCCTGAGCTAGTGAGTGGCTTTGCCCAGCTAAAACCTTCCTTTCTCTTGTGAGCAGCCCAGTTACCCACGCCCCACCCACACTCCCACCCTGCTCCACCTTCCCTTCTTGCTCAGCCAGCACTAGACTCTGGGCTCTGTCCCCAGCAGTACATGGACCCCATGTGGCTGCATATACCCCTTTTGCTCTGGACTTGAAGGGTGGAAGCTCAGCTTATCCCCACTGGCGTAGTGAGTTCAGGGCTGAGCTTGGACTACATGGAACTTAGTCTCAAAGCAGTGTATTGGAGCAAACCATACACACCATACAAGGCTGGGTATAATTAGTGGGACTGGGCTTCAGCATCTATCTCTCTGTAGGCTGGGCTAAAGTATATTGCCATGACACCCAGTCCTGCCTCACATACATAATAAGCTGCAGAAGTGACCTGGAGAGTCTGTGTGGAGAGCCAGAGGTCGCATTCTAGTCTTTAGTCACTATCCACTTTATTTTTAGTGTGTGTGTGTGTGTGTGTGTGTGTATGTATGCACCCACATATATGGACACACATGTGTGCTGGTGTATATATGAGGCCAGAGGAAGACACTAGACACCCCGTACATCTCTGCTTTCTTCCCTTGAGACAAGGTTTCTCTCTGAACCTGAGCCTTGTTATTTTGGCTAGGCTAGCAGGACCGAGTGCTCCCAGGAGCTGCCTGGCTCTGCTGCCCAGCACTGGTTTTTATTTATTTAACCTGCTATCCCTATCATTTTCAGCTGTCTCTCATGGGTGCTGGGGATTTGAACCCCTGTCCTCATGCTTACACAGCAAATACTCTTACTCCTGGCCTTTCCTCCCTGTTTATTATTATCCTCCCAGTTCTCTCAACTGAACCTGGAACTCATCAGTTCAGCTAAGCTGCCAGTGACCTCCGTGCATCCACCTGTCTCCACCCAGATCAGCACTGGCAGGACAGATCCCTGCCACCATGCCTGGCTCTTATGTGGGTGCTGGGGAGCCAAACTCAGGTCTTCGTGCTTGCTTGGCGGACTCTGGGTGGCTCAGGTTTCTCCTGCCCCTCCATAGGAAGTCTTCCCCAGTACCTTTGCAATAATACACAGTCAGCAGGCCAGTGTGCCTCTGAGGGCTGGTCCCAGAGTGAACTTGACCCAGGAAGACCCTTGGTTTCTGAATGTCAGTGATGACCACATGTGTGAAGCTATGTCAAGCCTCCACTGTTCTCCCTCTGGCCCTGTACCATGTCGTGCAGAGCTTGCCTACCTGCAAGGTGACTAAAGACGATCATGTCACCGCAGTTCTTCAGGAAGATAGCAGACAGTATGGTCTAGAATAGTCCAGAGGCCTGGCTTGGTGGTTTAAACTACCTGGTGTTTCAATGTAAGACCTGGTGCTAGACTACGTTGGGACCCTCCACCTGTGTCTACCGGCTCCATGCAGCTGCACTGGCTGGCCACAGCCATGTTCCTCCATGCCTGGCTTTTCCATACATCTCCACAGCGAGCCTTCCACACTTCCCCAGAGCTTGGCAAATTCCACTTTCCTTTTAAGTTTTGAACTCTCTCTGCTTCCAAATTCATCTCTTTGCCTGTGTGTGTGTGTGTGTGTGTGTGTGTGTGTGTGTGTGTGTGTGTGTTTTCCCTTTAGCTGAATGCCAAGTCTGTCCTTTTCCAGTTCTCAGAGTTGTATACTGCAGTCTGTTTCCCTGCTCCCTACAGCCAATCCCCAAGGCATGGAATCTCCTGGACAGGGTGCGTACTGTCCACCAGTCTGCATGGGGTCCAGTGCATGAAAGCCGCCTCTCACAGAATCTCATGTGTTCCCCTCACGTCTCTCATCTGACTAGGTATTCTGAGCTCTGGTCCAAGTCTGACTGATTCCAAGGTAACTCTCTGGCTCATCTCCCACCTTCCTACCACCAAGAGTCTTTTGACCCTTCCATACCTGACTCCTGTCTAAGAACACATTTTGCTGGGCTCTCTCTCTAGCTTCATAGATAAGATTTTTCTTTTCCGTTTAGATCCTATCCTGTTATGGACACACATGGTCCCTTTGAAAGGCTGGTAGGGCATACCTTTAAGCCCAGCACTGACTTTGAGACCAGTCTAGACTATTTACTGAGATCCTATCTTTTAAAAGTAAGTTTTTGTTTATTTGTTTTTGGAGAGACGGTTTCTTTGTGTAGCCCAGGCTGTCCTTGAACTTGCTCTGGCTGGCCTCAGACTCAGGTATCTGCCTGCTTCTACCACCCAAGTGCTGGGACATGCACCACCACCTCCCTGCCCATTTACCACCCTTTCAGACACAAGCCACTCTCCACCTGACGAGGATGGTTCTTGTCTTTGATGTGGCTACCATAATGAACATCCCCGTAGGCTTTGTCTCTTGGTGCCCTCCTGGGCCTGGCACTGAGCCTGGTCCACAGGAGATGTTGGATAGCTGTGGCTGACTGAGCCCTTTATCCTGTCTAAGCAGGGAAGCCCAGAGATGGTATGGGAGGGGCAAGTAGGAAGAAAGGGGCAAGTGGGGAGGGCAGGTGGGTCATTGCTGTCACCTCACAGGCTGGCTGGGGTGGTGAACCTTGCTATGCTGGCTTAGCATCACCTGGGACTGGTCCTGCAAAGCCTCCACATGTTCAGGGTCCTTCAGGCCTCGTGTTTCTGGGGAAAAGCAGCACCGGTGAGATCCCTTCCAGAAGCCAGCTTCAACCCCACACACACTCCCAAAAATATTCTGTCTGACCACACACCCCTTTTCTCTGCTTCCCCTACCCCAGAAGGAAGACTGTCCCTCTACACCCAGGTGGGTTGATGTTGGTGTCCAGCAGACAGAAGTGACCAGAAATCTGCCTCACCCCCAACTATGTCTTTGGAAGGTTTGGGCCAAGGCTCAGTACCGGGTTTGAAGAGGACCAGGGCCTTCAGGCAGGCAAACTCTGTGGGGTCCACTGCGAGGGCTCGGAACCGGGAGATGGTTTCCTGCAGGAAGCGCGTCTCTGCACTGGCCAAGGCCAGCCTGCCCTGAGAGCTGCCAGATGCCTCGGGTGGTGCCAGCAGCGGGCAGCTGTCCAGGGGCAGAGACCACTGAATGGCTCCAAGAAGGAAAAGCTCATTCCATGCCTCTTCCAGCAAGATCACCTGTGATCAGAGAGGGCTCAAGTGTCAGCACAGGTGTATAGCTCCCGGCCCTCCCAGCCTGCCACGTGGCCAGGAGCAGAAGAGCCCCTCGAGGTGCCTAGAGCCTTCTCCTACAAAGGCTCTGGCTCAGCTACCCAGGTTTTCAGATGCTCCATGGATTCTATCCAGGATGGCCTTGTGGCTGGGCCATTCAGGATGAGTCTAGGGATGTTGGGCAGTCTCAAGATGAGCTCAGAGTGTCACATTGAGAGAGTTCAAGAGACTGGCTGACTTTTCCAAGCTGTTCCCTCCAAACACATAGCCAGTCTGAGGGCCAGCATTTCTGGACCACTGTGAGATCTCTGCCAGCCTATTAGAAGCGCAGAGCGTTTTTTCAGATGTAGAAAGGCTTGGGGACACTCGGGCCTGAAATCACAGGGAGCCTGTGCTCTAAAGAACTCACAGTCAGCCACTTCCTTGTTCAGGGTATGCAGATTCCTGTCTCGCACAGAATGGCTACAGGCCAGACAGTTTGCACAGAAGAAAAGGCAATGGACCCAGAGAGCCACAGGTCCCACTCTGCATCCCATTCCGGGCTCCACGTATCTCTGGCTAGCATCCTTTCCTTGGAGAGTTAACATACTTCCCAACCACTGCCCTAACCACCCACCAGCTCAGAGACACAAGTACCCTGAGGTAAACTGTGTAAGTCTCCATCCCTCGCCAGCCCAGGGGTCCATGTTATCCCAAGCTGACTGCTCACTGTGCCTGGCCCAGCTCCAGCAGGCAGGCTGTGCTGTGTACCTGGTCCCGGAAAGGCAGGTTGGAAAACACAGGCAAGTTTTTGGCCCATTTGACAGCCATGAAGAGCAGGCGAGCCGATGTCTCATGGATGCCATCCAGACTGCAGGGGGATGCGGGGAACTCGGGATCATTGCTGGTGACATCAATATTCTCTTCAGCTGCGGAGGTGGAGGTTTGGAGCTCAGTGGCTTCTCTGTGGAAGCCCGGTGTGAGGATCCACGCCCACTGCCTTCCCACTTACCATCCTCTGGCTCCAGCTTAGCACAAGTTTCGGCGGTGATGAGGCTGGCCATAAAGTGGTGGCCCATGGCTCTGGATGCAGACACAGATGTGGGGCCTCGGGGACTGGGCCCTGCCAGGGCAGGAGAGGCCACCACCGGTTCTGATCGGGGGTCACTGCCTGTTTCCATGGCATCCAGGTGGACCTGAGCCATGCTCCGGGGTTGGCGCTCATTCTGCACAGCTTGGAAAGCAGGGAGACTCAGGACACAAACACACCGGCCCCTTGGCAGTGATGCCATTTCCTCTCCTGCCTTTCCCACCTCATCGTGCCCACCACTCACCATCTTGGTTCATTCCTGCTTGTAAGCACTTCTTCAGCCGGCAAGCCTGGCACTGGTTGCGATGGGCCTTATCCACTGGGCACATTCCTGCCCCGACTTGGCACCTGCAGAGGACACGAGCTCCTGGGGGGCCAGTGTCATGCCCTGACTCTAGGCCTTGACTTGGGATAGGTTTGCCCTGGTCTTGGTCTTCAACGCCCTCCACCCGTGATAGGCACACCAGGGCAGGCTGGCAGAGCTGCGGCACCTGTAGATGAGCCTCCGTCTCACACTCCTCTTGAAGAAGCCACTGCAGCCATTGCAGGCATAGATGCCATAATGTTTCCCACTGCTGCTGTCCCCACACACCCGGCACTGGAGCGAGGGGCCCACACCTGAGCGAGGAAGCAGGGCTGGATTGAGATGGCTGCCCACTCCCTCCCATAGTCACCCTTTTCCCCGGTCCATAGGTCCCAAGTTCCCCAAACTAGATCCGCCCATGTGACTCCAACCGGAAACAACAGCTTCCTCACGGTGGCATCCTAACCTCTGCTCTCACCCCTTACCCTCTCTGCTCCCTCCATGGCCTCCATATTCCCGGGGCCCCATTCCTCCCCTGTGGGCGGCTGCAGCCTCTCACGAGATCTCTCTGTGTCTCAAGAGCACCCATTTCCTGCCTCAGCAGCCAGTTGTTGGGTCTTGCTCTGCTGGCCTCTGAGTTTCTAGGACTCTGGGGCTGCCAGCAGACTCTCATGCCTGCTCACAGCCCTGGGACTGGGGCTACGTGGCTCAAGCTCGCTCTCGTGGCTCCCTGAACCTACTGCTTACACTCTCTTCCTCAAAGGTCCAGACCACACCTCCAGAAAAACCATACCTGTTGGATCCTCTCCGAGGCCCCATCTACCTGGAGACTCCTTCTTGGAGGCCGCCACAGACACGGGCATAGTAGAAGCAGCTGCTGTAGAGCTCATCGGATATGGATGGTCCTAAGGGTAGCCTGCCTTCTAGAAGTTGCTGGGCCCAACCGATGCATTCATCTTTACGTCTGTCTGTCTATCTGTCTGTCTGTCTGTCTGTGCCTGTGTCTCCTCTATTTCCCTTCCCTTGTAAGTTAGGAGCGTTTCCTCCTTCTGAAGCTTTCTCACTACCTTGGCTCCGGGTCTAGACTTCTGCCAGCACAGCGCTGGACACAGTGTATGATCCTCTTAATCTTTACTGTCTCCGCAGGGGATCAACTGGCCACACCTGCAGCATTACCCAGGTGTCCCTGGGAGCCAGTCAGCCCTGATTCCTAGGCTGCCTAACATGCCTGGGGGTCGGTCCATCCTTTGCTGTTCTTACAGACACTGTATGGGAGCAAGGAGCTTGGCTGAGACCGCATGCTCTCAGCTGTCTGTTATCCAATGACAAACCTTATTGGGGGGGGGGGATGTCATACATCCCACCTACCCAGGGACTCCAAATGTTTTTGTGGCATTCGGCATGTATTCGAGGCATGTGTGACTGTGTATGTATCACTGTGTCTGTGTAGGTTTCTGCCATCTGTTACTTGTTCACGTTGGGACCTGGGAAACCCATCCTCTACACTGGTGGTTCTCGACCTAGTCTCTTAATAAAGGACTGCTTGGGGCTCGTAGTTTGGGACCTTGCCCCACGGAAGACTCACATCTCTATAGGTCTCTGCGATCAGGTCTAGCAGAAGGTGTTGGGCAGGCTGGGTGCAGAGAAGAAGCTGGTGGACATTTTCCTATGGGGCAATGAGATAGGACACAGCTTGTGAAGTAGGCGTCTGTGTCTCCTGGTACTTGACTCCCAGAGGGAGAGAGGCTAGGGTAAGGACAGATTCACCTCCATGTGAATCTGCTCTGTCGTGGGCCATGCTTCCCCGAGCAAGTGACTTAGCCTCTCCGAATCTCAGTTTCCCCTTCTTGGTGTGATACAATGCTTGTCTTAGGTTGTAGTTGGGAACATGACATTAGATGATTCCCAGAATGTATTTTGGTGCCTGGTACTAACAAAGAAGACTGAAGCAGCACCAGGGAACGTCCTTTCCTGTCCCTGCTATTCTGCCCCCTTGCCATCCTCTCCCTAGGTCCGAGTGGATAGGAAATAGAGTGTTGGTGTGAGGGAAGGGATGCCCATCCCCAGCTGTCCTGGCCTCACAGTGGGATAGGACGAGTTTGTCCCGAGTTAGAACCTGGAAGCATCTAGAGGGATCATGGAGTTAAGAGGACAGAAGGGTGGGTCATGGCCTCCTAAGTGGGGTTAACCCTCACTATGACAGGGAAGCACTATTGGGGATTTGGAAAGTCAGCTCAGGGGCTTTGCAGGGTGATCCGCTGAACACAGGAGCCTCTCATATGTCCTGTCTGTCCCCAGCCCCTTAGGACTCTTCATGGACAAAGCCTGAAGCTCCACTTAGCAGCCGAGTCAGGGCTTCAGAGCAAGATTTGTACTCTAGACGTGTCATCTGCTTCCCGTATCCAAGTCACCCTAGCAAGCCTTCCATCCTCTCTGCAGGCAATCCTGAAGTCATTCATGGCTTCTGTGACAGCTTTGTGATAGCTTCTCACCAGTCTCTGTCCTCACCTAAGATCTTATGTCCCAACATCCCACTCATCCCCAACTGACCTGCATAGACATGTGAGTGGGGTCCAAGGACTTGGGGGTGTGCAGTCATGTACAAGGGCAGAATAGACCAGGCTGAGCCCAGGGTTGCGCTGAACCAGTGCAGAGGGAAATGTAGGACCTCTGGGTATGGAAGCTATGGTAGGAGGAGGAGTCAAAGGTAGAGTCTCGGCAGTGAAGTGCTCTGGGAAAGAGTTTTAGAGACTTCTCACACAAACCACCACTGTCATACACCTCACAGTGGCCCGGCACAGAAGCTGCCACTATGGGCCTCACAGCTGGGAGACTGAGTCAGAGAGGCCCAGAGTGGGGAGGTAAGTTGCCTCAAGCTGTACAGCTATGGAGCAGTAAAAAGGCAAGCAGGGATGGAGCTGGATGCAAATCCCAGCATCTCCAGGGAGACACCTGCGTGACCCTGTGTCAAGAGGAGGGGCCAGATGAAGATAGGACCTAGGGCCTGAAGGACAGTTGCTGGCCAGCACCTAGCCTGGCATTTTATTTGCTGAGCTCTGTGCACTTCTGTTTCTTCATTTCTAAAGCAGGTGGATGTGTTCTGGGGGTGGGGGGGGGGAGGGATGGGAGATATACTGTAAAGGGTTAGTAGGGTAGAGGGAGGAGGCAGGGCGAGGCCAAAGGGAGTTTGCTTCTTTCCCAGGTGGACTTGGGCCTCATTTGGGGCTGACAGTATAGAGGAAGGATTGAGGAAGGGAGAAAGTCCTAGGGTAGCCCCCAGCTGGGCCTCAGGGAGCCCAGAGACTTGACCCCACCAGGTGTGTGTTCTAGGCAGGTGCTGGGAGATACCATCCCTTCCCCATGGGGCATTACCTCTGGTCAATACCTGAAGAATACCCTGAAGGCAGAGCAAACAAGTAGAGTGCATAAGGGGTTGCCCCTCCTGCTCCCTCCCCCACCCTGCTTCATCCCTGACCATCCTTCAAGACCCACTCAGTGTCTTCTCAACTCGCTGGCTCCCTACTGCTAAATCTGGTCCAAGCTGTGTCCTTAATGTTGAAGCTTGCTCCAGGTGTGCTTTCTCTCCTCTGTCCCACATGGAAGATCCCAGAAACGGGGTTAGAGGTTAGCTTAGCATCTGATCAGAAGGCAGAAGGCCTGTTCCTGAATCTGTGTTCTCCTGACATTCCTGGTGTGCTGGGTTCTCCCAGGACAGAGCCCAGTGCTGGTGATAAGGACGAGGACGATGGCGACGATGGTTAGATGATGGGAGATATGCTGTGCAGGGGTTAGCTGAGCCTGGGGGGGGGGGTAAGGGGAGGGAGGTTTCCTCAGCCTGTGACCGCCAGCTGCTGGGGCAGATGCCAAAGGATTACTCAACTCAAAGCCTTGGAACTGCTGACAAAGCCACCAGAGGCCACCTTACTAATGCCATTATTCCTCTAGGGGACAGGTCAGCAGCTTCCGCTGATTCCCAGAGGCCTGGGTTAGGGGTGTGAACAGTGCAAGCAGGACTGCTGACCTCCTTAGGGCCTGGGCCTTGGCAAAAGCCCTAGTCAGGGTCTGTCTAGGGCCCAGGCCTGAGGCCTGACCTGCCAGGATTCTGTCTGACAGAGGAGGTGGCTCCTTCATCCTGGGACGATGCCTGAAAAGTTGGTGACTGGCTTGCGTTCCAGAAGCTGCACTACAGGATCTAGTCCTGTGGACAGCATGAGGTCCCTGGAACAGATCTCCTTCCAGGGTCAACTACTTGGCAGGGTATCATGTACTCGAGGCTAGACTCAAACTCATGCAGCTGAGGATAACCTCGATCGTTGTCCCTTTTAAAAAACTTTTATTTTGTCCCCTGACAATTTCATCCATGCCTAAGGTTCTCTCTAATCAGTGTATACCTCCTAAACCCCTCCCACCTGCATCCCACCCCTCTTCTTCTTTCCTTTAAACAAACACATTTCGACTTTGTGGGGTTTTTTGCTTTGTTTTGAGACCCAGTGAGTTTAACTGGAAATGTCTGTGTAACTATGGCTTTGAACCATGGGGCTGGAGCGGTTCCTCGGTGGTATACAATGTCTGTCTCTCCCTCAGAATCTTCTGGTAGTGGGAGAGGAGGACCCTTTAAGCTCCTCCCGGATTCATTTTTGGTTGCTGATAGGCTGAGTCTTGTGTAGGCAGCCACAGCTGCTCTGAGGTCAGCCTTGGATCCTCTCCTCTCTCCTCTGCCTCCTTCGTGCTGGGATTTCAAAGGCAAGCCACCTGGTCTGTGTGGTTCTGGGATGGAATCTAGCGCATGCTAGTCAAGCTCTCTGCCAACCGAGTCACACTCCGAGGTAGCCTCACTCTTTGAAGAGATACAGTGGTCTGTGAGTTCTTCAGAGCTAGAGGCACAGCAACTTTACTCCCCAAACCTAACCAGCAGGAAATTTCCAGAACATTGAATCCTGCTACAACTGTAGTAAAACCTCCACCTGTGGATACTGATTGTGTACCACAGGACCTGATACAGCCATCGCAGACGGTGAGAGTATCTACTGGCCTCTTCACTTCAAACCACACAAAGCTGTGTTTCTAGCTTGAGTTCATAGGTCTCAGGAGACTAAAGGTCACAGGATGCCAGGCCTTTTGGCCTGGCCTACCTGGATCGATGGCTTCTTTTTCTAGGATGGGTGGTGGACAGGTCAGAACTCAGAAAGGCAGACACTCTTGGGCAGACACCAGCAGTTTCGCAACAAAGGTTCTTTATTCTGCTCTCTAGATAACATTTAGAAGTAATCAGATTTCCTCCGCCCAGCTGTCCAGTCCATCAAAGGAGAAGTCTTTGCCCTTAAGCATTTTAAAGACCTAGAGAACCCTATCCTGGGCTCCCACTGCAGGGAAGGCTCTTTCTTCTTTCACTTGAGATGCCTGGGTGATCATATCTGGGTCAGTTCCTCCCTCCTGCCAGGCCCTCTGAAGGGCAGAACAGTGTGTGTGCATACATATGGGTGTGAATATGTATATATGTGTCTGTATATGTATATGTAAGTATGTATCTATGTATGTATATATGTGTTATCAGTCTTTGTGTGTCTGTGTATGTATATATGTTTGTGTATGTGTGTGTCTGTGCATGTATATATGTGTATGTGTGTGTCTGTGTATATATATGTGTGTGTGTACATGTGCATATGCTGGAAGAGGACAGAGGTATCTTGCTTCACCTTATTCCCTTGAGATAGTTTCTCCCAGAAGCACCCCAGTACAACCAGGCTCGCTCAATGATGAGTCCCCTGGATATACCCACTTCTGCCCCCAACACTGTGATTCCAGGCACACACAGCTATGCACTGCTTTTATGGATTTGAACTCAGGTCCCTGCGTTCACAGTAAGCACTTTACTCACGGAGCTACCTCCCCAGTCTTTCATCATGGCAAAAGTTCTCAGTAGAAGAAAAAAAAAAGCTATTTTTTAATATTTCCTGATGAATATGCATTACAGCTAAAAATTAGAATCAAAGAAAGTGCTTTCATTTTTTTTTTTAAATGGAAGGAGTGGGTGGGACATCATATTATCTGGAGTAATGCTGATAAGAAAGGGTAGAGTGGGCATGCTGAGTCTGCACTAATTCCTTCATTAAACTCTAAGGCTAGCACACCGACAGCAGGGCTGGTCTCTGCTGAGAACAGCTGTAGCCTGCCTGCAGCAATCCATCCACGAGCTCCCCCTCACACACACCTGCTGAACTGGATTGTAAACCAGTTCATTGCTGGGTCATGTATCAGATCTTGGGGTGGAGGCGTCTCAGCAGGGGTTAGGGGAGAGTACAGAAGAATTTGAAAACCCATATAAAAGTTTTTAAATTGTATTTATTTTTTGTTGTTGTTTTGAGACAGGGTCTTGACATAGTGTCCAGCCTGAGCCTTAGCCTCCAAGTGCTGGAATTAACACTGTTACCCAGCATGCATTGTTAACATGTATCAACAGGCCCAGGCACGCCAAAGCACAGGGAAAGTGAAGGCATTTCTCTACAGGGATCTCTTTGCCTTCCATGCTGGCTTTACAGAGAATGTTTCTGGGACTTCAAGGGTATGTTGGAGAATTACCAAAGCTGTGTATGTGTGGACATGCAGGAATGCACACATGTGACATGTGCTGAGTTGGCACAGAACATCACTGCCCGCATCTACTTATTCTTGAGGTCCTGGAAACTGACACATCGACAGCTGCAAGGATTACAGAAAATCTCCAGAGGAGCTGTGCAGAAGACAAGCTCTAATGTGACACACAGTGACATTTCCTGTGTGACTTTTGATACCATCCTCCTTCCCGATACTCTTTCTTAGCTGTATTTTCCCATTTGTCAGAATTGCTAAATGGAGGCTCTCCTGCAGAGGGATGAAAGAGCTGCTCCTTAGAAAGGTGTTTTAGAAAACACACAAGCTCAAAGCAAGTCTCTACACAAGAAAGATGGCCCAGGAGGGTCCTGGTTTTTTTTCCTATCCTTTCATCCTGCACTGCCCAGATCTGACTCAAACTTCTCCCTAGACAGAACGTGTGTTCCTGCACATGGTGTCTGTCTGTCTCTCTCTCCTCTGTCTCTGTCTCTCTGTCTCTCTGTCTCTCTGTCTCTCTCTCTCTCTCTGTGTGTGCATGTGGTATATGTGTGCATGCGCACACGCTGGAGTGTGTATGTGGAAGCCCAACACTGAGATCTGGTATTATCCTCCTCTGCTCCCCCCCCCCCCCAATTCTGTGAGACAGGGTCTCTCAATCAAACCTAGAGCTCATCGATATGGCTGTCTATCTAGATCTAGGGATCTCATCCTCACTTTCTGAGGCTGGAGTTACAGGCAGGCCGCCACACCTACCTGGCATTCACCGGGGCTTTTAGGGATCCAAGCTTAAGAGCTTGTGCTAGCATAGCCTGCCCTTTAACCATCGAGCCACATCCCCAGCTCCTCTGTAGTCCTCTGCTCATGTCTTCTGCCAGGCTTTCTTACACAGACAGGGATGGGGTCCCAGTCTATCAAGATGTGGTCTCCTGTCACCAACCCCCCCACACAAAGAAACCTAGTTTGTTCCACTGCTCTGTTATGGCACATGTTTCCCTTCCCTGCTGCTGATTTCTTTTGTGGTACTAAAGATTGAACTCAGGACCTTGGGCATGCTGGACAAGCCCTCTGCCCTGAGCTGTATCCACAATCTAATAATGTCAGGTTTCTGTGGTACCGAAAAGGATTCTGTGTAGGAAGAAGGAAATAGCAAGTTACAAAATATCACAAAACCAAAAATCACACTAAGCCAGAGGCATGCTGATGGATATGAAGTCTATTTAAACACATCAGTCTGTTTAATATAGTACTTAACATTAATCTTGTTATTTTGCTGATCTTGTCTATTTCCTTAGTAGATGAAATATATTTCTGACAGTCTATTTTTAAAGGGAGCATCTACACTAGGCTGAGATCGACTATTTGATTCTGAGGTGAGACTCCTACATAAGATACCAAAGCAATGCTTTTGGAAGTGTTGTGTCTTGAGTATACGGGAAACCCAGATGAGCCCAAGGACTGTGAAGTCTGCTGTAACTGGCAAAAGAGTCTTTTATTGTTTCAAGTTTGAACTCGGATCACCTGCCTTGCACTCACTGCATGAATGCTGGCAAGCGACCCTGAGTCCAGAAAACACTGAGTTTATATAGTATAGTTAGGAATGTTCACAGAAAAGGGGAGTAGAGGGTTGTAATCACGTGGTGGAATGGTACCGAGCGGGGGTGGGGGTGAAGGGGTGGGGGCGTTAATGGGTGTCTGTTCAGGGACTAATTTCATGGCCAGTCGTAACTGTCTGTGACCTGCCCCCTGATTACCTTTTCTCCATGATTTAAATTCGAGGCCTTAGTCTCCCTTGAGCTTGTTACTTCTCTAAGGTCTCAAGGACAGGCACCTGGAGTTCTGCTGCTTATCAGGAGAAGGGTTAGTTTTTGGAGACACAAAGGCAGGGAGGATGTCTTGTGCTGTCTCCTCAGAATGTCCTCATTAAGGGGGAGCTTTATGGGTAGTGCCATTTTAACATTAGGGGAGTGGCCAGGGAAAGAGGAGAGAGCCCTGGGCTTGCTGCAGGAGGACGCAGCACAGAAACCAGTTGTTTGTGTATTGTGCTTGCTGTGGGCTGGAGGTAGGATGGGAACGTCTGGTGGGGGGGGGGGGTAGGGAACAGAGAGGCAAACTGCACACAACCCTGAAGTCTCTCCAGTATCAGAGGTGACTACAGAATCCTGTGCTGATTGTGAAAAGAAAACATTTGAAACAGAAACAATCCTTGGAGTAATACTAATGAGAAACACTTATGAACAAATTAAGGGTAGGGTGGGCATGCCGAGTCTGCTCTAATTCCTTCATTAAACTCTAAGGCTAGCACACCGACAGCAGGGCTGGTCTCTGCTGAGAACAGCTGTAGCCTGCAGCAATCCATCCACGAGCTCCCACCCCCACCCCACACCTGCTGAACTGGATTGTAAACCAGTTAACTCCTGGGCCACAGATCAGATCTTGGGGTGGAGGGCTGGCTTTAATCCTAGCACTGAGGAGGTAGAGGCAGGTGGATCTCTGTGAGTTTGAGGCCAGCCTGATATTTGAATTCCAGGGCAGCCAGGGTTACACAGAGAAACCCTGTCTCAAAACAACATCAACAATAACACCACTAAGGAAGTGTTAGTGTAGTTTGCTGTGACAGTGGCATAGTGATTATGTTGAGTAAAACAGCCGAGTCTGTTAGAAACCTGTCATACAGTGTTTAGATTTGCTTCTGAAACTTCCAACAAAACAATGGAAAAGTATTAATTATTGTTGTTACTGTCTGAATGTTTATGTGTTGGAGGGCGACTTTCAGAAACTAGTTCTCTTCTTCTACCCTGGGGATCGAACTCTAGTCAGGCTTGGTGACAAGCACCTTCCCCTCTGAGCCACCTCACCAGCCAGAAGAATTTTTTCTCCTCCTCCTCCTCCTCCTCCTCCTCTTCTTTAAAAAAGATTTATTATTATATGTAAGTACACTGTAGCTGTCTTCAGCCACACCAGAAGAGGGCACCATATCTCATTACAGATGGTTGTGAGGCACCATGTGGTTGCTGGGATTTGAACTCAGGACCTTCGGAAGAGCAAGAAGCCAGTGTTCTTAACCACTGAGCCACCTCTTCAGCCTGGATTTTTTTTAAAGTTGTTTTTAAAAATAACTAAGTTAATGAGGACTGGGTATATCCCGAGGTGGAAGTCACTGCACAGTGTGCACAGATTTCAGCCTCAATCCTGAGCGTGTCCAAACAGTATAAAAGAAAAGGGTGGCTGAGCCGGCAATATTTAAACCTGGTGGGTATGTGGGTTTCACCGTCCCTTATCTATAATTTTGCTTGTGACTGAAATTTTATATCATAAAAAGTCACTATAAATGTGCCTACACACAGGAGTGAACCACACGGTTAATGTGGTTGGTGATTTATTTTGATCATACATATTCGACTTTATGCTTTTCCCCTCTGCTTCCCTCACTCCCTTTTTAAATTCGTCCTCACTGACGAGTTCTGGCAATGTGTGATTTTGGCTAACAGGAAGATGTTAGCATCCCTTCAGCTGGAATCCTCGAGTTTGAGCACTCGCGCCCCCTCCTGTCAGGAGGGGAAAGTACAGCTGAGGATCGCGGGCTGAGGTCTCCGCCCTGTGTCTATGGTGCAAAACAAGAGACTTTCCCTTCTCACCCTGGGTCAAAAGTGTCTAACAGGCTGCCTGCAATACCCAAACTAACCACAAGATGGCAGAATTATCCCGATAGCGTTGCCTCCACAGACTTTCTGAAGTCTAGCATATTTACTGAAATGTACAATTATAGAAACCTTCCTCAATATTCAAGTCGAAACTTCAGGCAGAGGTTAAAACTCTTAGTGATGAATCCTGGCAAAGTTTCCGGTGTCTCTGTGGGACTGTGGAAGGCAGCCTGTGTTCTGGCTGAGCGAATCTTACTCTGGAGACCCAGTAGATAACTCTACAAGGGACAGAACAGTGAGCCACGTTCCGGGACACAGGCGCCTGACACCACAGAGTCCCCAACTCCATAATCCTGTGACTATCAGTCACCACAGACAATGTCCCGAGCTCCTGGCATTCTGGCTGGACTCCACCCTCACAGTTACCTGACTATAGCCAGGTATGCTCCTCCCCACAGTTACCCTGCAACAGGTAGGGAGCCCAGCCCACTATAAAAGGGGCTGCTTGGCCTCTCCTCACTCTCCTAAGCTCTTGTTCTCCTGCTTACACCTTTCGCTCTCTTTCTCCCTCTCCATACCCCCTTCTCTCCACGTAGCCATGGCCAACTTCTCCTCCATCTTCTGTCTCTCTCTCTGTCTCTGCCTTTCTACAGTAAAGCTCTAAAACCATGGACCGACTCTGCTTATCAAGACCCGCCATGTTAGAACAATGGAATAGACCTTCCCCTAAAGAGCCACGCCTAATCTCCCCTGGGAAGGCCTCCCAGTGTTACCAGCCACCAGACTGGACCAAGGGCTCTTAGCCCTCACTTTGTTCTCAGCTCTTCTGTGACATACAGCAGCGTCTGAGATGTCTGAGACTGAGTACCTGTTGTCTCTGACCTCCTTGAGGCCCAGAGAGCCTGAACTGCTCCCTCTACCCCCGCGGACTGGGGTTCTGTGGCTTACCACAGCCAGATGAACCCCCCCCACCACCACCGCTGTGTGGAGAGCCTATGGCAGTTCCCCACATCCGCCCACCCAGAGCCTGCTGCCGAACATGTCTCCAGTTTGGTTTTCTCCACCAAAGTGCAAAGATTCCCTTAGAGGTGACATCACCTTACCTTAACATCAGTTCCGACACGCTGACTCACGTGGTGTGCCATTCGCTGCTGGAAGATGGGTGCTGAACGGATGATGAAGGGATTTGGATTTATTGTGCCAAATCAAAGACTGGCACATTGGCATAAAATATTATAGTATTTTAAAAATTAAATAATTTTATTTATTTACATTCCAAATGTTGCCCTCCTTCATGGTCCCCCCTCCCCGAGTTCTTCATCCCATCCCTTTGCTTCTGAGAGAGTGCTTCCCCCAACTCCCCCCTCTACCTTATCCCCCACCCCCACCCCTGCCCCAAGCATGCCCTTTCCCTGGGGCATCAAGTTTCAAGGATCAGGCACATCCTCTCTTATTATAGCATCTTCTAAAAAAGATTTTTATGTTCCTGTCAAAATGGCCGGAGGTAGATTTTTTTTGTTTTTTTCTAAATCTCAGTTTTTCTACATTTCAGGTGTCACTACCTGAAGGATCATTTACGAGGACTTAGGGAGCAAAGATCAGGAAGGACAGTTGCTGAATTCAGACTCAGAAACTGCTAGATTAAACCAGGACTATTCACCATCAGTGAGGCCCTGTCGGCACACAGATGCTTGCAGCACTGCTTGTTAGGAAAAGAATAAAAGCCGACGGGATAGGGAAACGCAGCCTGTTCCGCAATGCTTCTGACGAGGCTGACTGAAGTTTGGAACAACACAGGAAGATGGAGGAAGGCTGATGAGAGGATGGGCCGACTTCTGCCTCGTCAGAAAGCCCCGCGGGACTGCAGCAGGTGCCGAGGGCAGGCTGCGGATCCAGGGCACCTGGGGAGGACTCTGACCTGCAAGAAGGGAGGGCCTGAGCCTGAGGGCAAGGGAACCTTCCAGACACAGAATTGCCGGCTGCTTTCCCATGGCGCGGCCCCAGCCTAAGTATCCTGGCATTAAAAACTTTAGAATTGAATGATAATGAAAATACAACATACACAAATCTGTGGGACACATGGAGTGGCTTTAAGAGGCAAGTGCGTTTTGCTAATTGCCCACCTTAAAAAACAGTGGAGAGATCTCACAGGTTTCCATGTTCAGGCTGTAGCAACCCGTGAAGGAGAGGTGTGGTCCAGGAGAGGTCCCGGCAGATGGCTGGCTTGCTTGTGCACCAGGCCTCTGCCACCGCGTAGCCCTTCCTGGATGAATGATGGAGGTTGGGCTATTTGAATCACGAATGCCGCCAGCTGCCTCTTATTCCAGGGACTCTCAGCTGTTAGAGGCCAACAGCTGCTTCACCCGCACCCTTGGCTGAATTAATATAATGTTTGCCGTGATAAAATTCGAGATTAAGTATTCATATAAGGATTGAAAAGGAAATGGTTAGCCAAAACAGCAAACGAACAAACAAACAAAAACACAAGCCCCACAGCTCAAAACAGTGCTGAGCTAGCACCCCTAACAACTCTGGTTTGCAGAGACTCTACGGCTCCTTACAACCTGGAGGTCGGAAACAACCCTTCGGAAACAAGTTGTTCTGGGGCTGGCACCTAATAACAAAGCAATCAGCACTGTGTGCACACATTGGTTCCTGTTTTGGTGCTGGTGAGAAGGATGCTGTGGGGTTTTGGGCAGGTGCTGAGTACCAGGGGATGGGAGTGGGGGTGGGGCAAAGATAAGAGCATCTGCTCTCAGATGCAGGAGGCAGCCAGGAGTTCTGTGGTCGGGCTGAGAGCTTGAGGATGTTGGCATTCAGTTCAAAGAAACTCAATTCCTTGTGACCCACTGCACCCTGCCCCCATCCCTTAGATAGCCTCTAAACAGAATTGACCTTAGATATAATATTTATTTATTTGAGGCTGGACAGGTTTAGGCCTTCAACTGCCTATATAGGATGATCCTGAACCTCAAACTGTCCTTCCTCCACATATGACATGGGACATGGAAGTAGAAGTGGCTTACTGAAGCAGAGAGAGAGAGAGAGAGAGAGAGAGAGAGAGAGAGAGAGAGAGAGGAAGAGGGGGGAGGGGATATCACAGCAGGCTGTCACTCACTGACCTGGGTTCTTATCCTTCCAGAGTGGGCAGTCTACAATTACCAGCAGCATTTGCCATGATCAACACCACATATGCAGGGAGCAGGTTCTGGCTTCAGTTTCACACCCACAAGAGAGTTATGTGATTCTTTGGCAGTCAGGTGCATTAGGTGAGCAGCTCCCCATTGCCAGGTCAGGGAGGAGACCATCAGGGCTGGGCTGGGGCTCGGTGTGCAGCTGGCATAGCAGCGTAGCGGGTGTGGATGCCCCACACCACAAACAAAGCCGAACTGATGCACATCTGTGTGGCCTCACTTACCCCGGCTATGAGAAAACAGAGAGCCACCGATATCTGTGCACAGGCTCTTCTCTGTGGGAGGTGGGTGTGCGGAAATGCTCCGCTGACTCTTCTGGGGAGCACCTGCAGATGCTTCTGGGCACACAGTGCTCTTACGGGATCTCAGGATGATGCTCTAAGGTGCAGGATGTGCCCGGACGGTGCACAACCACACCTATATTAGTCTACATGATAATGACACCTATATTAGTCTATATGATAACAACAAGGTTTTTGTAAGAGAGAAGATGCCATTCGTCCTGCTTTCCAGAAAATTCAGCCTTATTCCTAAAGTGTTAAAGGCCTCACTTTTCACGGTCAGTCACAGCAACATCTATGAGCTTTCAAGGAGTTGGCTCCACCCCACACCTCTTGAATCCTTCACCTCTCACCTCCTAAGTCAGCACTGGGATTGGCAGGTCTGTCTGTCTGTCTGTCTCTCTCTGTCTTTTATTTCTCACTTCAGCCCCACTTGCTCCAGGCATCAGATCTCATTCTAGATGATTGTGAGCCACCATGTGGTTGCTGGGAACTAAACTCAGGATCTCTGGAAGAGCAGTCAGTGCTCTTAACTGCTGAGCCAACTCACCAGCCCTAGGCAGGTCTCTCATGATTCTGTTACTCCATCTACTTGATTTTCTTTTTTTTTACCAGTATCCTGGGGATTGAACTCAGGTCCTCATGTTTGTGAGCTAAAAGCATTTTGTCACCCTTACCCACCTCTCCAGGCCTGGGACATTTTATTTTGAACCAAGTCTGACTCCTTGTCACTTCCATGATTGCCTGTGCAGGGTCACCTATCGAGGCTCTTGTTGGTCCCTAATGGCCCCAGAAATGTCTGACGGTTGAAGACAGCCTCCCCACCAGGAGCAGCCCCATCTTGGTTATGATCTTTGGGGATCTTTCCTACTCAGTAAATCTTTGTGACATGGGTTCTCTAGAACCAGTGATGGGGTTGGTTCCCGGCTGAGGTCTGAGCCTCAGTGCAGAGCAGGCTCCTTGCCTCCCTCAGGAGGTGGGCTTGTGTACCTTTCCAAGTGCAGCTCAAGGTGAAAGCGGCACTTTTGAGCTTAGGTAAGGAGCTGTGCCTGGCTTTGGAAAACCAGTGTGGATTGGCTGGAGTTGGTATGCAGGAAGAGACCAGAACTGATACACATTGAGACCATACAACATGTCCTGGCAGATGGAGATGGAATGGACTCCAGGCTGGAGGGGAGGCTGCAGAATCCTAGTGTTACTGCTGTTAGCCAGGTTGGTGTGGTAACAGCTCTCCTTCAGTTTCCTAATGTTACAGGTTTGCAGTGAGGGGAAGATGGTGTGAGAGTTCAGGTCTGGGAGCACAGCTCGTGTTAGCACTTGCCACACGTGTACAACTCCAAGGCCCAGGTTTGAGCCTCAGTGTGGGGGTGGTGTAAGAGTGTTCCGCACGTTGTCTGGTATAGACTCCTTGTTCTCATTTCTTCTAGGCTCCGCCCAACAGTTATCTAGCAACAGCAAGGTAGGAGCCTGGCTTGCTATAAAAGGACTATTTGACACCCCTCTCTGTCCTTCTTCTGTCCCTTCTCTTTCTCTGACTCTACTCCCTTCTCAAACCCCCCCCCCCTTCTCATCCTTCTCATGTCCCCAAATAAACCTCATTTTATCCTAGACCTGTCGTATGGCTGGTACCTCAAAGGGGTGTGGTGCCTCACTTGGGCCCGCTAAAGCACGCCCTCCCGCCATATCACACTGCATTTTACAAAACATATCACTCCCGATTTGCACAATGCACTCATTAGTGAAGTTTGTGGGTAGCGGCTGTACAGTACAAAGAATGTTGAAAATACCACCTAGTTGTGTACCCGATGTAATTATCACGAAGCATTTTATGTTAAGTGAATTAAGTGAAAGTGAAGTTTTCTAGTTAGAAAAGATGAATAGAAGAGGAGGGAGGGAGCAACTTAGGCCAAATACTGGTTCTAAGGGGGCGCTGATGAAAAACAGGGCAGGGTTAGAAACCGAGCTGAGGGACCACTCCCTAAGGATTCTAGCTAAGGACAGTTGCCAGTGGTACCTGGCATGATTTACTTTATCAGGAATCAAGATGATCTGAATCATTGAGATCAAGGTAAAGTCCGTTGACAGGGAGCTGGGGTTTCACTGTGGCCTTTCCTGCAGTGTGACCGCATTTTTTCTGTAGTGTATTACCTCTATGTTTCTCATCCAATTCAGACAAGGCAATGTCCCGCAGAACCAGCAGGCAAAGGCTCTGTTATGGGCAGCTTGTATACTGTGCTCTCAGATTGTCTCTCATCTGAGTGGTATTCAAGTCCAAAGTCTGAGTCACTGGTTGTAGTAGTCGGAATGAGAAGTTACACCCCCTCTCCTTTTAAACACTCAATTCCCCAATTGTTGGTGCTGTTTAGAAGATGTGGCCCTTCTGTACTGGAGGAAGTACTTCACTGGAGGCCGGCTTTGAGAATCTAAAGCCCCTCGCTATTTGCAGGTCATTTTCTCTGCTTCCTGCTTGCGGGTAAAGCTTTGATCAGCCCCTGACACCATGCCTGGCACTTGCTGCCTTGCTGTGATGGGCTCTTAGCTCTCTGGAACAGGAAGCCAAAATCAACTCTTTCTTATATAAATTGCCTCTGTTGTAGCATTAAATCATGGCAACAGAAAAAGTATCTAGTATACCAACTGCCCCCTCCCCCAGGGCTCCATTCTCCTCTTGGGAGGCATTTTGGGAGTCATGTAGACAGGCCATTCTCTTGGCTCCAGCTGTCAGCTTGACACAGCCTAGAATCACATGTGGGAGCCTCAGCAGATTGTCCAGATCAGAATGGCTTGTGGCTACTTTCGATAGATGATTGATTGATCGAGAAGGCAAGCTCACTGTGGGCAGCCCATTCCTCCCTGGGCTGGTGGACCTGAGCCGTATAAGAAAGCTAGCCGAGCATAAGACAGTGAGCCAGCCGGCCAGCAGCACCACCCTCACTTACCCGCCGTAATGGCCTGTGACCTGGAAGCAAAAACCAGATACCATCCTCAGGTTACTCCGGGTCATTTGTTACTGCTGCAGAATGGAGCTAGAAGAAACATTCTTGTTGAATGCCTGTCCTTTGGCCTTATGGATGTTAGTTACTCTCTTGAACTCAGTAGCTTTGTTATCCATAAGAGATCTGTGCAAGATGGTGCCCAGTAACGTCTGCTGTGGAGGGGGGGAGGTGCCAAGTTTCCCTTCTCTTGGATATGCAGCCATTGCTGGGGTCACAGCCATTTTCTTCAGTGGTGAATTAATCTCATTGGCTCACCAAGTTAGACTCGAATGGAACTGTTCTTCTGGTTTCTTAGTGCTCTCTCTGAGGTCAGAGGCTACTTGTTCACCTCTCTGGGAAAAATTTTACACAGCTGAATAGAGCAATGTGGTGGTTTGAGCAAGAATGGCCCTCATAGACTCGTACATTGAATCGTTAGTCACCAGGGAGTGGCCCTATTTGAAAGGCCCTATTTAGGAGGTGTGACCTTGTTGGAGTAGGTTTGCCTTGTTGAAGGAAGTGTGTCACTTGGGGGTGGGCTTTAAGGTTTAAAAAGAGCATGGCAGTCTGTCTGTCTGTCTGTCTGTCTCCCCTCTCTCTGCCTGCAGATCAGGATGTAGCTCTCATGCTCCCCGCCATGGTGATAATGGACTAAGCCTCTGAAACTGTGAGCTAGTCCTCAGCTAAATGCTTTCCTTTATATGAGTTACCTTGGCCACTGAGGCGCTTCACAGCGACGGAATCGTGACCAAGACAAGCAAGAACACAGACAGTTAACTAAGCAGATCTTTTAACCACTTTATTATATTTTTACAATAAAAATAAATTAGTTGTACACAAAATAGTGCTGGAGAACAGCTCATATTCGCTCATATATAATTCACCGCCTACCTGCCTCCCCCTCCCATAATAACTTAAGCCTGCTGGGGAGATGCGGAACTGGTGGTATGCTCAGGCTTCTCAGTTCTAATTCTGCAGTTCACTGGTCAGCCTCGAGGCCCTGGCCCCCACAGTCCCCAGCAGGGACCCTGAGGTTCTCATCAGAGCTGAGAACACGGCTGTGTGCCCCCAAGCCTCTCCCACCCCCTCAGCCCAAGGCGTCCACAGCTCTGACCTGAACAATGAGGAAGGTGAAGCTAATGGGCCAGCCACACTGAGAAGGGACGAGAAAGGCCAGTCACCTTCCCTTCTCCAAGTGTTTGGGTGTGAGGAGAGGGCAGATCATATGAGAAAATATATTTAAGACAGAAAGGTGGCAGGCTTAGGCATAATACCAGGGGGCGAGCCCCTGAATACGTCAAAAGTGGAGTTAGTTATATTTGATTTTAAACCCCCCCCCCAAAGTTTGGCCAATCACCGTATAAACAACTGTAAGGATTGACATAGAATAAGACACAGTGGTACCTCAATGTACCACCAACCAAACAATTTTATGTAAATGTGGGTGGCATATGTAAATTTTATGTAAATGTGGACGGTATATGTAAATAAATACCTATTAGGTCCCTTTACAATGCACATATTCTAAGTAACAGAACTATTCTGGTGTTGCAGTCCACACTGCAGATATAGTTCAGAATACATATTTCCTATAAACATCTTGTATTTACAGAGAACAAAATAATAAGTTATAGCAAAGTATATCCTTATGTTGGGTGGATGGCAGGGAGCTGGGTGGCCCAGGAAGGTGGGAATTAGTGGGTGTAACAGAATGAACTTTTGTCTTACTGAGGCCAGGGGCTGATCATCTGACGAGGATGGGACTTTCCATATTCTTGGGGACCACTTTCCACAGCATGGCAGGGATCCCAACAGAACAGATTCAGAGGATAAAAGGACAGTGTGGGGTAGAAGGCACTGCTCTTCGTCAGCCAGGAGTCCCTCAGGAAGGCAGCCTGTTCTTACAAAAGGGATTGGAGACAAATAGCCCAGGCTAGTCCAGGCTGCCTCGGTGGAGCGTTGTGACCCCAGGCAGGCAGTTAGCTGCTCCCCATGTCTGTTTGCCCCTCTGTGAAGCAGGCACATGGGGATGGCCCTGCCCGAGTTGCCAGTGGCTGCCATATGACGGCACACACAACTCACAGGAAGAGGCACTGATGGGTTTCAAATGGCGGCAAAGTAGTAGTAGTTAGGAAGGATATGAATGAGTCACTTAGAGCTGTTCCACTTTGGGGGAGCCTCTCCCCACATCCCCACACAGTGCCATCCTGCCTCAGCTGCCAGTTCCATGGAGAGTTATCATCTCCAGCATCCCTGCACCGTAGGAGGTTCCAGCTTGCAGAAAGCTTGTCGTTCTGTAGGAGCAACCTGTTTCACTGAACTTCCTCCCTCCGACTCCTGAGAGGGCTCGCATGGTGTCTCTTCCACAGATATCCCACCTCACCCTCACAAGTTCTTCACGCTGTCTCCAACAGGCTGTCCTCTTTTATCAGGATTGGAAAACCCCATCTGAATGTTACCTGTGAGCAGTAGCCTTCCTGTGGACACAAGCTTGACTCTCACCCATGCTTTCTCTGTGGCCTTGGTGGCTTGTGGAACGGCTTATCCACCAGGTTTTTTTTTGAGACATGGTCTCTCACTGGCCTGGAACTTGACAAGTAGGTGGGGCTGGCCAGCTGGTGAGCCCCAGTGATTCTCCTGTCTCTGACTCCCCAGTGCTGGGATTACAAGTGAGTACCCCCCACACCCGGCTGTTTGCATGAGGGTTCTGAGACTCGAACTCAGTTCTTCATGCTTTGCTGACTGAGCTAACCTGAGAGTCCAGGGGTCCTTTATATTCTAATGCTCCCTCCCACTCTTTGACTCACTTTGAACTTAGCTGAAATTCTTCTCTATCACCTTTCAACTGTATAGTTATTCTTTTATTCCAAAGGTAGGGCTTTCACCACCTCCTAGTGAACTGCTGAAATATATACAGGCCTTCTCTTCAGGGTTCTTAAAACATCTTTTCAGATCCCTTTTACCCTTAGCCATTGACTCTCCAAGCTCAGGACATCAGCCAGTTTTCTTCAAAGACATCTAAGCTATGTGCAAAATGTTTTATCTGGCAAGGATCTGGCCTCCACCTGGCGGGCTGACAGATCATTCACCCTGTTGTGATGTCATTTTGTTTCATTTTGTTCCTTATATTTAGATAGGAAAACCCTATAGTGTCAACACTAAGTCAGCTATTAATGAAACAAGGGGGCTATCTTGGGCAGGTGCTAGCAATATCTAGATTTCTCCATACCATACAATGAATTAATCTAGCATCTCCCGTTTCTCAGCCCTTTAGAAAGCCACCTTTTAAAAAGAGAAGTTTGGGTATAAACGAGTAGAGAACAAACAGATGATGTGTGCTAAAAGCAAGGAGGTAAGGTGAAACAGAAATCCTGGGCTGACAAGCTCCCCTGGCTGAGCATAGCCAGTCTGAGCATGGCTACGAGCAGGGAACTCCCTCTAGCGGCCAGCCGGCCCTGAGAGGTAAAGGGAAATGGAGACTCAATAGAAGCTTAAAAGGAAGGGAGACAGCACACGTTTTCTTCATTTGGGGGCTTTGTTGACTTTTGTTGAGAAAGGCTACACAGTAGCTTTAATTTACCTAATTTTTCATTCAGAGCTCATGATGTGGCCATCTGGCACGCCAGAGGAAAATCAATATTGAAATATAAATTTCATTTCTAAACTACAGCCAACAAAGGGAATGTGCAGAGGCCCGAGAAGGAGATGGCATATAGAGCACCATCTGCAGGGACAGGCATCCGTCCCTGGTAATCACTGGGGAGCCCAAGGCCCCACTGCCCACACACTGTGTACGGAGGAGGCTGTGTAGGGGACAGGAGGAGGAACCAGGGACCTTTGCAAGATTGGCTTTCTAAACAAAGTGGTTAATTGACCCCATTCTAAAAATCTGTAACCTTCTCAATGGGACTGAACTCCCAGGAACAGCTCATTTTCCTGGAAAAATCCACTGAACTCAGATGAGGTGTTTTCTAGTTTTGTTGGTGGTGTTTGGTTTGGTTTGGTTTGGTTTGGTTTGGTGTTTGCTTAAAGACCAGAGCCTGCCCCCATTTTCTCTGACCTACACTCACTACAGGAGGATCACTGTCCTTCCTAAGAACTGTGCAGTGACATCTGAGACATCGGAGAGACAAAGCCATCACCAACCCAGCCCAGCCCCGAGAATTTGTGAATCTGAAGTATCAGAGCGCTCACTCTCCACAGAGAAGTCCTTTAGGCCCTGTGACCGTCCATTGTTGGGTGGCTTTGGTGGCTAGAACACCTTCCTTCCCTGGAACTAATGCCAGCCTGCATTTTACCCACAGATCGTGCCTGCCTTACCTCCGGCATGCACACAAACACTTTCCAAGGAATCCTTCAAATGTCTGGCTTGTCCAGAAAGATCTGAGAATGGCTGCATGGAGGGAAAACTGCCCAGGACAAGCAGAGGCATACAGCGAGAGGGACAGGCAGGGAACTGGACAGAAGCCCTTCATGTGGTGGCTTCTCTCTGAGCTTAGCATGGCAACTGCGGTCTCTGCTGGGCTGTGTATCTCCTGCCCCACAGGAGAGGTGGGCTGCTTGCTGATGGAAGCAGTGCTTCGGTTCTCAGGCAGAGACAAAGGCTGAGGGGACACTTGCAGAAGGCCGAGGCCATTGGAATCCTGACAGAGTGCATCAGACTGGACAGGTTATACCATCCCCACAGCCGTGAGCAGTCAGTCACAGTGCAGGCTGCTTCATGGAGAGATCATATGCTAAGGGTGTGTACTTTCTTTAAGGGAAACATGCCCAGAACCCGAAATAAGATCATTTCTGTAAGTTTACAATTTTTAAGAAAGAAAAAAAGATTTCTCTTAATTGTCTCTCTCCCCCGTCCCTGGCACGCCAAGATGGTTCACCTTTCAATAAACACTGAGTCCCTTCAGGCCCGGGCCTCTGGAATTACAGTTGGGCAGAGTGAGTCAGCCGACGTGTGGAGGGCTTCCTAGTTCCTTCTCTCAGACCTGCAGCATTAAAATTAGTCTTGATGGCCAAGGCTTGTGGGAAGAAAATGTCACGAGTCACAGTGGAGGAGAAGGATGTGAGATCAAGGGACAGAAACTTCAGACCATTCCCAAGGCTCAAATAAGACCCTTTCTATTGCAGTATGGACATGTTGCTGGTTTAACTGGCATGACTGTACAGAGATGGTACCATGAAGAACCCAGGAGAGATGGTAGGACAAGAGCCCGTGGGAGTTTGCTCCAGCTCCAGATTGGCCCAGAGAATCCCTGGCAATGGGCCAGCTCTCCCCATGGCTATCTTGTCTCGAGGGACAGTTCTGTTGAGAATGGAACTTAGCAAACACCAGATTCCTGTCAGCAGGAGTTATGACTGAGGGAAGGGGGACACAGGGGTGCAGATATCTTGAAAGGACTCATTTGAGGCAGCACTCAGGGACAGAGGATGGGCCTCAGAAGCCTGGCCTGTTCATAGAATGAGAAACTTCTCAGCCTTCTGATCAGACAGGAAGCCCCATTCATCCTTCAGACTATAGGCCCCGGACAGAGCCCAGGCTGGTCACTGGAAGTACTGTGGGGAGGTTGTGCTCAACCATCTGGGGTAGGCACTTAGCCTTGTACCCAAACAGCAACTCAGTTACGTGAGTAGACCTCGGTCTCTTTGCTAGTAAAGTGGGAGCACATATTCAGCCCCTGCCTCCCATTCTGCGATGCTGCAGCCTCCAGGGAGCTAACGTCAGAGAACGTGTGTACCTGCTAAACGAGAAAGCACTCTATTGTGAGATACCTCTGTCCCGAGGCTGGGAACTGTCTGTTGTCTTTAAGAATGGCAACGGACACAGCTGGGCTGAGGTATCAGGGGTGTGCAGGTCTCAGCAAGGTATGTCGATGCTGCAGGACGGGGTGCTTCCCTCTCTTGACTTTCCAAAGGGGTTCTAATTTTGGACAGGACAGTAGCACCAGGAAGGAGGCTGTGCTTGGTCAGGGGTCCAGCTGCTGCCCTGGATGATGGCAGGTCTGGAGTTGGGATGAGAGCTGTATGCTGGATTTTCAGAAGGCACCACCAGCAGGCACCAGGTCCCAAGGAAGGTCATCATCAGGAAAGGGAAGTGCTCAAAGGGCCAGCCGTGGCTTTCCAACATCCTGGGTACCAGGTGGTACGCTTTATGAAGGTGAGAGTGGGGGTCCCTGGCAGAGCAGCAGCCAGCCGGGTGCACTGCTTGTAACTCCCAGGAGTGCAGGCGTGTTATCGGCTCCCCAGAAAGCCTGTGTGTCTGTTGGCCACTCTGGTGCAAGAGGCACAGCAGGCAGTCTTGTAGTAGTTGTAGACACAGAGGCGCGCCTGGACCACCACGTTGCAGTTGTAGTACTTGTCTTTGCAATTTTCATCTACGGTGGAAGAGAACAGAAGAGACTCTTCAGTCCAAGAGGCAGCCAGGGACAGTGGGAAGAGGAACGGGAGGGGACAGAGCCCTGCTTGTATGTGTGTATGGATGTGTGTACGTATATATGTGGGGGTATGTGTGTATGTATGTATGTGTGTGTCTAGGTGTGTTTATATGAGTCTGTGTGAACACATGCAGAGACAGAGTAGGATGTCAGAGATATCAAGGAGGGGCCTTGTTAGGGCTCAGTAGATGTAGGAAGGGGTTGAGAGAGAGTAATGGGGGGTGTAAAAACAACCCCAAATATTAAATATGTATATGAGAATGATAAAGAATGATAAAGGAAAAGGAGACATTTGAGAAATAAGTTGAAGAGCAGTTGAGGAAGATAGTGGATGACTCTGGCCTCCACATACATGCACACACATACATGCACACACATACATGCACACACATACATGCACATGCGTGTGGGCAGAGAGGGAGTAAGGAATGAGGCTGAGGTCACCCAGCTTTAATGTGGGTCCTGTGGATCCAAATTCAGACCCTCAGGCTTGTCTAGCAAGCACTGTACACACTGAACCATCTCTCCTGGATCCTATATGCGATGGTGTTTTGTTTATTTTTAAAAATATTTATTTATTTTATGTATGAGTGCTCATCAGATCCCATTACAGATGGTTGTGAGCCACCATGGGTTGCTGGGAATTGAACGCAGGTCCTCTGAAAGAGCAGCCAGTGCTCTTAACCGCTGAGCCATCTCTCCATCTCCCATCTCTCTTTAACCATTATATGACACCTAAATGTAAGAAAATGTAGATATTCACTAGCTCTTGGCCACCTTTTTGAAATTGAACCTATGCATTTGTTTATATCACCCCGGAGGATAGCCATGTAAATATATAATGTATCCATTTTCCAGTGGTAGACATTTGTTTCCATTTTTTTTTCTGTTATAAATAGTGATCTTTTAAACGAATTTTTAAGTGTTCTTTTTGAGTTTTAAAACACATACAGCCTTATTAGATGTGATGGCTGCCCTCCAAACCATGTGAAACCACTTGTATTTCTCTTGGCAGAACAGTGGAATTCCATTTTTGGGGGTGGGGTGGGGTGGGGTGGCAGGGCAGTGAGAAGAAGCAGGGTCTCACGTAGCCTCAGTTGGCCTTGATCCTGGGGGATGAGAAGTCCTAATCCTCCTGCCGTCGTCTCCAGTTGATTCTAAGTGTGTGCTACCATACACGGTTGGTGCTGTGCTGGAGATCAATCCCAGGGCACTGTGCATGCTAGGCAAGCACTCTGTGGCTGAAGTGCACCCCTAGATCAGTAGAATTGTATTTGTGTCTGTCTAGTGAATGCTGAACTCTCCCTGGGTGAGGTGAACACATTGTATCAGTGTTTGCCGCTCAGGCTCCCTTTGCTGGGGGTAGCTCTCTGTCTGCCCGTGAACTCACCAAGTTCTCTCTATACCATAGATCCCTGTCTTTACTGGCGGCCGTGTTGCTAGCATCTCCTCTAAGCTTGTAGCTCCTCTGGGCACTTCTTTTATGATGTCATGTGATAAGCAGACACTTGACATTTTAATGTTATTGGTATTGTCATATTTTCCCTTGTAACCACTCCGGGGGGTTTTCATTTAAAAAATTCTTCTCTACTCTAAGATAAAACGGTTTTCCCCTCAAAGTCTTTTCTTAAAGTTTAAATTCTGACTACATTTATTTCCTTAATTCTCCAGGAACTGGTGAGGGTGGTGGTGATTGTGTATGTGTATGAGTGTGTATGAATGTGTTTGTGTGCGTGTGTGTGTGTGTGTGTGTGTGTGTGCGCCCTTGTGTATGTGCATGCTCATGAGCACATGTGTAAATTGAGAGGCAGGGGATCCAATGTTGCTGTTTTTCTATATATGTAAGCATATATGAACGGTTTCATTAACAGCTCATCCTTTCCCCAGACTTCTATGCTAACTCTACCACAGACCAAGCATCTTTGGTTTATTTGAGGACTTCCTATTGTATGCTTTTACCTGTTCACCTCTCCTTGTGCCGGCATGCCTTGGTTTGTGGCAGAATAAGTTCCCCAATGCTATTTATTATCCTCAAAAATATCCTGGATATTCTTTGCTGTTATTCAATATAAATGATTTGATATATCTGATTCATATTTGATATATCCAATTTAAAAGGTCCTGTATGGACTGTGACTGACATCATGTGAGCGATGGGAAGAAGGCTCAGATGCTAAGTGTGAGGACCTGAGTTCGAGTCTCAGGACCCACATGGAAGAACTGTGCATGTAGTATACATTTGTAATCCCAGGGCTGGGAAGATGGGACGGGTAGATCTCTGAAGTTTGCCACTAGCCAGGCTACATAAGCCAAGCAACAGGCCAGTGACAGACACTAGTTTACATAAATAAAGAAGGGAGAGGGTAAGGAAGAAGAGATGTAAGAAAATACTTGAAACACATCTTAGGAAAATATGCTACAATCAGTATAAAAGACTCGGTAGGCAGGAGGCTTCAAAATAAATATTGATAGAATTCCTAAGTCTGAGTCATGCACACAAGATATTTACTTATTTGTCTTGGCAACACCACACAGTTGAAGTGACTTAAATTTGGATCATCAATTGTTTCTTGCGTTGCTTTTGAAAAGGTTGCATTAAAACAAAACATTGAAAAAGAAAGATGTCTCAGGCACACAGACATGGGGAATTAAAGGGGCTAAAATTGCCAGATCCTTGGAGTTGGTTGTACAGATTTTGGAGCAAGGCGTGGCTGCCATACCCCATCTGTGTATTCTGGAGGCCCATCTCTCAGCCAGCACACGCTTGTCAAAGACTTCTCACTAATAAGGTGTGAGAGGTCTTGGTTCTGAAACGGGTTCTATGTATCCCTGGCTGGCCTGGAGCCTGGGATTGGGAGGAGCTGCTATTGATCTTCTGATTCTCCTGCCTCAGGCCTGGAGTGCTGGGATCCGGCACTCACCACCACGCCTGGTTTATGTGATGCTAGGATCAAACCCAGGGCTTTGTGAATGGTAGGCAAGCAAGCTTTCTGACACTCAGCCCTGGTCTATGATTTTTCTTTAAAAAAAAATCACTCTGGTTTGGTCTTCCAGACTTAGCTATGGTGTCTTTTCAAGGGAGGAAAAACTATGTCATTTCCAACATAACATCCAATAAAGGGGAAGAAAAGGAAATTACAAGGTTAACAAAATAGAATATATAAATAAACCTTGATAACTGTCTATGTCTTTAAATGACTCTCTAAAATTAAAAATGTCCAAACCAGTAGCACGCATTATGAGCCTCAGAGGACATCTCAGAGTGTGGTAGTCTTAAACTATGAAATCATGACATCAAAGCCTTCCCCCACCCCCACTCTGCTGTGGCTGTGCACAAGGTCACAGAGAAACGGCTCAGCCATATTCACCCTGGATAACTTGATAGAGTGAGAGGGGGCTCATTTCTCTTTTCTTTAGGTGGGGACCCCTAACTCACCAACTTCAGGGACACAGTCCTGAGTGTTACATGATTCTCTCTCTTCTGGTTTCAACTGGGGGTCGCAGAGGCTACCCGGGGTCATGTCATCTGAGAGACACCGAACTTCCCGCACTCGGAATCCGCCCTGACAGCTCTTGGAGCACTTGTGGAGCAAAAAGAGAGAAAATGTCAGATTTCTCAGCAGCCTGTTAGGTCCCCGCACCAGGGAGGAAGATGAGGGAAACTCACACAAAAGGGGAAGTGAGCACCTGAACACACTGCCACATGGCACCAGCAGGTGGGCCACCTTGTCCTGTGTGCCCCACTCCCACGCCCCTCTTTGCACTGTTCTGAGTGAATTCCAGTTTCCCACCACACCTTCCATACTATCTGATGGCTCCAAAAAGAAGGAGCCTTAAAAATATAACATTGCTGTGCCTTATTATGTTAAAATCTATATATTTACTGTTTCTAGTCTCATTTTAAAAATTTGGTGAATCTTTCATATTTTAAAAATAGTTTTTTTTTAAATTTATAAATCAGGGTCAGAATGGAGGAAAGTAGACATGGGTAGACATGGAAGGTATTGCATAAGTATAGGGCATTTCTAAGTGATAAATACAAAGTATTATTTTTAAAGAAAAAAACCTAAACAAAATAGGAGCTGGAGAGATGGCTCAGAGGTTAAGAGCACTGACTGTTCTTCCAGAGGACCTGGGTTCAACTCCTAAGTCCCCACATGGTGGCTCACAATACTCTGGAACTCCAGTCCCAGGAGATACCTTCTCCTCTGTGCTCCAAGGGCACTGGACACAGGTAGTACACTTCCATATATGCAGGTAAACACCCATACACATAAGATAAAAATAAACATGAAATTAAAAAAAATAATAATGATAATAAAAACTAGGGTCTATAGCTCAATTCTACATTGTAGTTATAATTTTTAATCTAAATCTGCAGGTCTTACCTGCATTACCTTATGCTTGTTTACTTTTAATGTTTAAAAATTAAAACAAATTTTCTTTGAGACAGGGTCTCACTGTGTAGTCCTGACTTGGCCTGGAATTCACTCTGTAGACCAAGTTGGCTTGGAACTCATGGAGATCGGGTCTTTGGCTTGACAGTTAAGTGCCTTTATGTGCTGGGCCATCTCACCTCACTTAATTTTTATTAATTAAAAAAAATTAAATTAATTAAAATATTTAAAACAAAAAAGATTAATTTTTCTGGAGACAGGGTCTCATGTAGCCCAGGCTAGCCTCAATGTAGCCAAGGATGGTCTTGACTGTCTCCTTACTGTTTTGAAAACGTGTTAGTCTTTGACAGTGTCACCCACGTGGATGCTGCATTTGTATTTTAGCTATTTTCTTCCCTTACTACCTTTACTCAGCCCCTCCCACTCCCACTGACCCCCCTCCTCCCGACAAGTCCCCCCTCTTCATGAACATGGTGGGGGACAATTTATCAGTGACTAGATTGCTGAAGAAAGTGACTCTCTGGCTCCTACTGGTGTCAATCAAAGCTGCTCTCGATGGGAGAAAGTCCCTTTGCGGGTGGGTCTATCTGGTGTCTTGGCTCTTTCAGTAGGTGGAACTGGGGAAAAATTTTAAAAGACAATTCATTTTTAAATTTACCATCACCATTGTTATTATTATTATTAGTTTTGTTTTTTCCGAGATGGGGTTTCTCTGTGAAATAAATAGCCTTGGCTGTCCTGGAACTCACTTTGTAGATCAGACTGGCCTTGATCTCACAGAACTCTCACAGAGTTCACTGTACAATGTAGCACTTTAGTGTGTGTGTGTTCATGTGTCTATGTGGGGGCATGTGTTTGTGGGCATGTGTGCACATGTATGGACATGTATGTATAGGCCAGAAGTTGATGGTAGATATCTTTTCCAATTTTCTCTCCACTATATGTATGTATGTATGAATGTATGTATGTATGTATGTATGTATGTATGTATGTATGTATGTATGTATGCATGTAACGTATTACTGTCCTGGCACTTGCTATGCAGGCTAGGCTGTCCTTGAACTCATGGAGATTGCCTGCCTCTACCTCCTCAGTGCTGTGATCAAAGGCATAATCCAGCATGCTTAGCTTAGCTCTCCACTTTGTTTTTTAAGCTAGCATCTCTCACTGAACCTGAAGTTTATCATTTCAGCTATCCTGTCATCCCAAGGCTCCTCCTGTCTCCACCTCCCCAGTGCTGGGGTTGCAGGCTCATATGGTGGTACCTGGCTCACAATGCAGGACTTTAAGCAGTATCTTTGAAGCCTTTCAAACTCCATTATTCTCTGCAGTGATGTCTGTCAAGATGCAGCCCAAGGACAGCTGTGTACTGCTTGGCCAGGAGGGGCCCAGAATTAGTCTTCTCAAGCAAGACCCCCAAATATACCCCAAAAGCTTGAGAATCACTGGATTACGAACACTTCTGTGTAGAAACCCAAATTTATAAGTTTCAGGGTTCCCCGACAGAGCAGGGTCTCCCTCATTGTGTCTACCAAGAGTAGATGCCACAGGGAATATAGCATCTCTTCATGGGCTGGGCCCAGGACCCTTCCCAGAGTCATCTATGGACCACCATGACTTACCATGCTCCATTCTGTGCTAAACCATTTAGCTCCACAAGGCTTGAGGTGGCAGGACTGCTGGCTTGGGGGCTTCTCCAGGAATGAACACTCATAAGAGTCTAGGACTTCAAAGGTGTCTGCATTCTTCCTAACACAGATCACTTCCCTCTGCTGTGTCCCACTGCCACACTCGATGGAACACTGGAGAAGAAGCAGAGACAGATGGGTGTCACATGATACAAAGGGGGATGGAAGTCGTGATCGTGGAGGGACATCCTTAAGTTCTCCACTGAGCCATATGAAAAAGAGCAAGACAGAGGCTACAAGAATAGAAATTGGGGATGGAAAGATGGCTCAGTGGTTAAGAGCACTGGCTGTTCTTCCATAGGGATCATTTCCCAGCACCCAAATGGCGGCTCACGACCATGTGTAACTCCAGTATGAGAGGTTCTGACACCCTCAGTCACACATTCAGGGAAAACACCAAGACACATACAAATTAATGGAAGTTGATGTTGATGAGGAATATAGAGGCAGGAGAGATGGCTTTGTGGGTAAAATGTTCGCTGCACAACTGAGAAGACCCGAGTTCAAATCCTCAGCAACCAGGTAGAAAGTGAGTGTGGTTTTTGGTGTTGAGTGGCAGAGACAGAAGGACCCTGGAGGCTTGTTGGTCAGGCCATCTAGTCAACTAGTGAGCTTCAGGGCTAGAGAGAGAACTTGTCTAAGAAAACATGGCTCTACCTGCATATGTAGCAGAGGATGGCCTAGTTGGTCATCAATGGGAGGAGAGGTTCTGTGAAGGTTCTATGCCCCAGGATAGGGGATGCCAGGGCCAGGAAGTAGGAGTGGGTGAGTTAGTGAGCAGGGGGAGAGAGAAAGGGATAGGGGGTTTTTGGAGGGAAAACCAGGAAAAGGGATGACATTTGAAATATAAATAAAGAAAATACAACAGAAGTGGATGCTCACAGTCATCTATTTTAGATGGAACACAGGGCCTCCAATGGAGAAGCTAGAGAAAGTACCCAAGGAGCTAAAGGGGTCTGTAAGCCTATAGGTGGAACAACAATATGAACTAACTAGAACCCCCAGAGCTCGTGTCTCTAGCTGCATATGTAGCAGAAGATGGCCTAGTCTCAGCCATCATTGGGAAGAGAGGCCCCTTGGTATTGCAAACTTTATATGCCCCAATACAGGGGAATGCCAGGGCCAAGAAATGGGTGTGGGTGGGTAGGGGAGCAGGGCGGGGAGAGGGTATAGGGGACTTTCGGGATAGCATTTGAAATGTAAATGAAGAACATATCTAATAAAAAATTGGAAAAAAAGAAAATACCTAATAAAAAATAAAAATTAAAAAAAAAAAGAAAAAAGAAAACAAGGTTGATGCAGATGAGGAGGAGACACTGACAACCTGTGTGGGGACCGAGACAACGTCTTGGTGTAACCGACACCTGACCGCCACTGCAGCCATGTCTGTGTGACTGCATCAGCACCAAGGCACAGAGAAGATGGGCCAGGGCCTGGGTCTCCGTGGGTTCTCAAGGACACGATGCGACACTCCAAAGATAGATCCATTTTTATCTGTGGGTGACAGCAATCTGAGGGGAGAGGCGGTGAAGTCTGCAGGAGTGACAGCAGCCACACCACTTGGGGTACCCTCTGTCTTCTCCCCTTCACGACTGTATTTCTTCCCAGAGGGGCAGCGCTGTCGCTGTTGAGCTGATAGCCCCACGGCTGGCACAACTGCTCCCATCCCGTTCACAGTTCCATGTCTGCTGTGGGGATGTGGGCTACAGTGTAGCTTCTTGGCAAGTGATCAGGGGCAAAGGCATGGCAGGCAAAAAGATTAGTAAACACAGAGAGAGGACTTCTGATTTTGACCAAGTGCCTCCCACTGCCAGCCATGGGTGACACCCTGTATGACCTGTCTCCTACAAAGCCTTCTGTGATGGCTGACCTTGGCTGTCAACTTGACACACCTTGGAAGAGAGAGCTTCAGCTAAGGAAGGGCCTCCATCAGATTGGCCTGTGGACATTTTCTTGAGTGTTAATTGATGTAAGGGGACCCAGCCCACTGTGGGCGGTACTATCTCTATGCAGGTGGGTCTGGGCAAGAAAGGAAGCTGACTCTGAGCCTGAGGGAGCCAGGAAGCAGGGTCCTTCTGAACTTCCCTGCTTGAGATCCTGCCCTGACGTTCTTGTCCTTCTATGATGGACGGGGACCTAGAAAAGCATCAAATGAAGTGCGCCCTCCTCCCCAGTTTGGTTTTGGTCCAAGTCTTTTCTCACAGCAGCAGTAGAGCAAAGATACCCGCTAGCAGCCCAGGGAGGCTGGCATTAGCCTCTGTGATCAAGACAAGGAAACAGACTCAGGGAGGTGAAATTACCTCACCGAGTCGGGAATCCCCTGAGATTGGAGCTGGATTCAGTTATATCAGTGACCACCAGGGATGGCCATGAGAACAGACCTGGAAATACTCTAACCCAGTCCTCTGACTCTTTGGATTTTATAGATGTTATCAACCAAAACAGTAGAAGCCTAAGAAAAAAAAAGCATTTCCCCATCTGTCTATAAGAACAATTCATTGAAATGATTGAAAATTATATCTATCTATCTATCTATCTATCTATCTATCTATCTATCTATATCAACATAGGGTGTCCTGTAGCCTAGACTGGCTTCAACCATGTAGTCTAAGATGATCTTGAACTTAAGATCTTTCTGCCTCTACCTTCCAGGTTTTAGAATTACAGGCATGTACAACATGCCTGATTTTACTAGTGCTGAGGACTGAACCTGGGGCTTCATGCATATTAGGCAAATTACCAACAGAAGCACTCCTGCATGAATATGAATATATGAATATACTCACATATACAGATTGTGTATGTGGGCTTTACTTGCATGTATGTAGTATGAACCCATGGAACCAGAAGAGGGTATTGGATCCCCTGGAACTGGAGTTAAGGATGGTTGTGACCCCACCATGTGTGCACAGGGGACTGAGCTCAGGCAGTCAGCAGGAGCAGGAGCAGGAGCAGGAGCAGGAGCAGGAGCAGGAGCAGGAGCAGGAGCAGGAGCAGGAGCAGGAGCAGGAGCAGGAGCAGGAGCAGGAGCAGGAGCAGGAGCAGGAGCAGGAGCAGGAGCAGGAGCAGCAGTGCTCTGAACTGGTCAGCCATCCCCAACAGCCCTCCAGCACCAGGTCTTGCATTTTTCACACTCTGGGACTGGCTATTGTATTATGTGCACTTTGAACGCTCTAGTGATTGTTGTTGTTGCTTATGTTTTTGAGACAGCATCATATGTAGATACGATATTTATTTTACTGGGTAAGGGCAAATGGCAAAATCCTGAGGTCAGGAGCACTCTTGTTGAAGAAATCTTTTTTTTTCCTTTGAATAATTGCTTTAAAAATATTTTGAGAAAAGTTCTCATGATGTATTCCTGGCTCTTCAGGAACTCACTCTGTAGACCAGGCTGTCCTTGAACTCACAGAGATCTACTGCCTCTGCCTCAGAGTGTCAGCACTAGAGGCGCGCAGCGCCACACCCAGGTGATGATTACTTCCTTAAAACAGACCCACATGGTGGGGTGACTGAGGAAGGACAAATGGTGTGTTCTGCCTCCTGCCCTTTGCTGTCAACTTACTTTCCAAAGGTCCTGTATCAGTTACAGAGAAAAGCAGGCCATTTTCATCAAGGTCTGTCTTTCAAGCTACTTTAATAAATTCCTATGGAGCAAGTGTCTGAATACTGTGCAAATCATGACCTTCAGCCGAAGGCCTTGGAGAATCAGCCAGCTCTGGGAGCCAGAGCTAAAAGGGCCAAGAACTCAAATCCAGGCAGGCAGTGGAGGTGGGTGGGGTAGGGGCTGTGATGGCTCGGTCACTGGGATGGCTCTTTAGATTTTCCTCAGGGGTTCATATTCAATGCTAGAACAAGGAGGAAAAATCAGCCCATCGATCTGTAAGTTACTTTAGTTTCTTTATTATCTTCTCTTTATAACATACACTTCCACCTTAAAAAAAATTGTGGTGAGCTGGTGAGATGGCTCAGAGGTTAAGAACACTGGCTGCTCTTCCAAATGTCCTGAGTTCAATTCCCACCAGCCACATAGTGGTTTAAGACTATCTATAAAGGGATCTGATGCCCTCTTCTGGCATGCATGTGTACATGCAAACTGAGCACTCCTATACAAGCAAACAAACACATATCTGTGTCTATAACGTATGTGTGCATGTTTGTGCATGTGTGTGAGTGTAGGCAAACACAGACAATGATGCATGTCTGGAGGTCACAGCAAGCTTGCATATCGACCTTCACGTTCTGCTTTGAAGCAGGGTCTCTTGCTGTTTGCTCTCTTGCTGTATCCCAGGCTGGCTGGCCTGCAAACCTCCATGGACTTTTCTTCTCCATCTCCCACCTCAGCCGAGAGGTACCAGGATTACAGATGTGTGCTGCGGTGTCTGGCTTTCACACGGCTTCTGGAGAATCTGAACACAGGTCCTCGAGCTTGTGGGACAAATGCTTTATCCACTGACCAATCTCTCAGGCCCCCACCTCCAGATTTTTATTTATTTATATTGTTTTCAAGACAGGGTTTCTCTGTGTAGCCTTGGCTGTCCTGGAACTTGCTCTGACTTTTCTTGAACTCAGATAGATCAAGCTGCCCCTGCCTTCTGAGTGAGGGGATTAAAGTTGTGAGCCACCATGCCCGGTCCTGTCTCCAGATTTTTAAAGGGCAGTTTCTGACATTGTCGAGTACTAACAAACCAGCTAATGGCAACGATACAGCAGCAGCAGCAGCAGCCACCTGCTGCATTTACTGAGGCACAGAGATTTGTTATTTGTTATGATGTAGCTCACATGCTTAAGCGAGCACACAGTAGGTACATACTAAACCTTGTTGGCTGAGCAAGGAGCTTAAGTGAACACACAGTAGGTGCACTCTGAACCTCCTTGGCTGAACAAGGTGCTTAGGTGAGCACACAGAAAGGGTGCACCTGTTGGCTGAATGACATACCAAGAACATAACAGCTTTTCCTGGTCACGACAGGCAGCTAGTAGCATGGCCAGATTCAAAGCTGTCTTCTAACCCCTCTGCTATATTGCCTCTTCCAGGAAGAGACAGATGTACCCAGCTCTGGCTACGCACCTGACTCCAGCTGCCAGTGAACCACTCCACCTTGCCTGTGCAGGGCCCATTGTCACATGGTGTAGCCTCCGCTGGCCTGTTGTTCCCACAGCCTTCCAACGGCAGGCTGCTGACGTGGTTGGTCATGCATACCACCGAACGTGTCCTCACGCCTGCCCCACACTCCGCTGAGCACTGTGAGACAGAAGGAAGGCACATTAGTGGGGGGGCCTTGCAGGTTCTGGGGATACTTCCAAATGATGCCAAGGGCTTACTGATCCTCCCGCTCTTTCTTCTATACTTAGCTGACAACCTTTTCTCACACAGGACACTCACCATGATGGGAGTCTCCTCATCTATTACATTTTGTCTTCTAGGGGTTTAGTTACTCACAGACACATGTTTGTATGTGTTATGTGGGAAACTCTAGAAACAAACAATTCATCAATTTTAAGTGGTTCTGACTATCCCGTTCTTCAAGAATGCCAGTTCCAGTTGTCCACCCTGTACCCCGTTCTGAATAGTCAGTGTTGCTGTAGTCCCATGACCACATGAGGGGCTCTGAGAGCACATGGCTGCCTCTTCCTGGATGTTTTCTCCTTCAGCAGGAAACACCGGAAGCTTGAGGGCTGGGTTCCAGTGCCCTTGCTCTAAAGCATCCTTGCCTGCCCCCTTAACATACTCTTGGTAGCCTTTGAAGTCACGTGGTTCACTACCCACTCCCTTCCTTTGTTTTCCAAATTGTTTAAATTTTTTGTCTGTAAATACAGTGTGTATGTATGTATATATGCGTGTGTGTGTGTGTGTGTGTGTGTGTGTGTGTGTCTGACTCTTCATGTCTCTGTCACTCCTACACTCACCTCCCTCGATGGCCACACCCCATTCTCTGACCCTTACTCCTCTATGTATCTTCCTCCTCACTGAAGGAGGGCACGAGCCCTCCAGACAAACTCCCCTTCTGTGGTCTTCACTTCACTGTCATAAAACTTTAGCTCTGTTTGTACTGTTGTGAGGATTCTGAGACACAGAGTCAACTCCTTGAGGTTTAAAAGCCATTTGTTACAGTAGGCGGAATAATCCAGGCTGGAGACACTTTTGTTCTAGCCTCATGTGGTCTGATGTCTACAACTATGCAACTCAAGCCAAGGTATTTAAAGTCTCTTGTGAAGAATAAAAAGTAAAGCTGTGACAGTGGGAGAGGTGGCTCAGTGGTACTAGTGCTTGCTAGCGGGGCACGGTGGTGCTCACCTTTAACCCTAGCATCGAGAGGCAGAGGCAAGGCAGATCTCTGTGAATTTGAGGCCAGCCTGGTCTATACAGTAAGTTCTATGTCAGCCTCATAAAGAGTCTCTGTAGCCAAACAAACAAAACAAAACAAAAACCCGAGTGCCAGCTGCTTTTGCAGAGAAACCAAGTTTGGTTCCAGCACCCACAATGAACAGATCACAGCTGCATATAACTCTAGAGTCATGGAATATAAAACTTTCTACTGTCATCTGTGGCCACCCATAAACATGGCATCCATACACATACACATGCACACATGCATTCTTACATGTACACATAGCATCTTTACATATATACATACACATGGCATGCACACATATGCACATGGCACTTTTACACACACAGCATCTTTACACATACATATATACAAACACATGACATCCTTACACATACACATGGCATACACACACACACACACACACACACACACACACACACACACAGAGATAATAATAATAATTCAAATGCAAATGTTCAAAAAGTAAACCAAATGTCATTTTTGCTGTCTCAAATTATACAGATATTTCTCCCTACATAAGTTTCACCTGCTGAATGAACTTATTTAATCTTCTGCCTTCCATGCTTAGGTATGTGCACCTGGGGCAAACTGGTCTCCAAATCCCCCATGGTCAACCATCAAGCCAGGTCCAGAGAGGGGACCAGGATGATGGGACTTGAAAGCTTCTGTATTATGCCATTGGCTGGGGGAAGCATGGACAATTTAGATCTGAAAGGAGCTTCTCGGGGCTTGGAAGCCTAAGAAATGGGGGGAAAGGGGTGCCCACGCAGCAGGGACTGAGCCACACATATCTGTTCTCCACTCCCTAGATGTGCTCTGGAAAGACTGGTCATGTCTGCTGAAGTAGGCAGAAAAGAGACAGCATCCCAGTCACACTTGGGCTGCAGACACAGGCACACAAGGGTGCCTCGTCCTGGTGAGCGCCACCTTGTGTAAGGCTCTCATAACTGTACTTGGGGGCTGCAGACACAGGCACACAAGGGTGCCTCGTCCTGGTGAGCGCCACCTTGTGTAAGGCTCTCATAACTGCTGAACATCTGGTACCTTCCTCAGTTGCTTTCTGTCTTATTTTTATTATTTATTCATTTTCATTTTTTGAGAAAACCCTGGCTAGCCTGAAACTCACTGTATAGATCAGGGTGTCCTGGAATCCACAGAGATCCACCATCTCTCCCTCCTGAGTGGTGAGATTAAAGGTGTGCACCACAGTATCTGACTTTACACTTTTTTTTTCTTCTTCTTTTGAGTCAAGGTCTCTCACTGAACCGGGAGTTCCCTGGTTCAGATAGGCTGGCTAACTAGTGACCTCTACCTCCCCTGAACTAATAGTACAGATGCTACCATCATGCCTGGCTTTTATGTGGGTGCTGGGATCTGAACTCGGGTCCTCATGCTTGAGCAGCAATAACCCACAAAGCCATCTCCTAAGTCCCTACATTTTTTTCCCAGTCACAGTGAACACATGCAAGATCCACCATTTCAACTACTCCTGAACTTCCTTTTCCTTGCTTGCATGCATCCTTTCTATCCATCCCCAGAATCCATCTTTCATTAGAAACTCTATTTCCATCTCTGGCAGATGAAGTCAACTGACTGCTGGCTTCTGTTGCATACAATAATGAGCAGAGTGATGACCAGCCACATCTGCCTGTGAGTTTCCTGAGAAAGGCCAGGCTTCTGAGATTGGGGACAGTACGTCGCATGCTTTTAGCTACTGAAGAGGAGGGAAAGTGTCCACCACTCAATGAATGTCTACTATATTTCAGGCACAAAAATCTATGAAGTCATCTCCTAACCTTGGAATGCTGAGGAAGAGGCAAGCTATTTTCTTTCACACCCCCTCCTTAACTGCAGAGACCCTTGGTCCTCATAGGAATCTATAAACCTGAGTCCATCTCTAGCCTTTTGCTAAAGATATTGTGGCAGCTGGTGGTCCTCAGAGCTGCCATCTTTGACAGATCAGCTGAGCCTGCTTGTAAAGGCCAGTCACCGCTGGGGCTATGGGATGTTGGCATTTCCCAGAGAGGGAGGGCTTAGGGCGGGCCCATGGGCTTTGGGTTTCAGCGACTGGTGTGCATTTCTTCTCTGGTTACACACGGCCTAGAAGGCCCTAAGAATATAGACAGGGGTGGGCAGGGAGGGTGGCAATTGTGGTGGTTTGATTAGGAATGGCCCCCACATGTCATATATTTGACTGTTAGATCATGGGGAGTATACTTAGCTGAGAGGGATTAGGAGGTGTGGCCTTCTTGGAGGAAGTGTGTCACTGGGGATGAGATTTGAGGTTTCAAATGCTCTAGTCTGGCCCAGTGTCTCTTCTTCCTGCTCCCTGTGGCTCTGGATCTAGAACTCTGAGCTTCTCCAGCACTGTGTTTGCCAGGGTGCTGCCTTGCTCCCCTACCACCGTAACATGAGACTAAACCTCTGAAACTGTAAGCAAGCCCCCAACTAAATGCTGTCTTTTATAAAAGCTGCTATGGTCATGGTGTCTCTTCACAGCGATGGGACACTGACTCAGGCAATAACAAAGGGGGATCCATCCATAGATGCACACAGCCATGGGGACCCACCTATGCAGCTCTGGGGAAGTTTGTCATCCATCCCCCCAGTGTTGCTGTGTTGGGATCGCCTACACTCCTGCACCAATCCCTTGCCCATGCTCGCAAGAGAGCCCAGCAAACTCTCTGGATTCCCAGGGTGGACTTTGGTTTGCCACTGGAATCTTATGAGGACGAAGGAGACACTAGTAATGTCTCACTGGGGGAGGGAATGGACTTTGGGATTCTGAGTTACAGTGTGTCCCTGAGTGGCTCAGGGGACTCCTGTGACATGGCTGATCCCCGCCCTGATCTCTGCCGGGTGGTGGGGGTGGGGTGAGTGTGGGGTTGAGGTGGGGTGGGGGTTGGGTAGCACACTCACCCTTTCGCTCCACTCTGTGAGGAACCAGCTCTTTGCACAGGGCCCCATGTCACAGTTCTCGATGTCATTTGGCCGGAGTTTCATGTTGCACTCCTCGTCATGTACCACGTCCCCAATGTTGCTCACACACTTCACGTCTCGGGTCCGCTGCCCCACGCCACAGGGCACCGAGCACTAAAACACAGCAGGCTTTGGTGTCGCGTTCTCATTCTTGGCCACCTGACCCCCAACAGATAATGTGAGGAGGACCCGTGTGTTGTTGGGCCCGCTGCAATTCCCAGGGGAGAAAGTGATCATGGGAAAACCCTATGGCCTGTTCCTCTAGGAACCTTCTTGAATGGCATACTGGCCTGCTTTGGGCCTCAGCCTTTCCATCTCCAGGATGCACGGCTAGAAGACACTGGCTCTGACAGTCGTTGCTAACCTTCTCTTAATGCGTGGGAGACATAGGGCAGGCGAAGTCTGCAGACACAGGACTCCCATAGGCTCACCCACTAGCCTGAGCTGTTGGCAGGAGCCGTGTGTGCTAACAGGCGGCCCCGCAAACATTCCCCACCCTACCCAAGGGTTATGAATCACTGTCGTAGTCAGGAAGGATGGATATAGGAGGGAGGGGCAGGTCCTGTACCGAGGTCCAGTCGGTCCGAATCTGCCACTCGCTGCAGATCTTGAGTTGGCAGGTGCTGGTGGTCTCCGGCTTCTCCAGGTGCTGGCATCGGTAGGGTTGCACCGTCAGGCTCCGGTTGGCATACACCTGGCGGCACAGGACCTGGCGGTGCTGCATGCCCAGGCCACAGGTCTTGCTGCACTCGGACCACTCCCCGATGTCCCAGCTGGCTCATGGAATGGGTTGGAGGTGGACAGAGAGGGGAGATGGGTTAACACAATCACTGGGTGGGGGAGGAGCCCTCTTCCCGGAGCAGCGTCTAAAGACCCTGTGATTGTAAGAGAGCTGGCTGGGCATGCTGTTTACCGTGACTAGACTGCCCAGATTCTTGCTGTACACAGTTATCGAAAGAGTGAGACGGCACGGATGATTTCTATTTAGTGGTCAAAGCAGAACCTCTCAACAACACCCCCCCAAATTAGCTTAATTTCCTTATAATGCTAACCCACTTGGGAGCTGAGAGATCTACAGCCAAGGGGTCTTCTATTGCCTGTCATCTCATGGCCAACTAGTGAACGAAACATGATTAGACGTTCAGCATATATTAGGATAAAAATTACATTTTTTATTCTAAGGATAAAGCTTTGACCTTTTAGGACATGTCCTAATCCATCTAAGGCTGTCTCATTTATCATTCAACAACCCACTGGCAACCTCTCTCAGATACGCCCCCTGACTCCTCCATACTGGCACCATCTGTATTCTCAGCTCTCATATGAGTTTCCTTACTGGTTTCTGACTCCTATGGCCTCTCTGCGTTCCTGGATGGGCTTCCTGGCTTCTCACTCCTATGGCCTCTCTGCGTTCCTGGATGGGCTTCCTGGCTAAGCTTATTGATTGTTTCAGACCATCAGCTCCTCTAGAAAGGCAGGCAAGGCTTGCTGAGGGGTCTATATTCTGCACACAGACCCAGTCAGTGTCTGCACGTCAAATTTGTATGGGGTTAAAAATCCAAATGCATCTGATACTAAACTCTTATGGCTGTTAACCAGAAGGGGCCTGGTGAGTGAGAGGTGACCAGGGAGGCCTCTTACAAGGCTGGGCAGGGGAAGAGGTTGCAGGGCTCCTCCTCTGGGGTCGGCTTCATGCTGGAGTCACAGTAGCTCTCGGGAACCTCCTCGTGTGTGTTTCTGTGCACACAGCGGAAGATAGGGTACTGCGATCCTGTAAGGACATGGAAGATGGCTGAAGGCCAGCCCCCTTACACCCTGGGATGCTGGTAAAGATGAGCAGCCTATAAACACATTTATATACGTACACACACATGCGCATACATGCATGTGCACACACAAATGCACACAGACAGTAAAAGAACTCACTAGTTAATGGGGTGTGCATAGTGGGCACAAACAGAAACTTTCCCAAGATTCTCTGGAGGTATCAGTGAGAAAATGCCCTGCAGGGTCTGGCTGGAGATAGAGAAATGACCAGGCTTGGGTGTGTCTGTGGAGGCTGTCCACCAGCCTAGCCTGGAATAAACTGGCCTGCTAGTCAAGTACATACAAGGGGTTGAATACAAGCAGAAGAGATTCAAGACTTACAGCAGAGCAGCTGCCTTTGTAACACATTTCCCATGACCCAACAGTGTCCAGATTCAGGGCCTCACTTTGGCCCAAAGATTTATTTATTATTATATATAAGTACACTGTAGCTGTCTTCAGACGTGCCAGAAGAGGATGTCAGATCTCATTACAGGTGGTCATTACAGGTGGTTGTGAACCACCATGTGGTTGCTGGGATTTGAACTCAGGACCTTTGGAAGAGCAGTCAGTGCTCTTACCCTCTGAGCCATCTCGCCAGCCCAGGGGCTCGGTCTCTTTAGCATCCACCTGTTCCACATGAGGCAGAGCTTCCCTGGACAGGTCAGTTCTGGTTCCCCTCACTAACCTCGACACCTATCAGAGGTCTAAGCTTGTAGTGCTTTTCCAGAAAGCTAGTAACTGCTTCATGTGCTTGTTTTGAATACACAGACTAGTTTCATTGCCTTAATAAGGACAAACTATTTTCGGTAAAAGGCCAGTTGAGTGTAATTTCTAGGTCTCAATTCAATTTTGCCTTTCTCTCTGCTGCCACCTGCTGGCAGAACTTGAGTGTTACTAAAGGTCTTTATGAAACTAGGCCAACACCCAAATCTTCCTAAGAAGACCATTGTCACTCATTTAAAACTATGCACATCTGTGCTTCTAATTGGTTAAATTCCCCCTCCCCCAAGAACTGTAATCACCACAGTTTTAATTGTACCAGGCTAACTTTTTTCTTTTAAAGTTTCTTTAAGAAAAAAACCTTTTTTTAAAAATTAACTTTGTTCTTAGACAGATGTATATTCATACAGAATGCGTTCTGATCTCTTACATTTCCTACCCCTGTTATCACCTGCTCCCGACAGGGAACCCACACCTGGTACTATAAATCTGGTTAAAAACCCATGGCTGCGGAGCTGTTGGCTCTAGGGGAACCCACGACTGTTGTAGTGATGGAGATCTCGTCTAATGGCCTTGTAAACACTTGCTTTCACACCCATTTGCAACTCTCTGTGCTACTCAGAGAAATGTCCCTTCACCCTGGATGGTGGCAGATGCACAGACACACAACTGGCAAGAGACTGAGAGTATGTGATGGTCTGGCGCTCAGCCACGACTTTTAACACAAGTGCTTCAATGTTATCCATCGTGGATTCGGGACGGGGATCCTTTGGGCTGGCCTCGTGTGATTCCTGAGCTATAAATGTGACAGTCTGTGAGAGAGTTTTGAATCTGAAATAATCATTTGTTGAAATTACTGTGTCAGTAAATATGTACATGTAGCTATGACCTAAGACCATTATTTAATATGTTCCAATTAAGTCCAACTGTTAATTGAGTTAAAAGCAGTTGTGACTATAAAATTCATAGCAAAAAAAAATATCCTGTTTTGGTATTAAATTTTGTTAAGCAACATGCCTATATCCCTTACATAGGATGTATTTTTATCTAAAAATTTAAAGATTGGTTTATTTTTTATGTGTATGGGTATTTTGGTTGCATGCATGTCAGTGCATGATATTTTTGTGCAGTTGCCACAGAGGCTGGAAGCCGGTGTCGGTCCCCTGGAATTGGAATGGCAGGCTCTTGTCAGCAGCCATGTGGGTGCTGGAAATTGAACCTGGACCTGCAGGAAGTTAAGCAGATAGTGCTCTTAACTGTGGAACCATCTCTCCAGCTCCAGGAGATATTTTTAAATTAAATTCAACCAACATTGAGTACACTGTGCTAAATTACAAAGATGAATAAGACCCAGTCCACAGCCTGCAGTGTACATCTGAAACTCAGCTATTAGAGGATTAGGTAAAGTTCTTAGGTAGCCTGCTCCTTTCCCTCTAGACCGTGTGAGTCTAACTTTTCCATTTACAGCTTTGTGGACCGAGAAGCCAAAGTAAGGCACCCCAACTGCTTGGCACTCACAGAAGGGGAAACCTAATACACACAGCACAAATGATATAGGATACTGTAGGAATGCTCTGTGCCTGGAAAGATGGATCTTGCTTGGGGTTGTCTGGCAGATGGCCACTGCCTGCCTCTCCTCCCATTTGACTGCTCTTACATGCACGGCTCATTGTCCATGGTCCAGCTCCATGGAAAGGTACCAAGCAGACGAAATGAGAGGCTCTTTGTCTCTCTGAGTCTGAGAAAATGTCAGCTTGATAACTTTTGCCTCTGGTGTGACTGCAATGGTTTCTTTCTTTGGGTTAGCTTTAGTATCTGCAGAAGGTGGTGCTGTCACTTAGCACGTCTCCTCCAATGATTCCTCTGGTTGCCAACAAGCAAGGCCAGGGTGTAGGGGCAGATGCTGGCTGGGCTCAGGCAGCAGGATGAACCTGAGATCAGTTGTCCAGGCTCATATCAAGGCAAACTGGTCAACATAGAAGCAGGAGCACAACACAATGGAAATGGAAGCAGAAACTGGGGAACGGTGTTGAGATCTGTGAGACACTATACAGAGTTACATAAAAATGCTCACAGTCTGCTATTAGTTGGAACACAGGGTTCCCAAGGGAGGAGCTAGAGAAAGTACCCAAGGAGCTGAAGGGGTCTTCAACCCTATAGGTGGAAGAATAATATGAACTAACTAGTACCCCCAGAGCTCGTGTCTCTAGCTGCATATGTAGCAGAAGATGGCCTAGTTGGCCATCATTGGGAAGAGAGGCCCCTTGGTTATGCAAACTTTATATGCCCCAGTACAGGGGGACGCCAGAGCCAAGATGTGGGAGTGGGTGGGTAGGGGAGCAGGGCAGGGGATGGGGGAGGGTATAGGGGACTTTCGGGATAACATTTGAAATGTAAATGAAGAAAATATCTAATAAAAATTGGAAAAAAAGAAGTGTCAAGAAAAAAATTGAAAAAGAAAGGGGGAATGCTGGAGAGATGGCTCAGCAGTTAAGAACATGGATTGCTCTTCTAGAGGTCCTGAGTTCAATTCCAGCAACCTCATCGTGGCTCACAACTATCTGTAAAGGGATCCGATGACCTCTTCTGGTGTGTCTAAAGACAGCTACAGTGCACTCATATACATAAAATGAATAAATTAAAAAAAGAATAATCTTTAACAAAAAAGAAAGAAAAGAAAAAAATTGAGTAACCCCAGACTTAGAAATACAGGAACCAAGAGAGCCCAAGCAGGAGGTTGGCAGAGGTCTGGGCATTTGTGAGGGACAGGGACCTGGGTTGTGTAGCCAAGGAGTACACAGTGGTGACGCACTTGTCACGTGTGCTGAGGGCTCAGGTTACCCACGTGCCTTGTGCATCTGCATTGCATTGCCCGTGCCCTGCATGTCTGCTGCCACCGCTCTTATGGGGACACAGGGTTCCAGGGATGTCCCCCCTGTAGCCCAAGGGCTGCATGTGGTCAAAGGTTATGAATGTGGCTCGAGACAAAAGTTGTAAACGTATTTAAAACAAAAAAAACAAAACAAAACAAAACAAAACAACAACAACAAAAAACAAACCACCACCACCAACAAAAAACCAACAACAAAACCCTGAACTTGATTGTGAGGCGCATGGGCAGGAACTTTGTAGAGGACAATATTGCGGCACATGTCAGAGGTTGGAAATGCTTGCTGGAGGGGACACAGGAGGTGGGCACCAGCTCCTGCTGTTTGCCACATGGAGAGGAGGGGAAATGTATCCAGTTATGCATTATTTTCAAGGCACCCTTAGAAGCTCTCTGGCTTCAGAGCCAGCACTGTTTGCAGGGTAAAGAAGAGAATGGGACAGTTGCCTCAGATGCCTAGAGCAGCAAATGCCAAGTGCGGCACACATGGGCACACATGGGTGTGTGCATATGTACAGGGTACATATTTGAAATGGATCATGTGGATATTACATTTCATACTTCACATTCTGGTGTGTGTGTGTGTGTGTGTGTGTGTGTGTGTGTGTGTGTGTGCACGAGCATGTATGCGTGTGTTTGTGTGTGTGTGTGTGTGTGTGTGTGTGTGTGTACAGTGTAAAGTAAAGGCTGCCTTAGAAAAACATGATTTAATTGGACATACAAATTTATATTCTTTGAACTGGAGAGATGGCTCAGCAGTTGAGAGTACTTCCATAAGATCCTGGTTCAGCTCCCACCATCGTCGTGGTAGTTCACAAACTTTTAGGGGCTCTGACGCCCCCTTCTGGACTCTTCGGGAATTTCATACATGTGGTGCACATAAACTTCTGCAGGCACATACACACAAAGTTTTTTTTTTTTTATTTAGAAAAATAAATTCACATTCTTTATGTTCTTCACAGAACATGGGTAAAGGCAAGAATACTTAGGGTATAAGCACTCCTCTTGTGTCTCTTCTGATAGTTCATATTGTGTATATTTAAACTGTGGTAACAATGTATCAATTTATTCAGGAAACATCTGAGGAGCTCACACGGAGAAACATCATGTGCTCACCAGGATGCTGAGCACTGAGGCTTCGAAGTGCAAACTTAGGGAGACATTCCAGACAACCAAGGAACATGTCTGAAGTGCTGTAAGTTCCTAGGAAAGAGTGCTTACTTGAAACATGCAGAGTCCGTCAGGCTCCACAGTAGAAAAGACATTTGACCTGGGGCTTGGAATATATATGGTGGTTAATATGGTAACCTTGGAGACTCACCTATGAGACCAGCCTCAAAACATGTGTGTGAGGGAACTTTTAGATTAACTGAGTTAGGAAGACCTACCCTAACTGTGGGCAGCTCCATTCCCGGGGGGATGGGAGCGGAATACAAGAGGTCATGGCCCTCTGCTTCCTGAAGGTGGATACAATGTGACCAGCTGCTCCTAAGCTTGTGTTGTCATGACTTCCTACCATGATGGACGCTCACACTGTGAGCCACACAAAACCCTTCCTACCTGAACTTTGCTCCTTGTCAGGTCTTTTGTCACAGACATGGGACTAATATGGAGTATAAAGAGTAGTGTGCTGTGCTGGTCAGGTGCCTGAGGATAGTAATGGAGGGAGAGGGAGGCAGCTGGGGAAGGCTGAGGGCACTCTGACTCTGCGGTGTTTCTCCATCACCTCTGTTGCAGAACAGAGAGGGGCTTGCTGAATGACCACCTGGATGACCAGTTCTTCAGCCTGTACCTCACTATATCCATAAATTAATATCGCGTGGTCTCTACACAGCGTGGGGAAGAATCTTTTACACACATAATTTTGGATTGCAAACCACACAGTGGCAGTTTCCTCTGAGCTATCTGGGCACTGCACCAATTCCTAAGTGGCAGAAGAGTTGGAAAGGGGTCCATTTGGATCTCAGGTTCCTTTGTCAATGCTGAGATACTCTGCTTATCTCTGTAATGCCTAGGATAAAATCTTATTAAGATGATTGTGGCCTTTTGGCAGAGTTATCGCTAGCTGTCTGGCTCTGTCAAGACACAGTCTACAGGCATCTCATTTCCCCTTACAGACTTACAATAGAAGCCAGTTCAGCCACACTTCAGGACACATCTCGGCTCATGTAGTCTGAGCATAGCAAAATGGGTGCAGTAAGAGCTCATACGTTAATTCTCCAATTACCAGGCGGAATCAATCATTTCAGAATCATCAAGGCTTTGAGCATAAAGAATTCCAGCCACCAAGTTCTATCCTTCCACCCCCACCCCCAAAAAGAATCAAAGACTTAAATTCTAGCCCCAAAGCCATTAGACCAGTGCTCTTTTGAAAAAGATATCCTCAGATCCAAGACTTTCTTGGATCTGATCTCTCTCTGTCTGTCTTTCTGTCTCTATCTGTCTCTGTCTGTCTGTCTCTGTCCGTCTCTGTCTCTCTGTGTGTGTGTTCACATGTATAAACATCAGAGGATAACCTAGTGTGCTGGTCTTCGTTTTCTACTTTTTTTTTCCAGACAGACTTTCCTTGTGGTTTCCTGCTCTGTGGGCCAGGACAGGCAGTTTGGGAGTTTTCATGTCTTTGTCTCCCATCTCTCTGAAGGCAGCTGAGGATTATAGAGGCTTATGAACCATGTTCAACTTTTATTATGTGGCTTTTGGGATTTGAACTCAGGTCCTCATGCTTGCACAGCAAGTGTTCTTGCACACTGAGCCATCTCCCCAACCCAGATCCAAGTCTCTTGAAGAAAGAAAAAAGAAAAACCAACAAAACAAAACAAACAAACAAAAAACTCAACTAATCATCAAATTAATGGCTCCGGTGGATTTCCAGGTTTTAGGAAGTTTGGAGTGGGGCACAGCTTTTGTTTCTATAGTAACATCGCCTCAGAGAACAACTGTTTCAGGGCAACAACAGAATCAGATGCCCTTAGCCTATATAGGGAGAAGATGATAACTATGTCTCAGCGGTTAAGAGCATTGACTACTCTTCCAGAGGTCCTGAGTTCAATTCCACATGGTGGCTCACAACCATCTGTAATGGGCTCTGATACCCTCTTTTGGTGTGTCTGAAGACAGCTACAGTGTACTCACATACATAAACTAAACAAATCTTAAAAAATAGATTGACTGTAGTTCATGGGTGTTTTCTTGTAAAGAGGACCATAAGTCACCTTGAAATAGAGACAGAGTCAACTTCCAGACCATGGAGCAGAGCAGTCACACAAGGGTTTCCAGAAACTGATTTCCCATCTTTCCTTACTTTGGAGTTGCCAAGGGCAGGGTGCTGGATCTGTGTTACAGTCTAGACCTGATGTGGACCTCTTCACGAATGTCACCCTTGATAATAAACCTGCAGTCATGCTTTGCTTTGAGCCTATCAAAATGCCATTTTATCTAAATTCACCAAAACGCCACCTTTCTCCTCAGTCCTATACCGTCTGTCTTTTCCTTGGAGAGAGGTTGCATGCACACACACGGGCACATGGGCTCTCCTCTTGCAACAGTTAACAGATGTGACATTGTCAGGGCAGGGGCTTTTCTCTGGTGGTCCTGGCTGACTGGGCTAGGACACTGGATAAACCTGGGGTTAACATTTTTACCAGGAGAGTAAGAAAGGGAGGGGAGGAAGATGAAAGCTTGCAGTGAAACGCCAAGACCTCAGGTGTGTTGTTCCCCTGAAACCTTTAGGTCATGGCATTCACACCAGCCATCTATAAACCTGATTTCTCAATTTTTAGACTCTGGAGTCTGTGTGCATGTTCTTTGATTACTGACTACAGAATAGCCACAGGGAAAGCTCAACTCAGAAGATCTATGCTAGCTGTTCTGTTGTTGTTATTGTTTTGTTTTAGTTTTTTTGAGACATAGTTTTTCTTGGCTATCCTGGAACTCACTCTGTAAACCAGGCTGGCCTCAAACTCAGAGATCCATGCACCCCAATGCCTGTCTCTGTATTTTTTTTAAATTGCCCATCTTTGTTGAGTAGCTTCTGAGACACAACCTTGGGGCACAGTAACACTCTGCCTGAGTTTTTCCTGTGCTTGAGACCTTGAGTCATGAAGACCTAGTGTGACAGTGAATGTTGTCTTGTTTCTGTGTTTGCTATGTCAGCATGACCTCTGAGGAGTTAGCGTGAGGCCTGGGAATGCTTTTGTAAATACCTGTGCGTCAAAGCTTGGGTGAGCACGTCTGGCTGGCAGTCTTTGGTGTGAACATATCATTGCTGGAGGGGAACCAGGAAGCTGGTTTCCTGGACTTGGCCCATGTGTCTACTTGCTCACTGAAATATGAATTCTATCACTGTGATAAAGGTCGTGGGAGCACAGATGTTCTGAATCTTTAAGTCCCACTACTGGATGAGCCTGTGGGTTATCTTGGGAACCTCTCACCCAGTCTGTCACATGAACAAATCATCTCGAAGGTGGTTCAAGTTAGTGAGGGGCTGTCTCATTCTCTGGGCTCTCCCTAATCTGCCTGTCTCATTCGCTGGAACTGCCCTTAAATGCCTGGCTTGAGATTCCTACATAGGCTTACCTTTCCCACAGGTGGTGGAGCATTCTGTTGTCCCCAGTTGCTTCCAGTTGTGGTCCCGGCTTCGCCTTGGGGGCTGTGGTGCTGGGGGCACCAAGTTGTCTGGTCGGTGGGAAGGGAATCTCTCTGGATGCCTGACTGGGAAGGTCTGCGTGGATTCTGATGTGAATACCTCAGGGGCCTCGACTCGTGAGTCTTCCTTCTCCTGGTTCTTCTCCCTCTCTTCTCTGTCCTCCTGGCCTCTGTCTTCCGTTTCCAACTGCCCATTGAAAGGTTCTCCTAGGAGAGGCAGAACATGTACAAAAGTGAGAAGCCTTTGCACACTGAGTTGAAAAAAGATGAAAAGGATCCTGCCACTGGACAGGATGCAGTAGGCGCTCATTTGAAATAGCAGTGATATTTTTTTAAAAAAGGAAATACTCATCTCTCTTGTATTTAACACCTTATTAAAAATCAGTAATAAGGGGCTGGAGATATGGTTCATTGGTTGAGAGCACTGACCACTTTTGTAGAACACCCAGATGTAATTCCCAGACCCATATGGTGGCTCCCAACCATCTATAACTCCAGTCCCAGGAAATGCAACACCCACTTCTGGCTTCCTGGGGTAGCATATGTGACACACAATGAGATACTCATACATATAAAAAAAATCTAGAAAAAAATCAGCAAGGAACTGTCAAAGGCCACAGGAAGATGATCCTCTCCCAACAAACATAGAAACAGCCAAAAGCCATAAAAAATACTCTCTCAGCTTCATTCGTAATGAACATATCATCTATGAAGACACAGACCATGAGACTATCAACTCTTTTTTACCTTATGATAAGAGTTAGAGAGTTTGGAAGCTCATGTCTCTGAGTCCTCTGGCGAAGCTGACATCCACTTCTTTCAGGATGGGCGATCTTACACACAGACGCCAGCTTTTGGCAAGCAGATTGGCACCAGCTCTCTAAATTTTAAATGCACACACTCTTTGACCTACTTATGCTGTTTCTAGAATAGTTATCCTACACATGGTCTCATTCTTTTACTTTAAAGCTGTACATAAAAATGTGGTTACCAAAATATTCTATGCTATTGCAAGACAACAGGCTTCAATGTGTACTGACAGTAAAAATTAAATGACATCATAGCACAACTATGAGTGGAATAAAAAAGGATGCAGCATATATATGCTCTAACTCAGGAACATGACTGATGTGTTGTTTGCTGAACAACGATGCATAGACTTGGCTTTGTGTACACACGTGTGCAGAGAGGTGCGGCAGGCCACTTTTGAGCTATGGGGTCTCTCTGATTTTGTTTCTCTTCAAGTCTGAAACTTAGCTATGCTCCTGGATTTTCTTGTTTATTTTCATTTTAACAGATAATGAAAGCTGTTTGGTTTGAGGGGGACCCTCCCTTGGCGTAGTGCAAACCTGGGTTCTCAGGAAGGATAAAGTGGAGTTCCCACAAGCATCAGTGGTGGGCAGGGTGAGGGCACAGCAGAGAAGGCCTATTTAGACAGCGACGACGTTCCAGTGGCCTGAGGCTTTGTATTTCCTGAGCACTAAGGGCCGCAGCATAGACCACACAATATCCTAGGAGCCTTACCACCTCTGGGGTGAGACTGGGGGTCAGCTCTCAGTAGAAGCTGGAAGGTTCAATGAGGTTGCTCCTGTGAGCATGTCAGCAGAGTCAGTGCAGAGAGACAGGACCCACACATTGCTTTAGCCCCTCCCAGATCCCAGGGCCTTTCCCTAAGCTTGCTGCGAGCAGGCATGCACTCGGACACCTACCCATCAAGTGTCTGCAGCCTCTGGGTTGGCCTTTCCCTAAGCTTGTTGCGAGCAGGCATGCACTCGGACACCCATCAGGTTGTCTGCAGCCTCTGGGTTGACGGAGATGGGATGCTCTGCCGGCATTCCATCAGAATGCGGAATTTTCAGGTTGGGATTGGACTGACTGCAAGCACTGATATTTGATATGTAAACAAATGCTCAAAGTATCAGCAGAAATGCCTTTTTTTTTTTAAAATAGAAAGGGGGTGAGGCAGATTCATTGCACTGGTAAGAGATATTCCGTCTGGGAGGAAAAGGGAATTAAAGGCTGATACTTTTTTGTTGTGTTTTGTTTTAATTTGTGTTATCATTGCTTTTCTCTCTGCATGTGTATATGTACAAACCTGTTTACATGTATGTGAGTGCACACGAGTTAGAGTGCGTGTACGCATGTATGTGGAGGTTAGGCTGATATGAAGAGTCTTCCTTGGTTGCTCCCTACCGCCCTTACTGCAGGGTCTCTCAGCTGAACCCAGAATGCACCGCTGCTGCAGCCACTGTAGCCAGCCCACCTGCTCTGGGATCCTCTGCCCCAGCGGCTGTCTGAGCACTGGAACTGCAGGTGGGCTGCCATGCCCATGTGGCAATTAAGTTGGTTCTGAGCTCTGAACCCTGGTCCTTTCCTCACGGGGAACACAACCCTGATGCTCTTTTTTGGAGCAGTTTTAGGTGGGCAGGAAAGAGTCACCAGGTTGGCTTTGGGGTGGAGGAAAGGGTCAGAAGCCATGGAGGCTGGGGCTTCCAGAAGCTGAGACCAGAGAGAAATGGATTCTGCTTGGAGAACCTCAGTCTTGGCCTCATGAAACCCTTTTGAACTTTAGAACTCTTAAGATCTTCATCTTGTTCTAAGCTACTGGTTGGAAGGCCATTTTCTACAGCAGCAACAGGAAGACAATGTAATCATCTCCGATGTGGGGTCAGGATGTCTATCTGTGGCTTAGCATCGAGTGAATGAAATAACACATCAGTGAGGCTTAAATGGAGAAACAGGTTCTGATACCAAGTCTACTGACTTGAAATATGTGCCTACAAGTTTTCTCTGCATTGTTCAGGACAGGAGAGGGCAGGGACATAAGAAGAGAGAGAAAGAGAGCTTTAAGAGAAAGTGACCCAGCATGTTTGGTGGCAAGCTAAGGGGCTTTACCTGGTCTCCTGTACGGTGGCACCTGTGGGCTGATGGCGTTGGTCCTCATGATCACGTACTCATAGTGGACTCCTGGGTTGGGCTGCTGGTGGATCATCTGAGGACACAAAGTCAATGTTACCACAGCCTGCATGCACACACTCCTTTCCGGATGGCTTTGGTCTCAATAACGTAAGTAGTACTGTAGTTAAATGTGCAAGTTCTCATCTAGTTGCAGCAATAAACCAATGACATCTTAGAGGAGGTCACTTCCAGTGGCTTCTTCTAGGTTGATCTTGAAGAATTAAAGACTTCATGTGCATATGAACCAGAAGAAAAGCGGGCAAATTGTCAAGATTTTTATGAATATACTGCTGAGCAGAACTCCCCAGCCTTCAAGAACAACTGGAGAGGGTTCCAGCCCAGTAAAACTACAGCATTGACAAGCTCTGAGTTGGGCTCCTGGAAATGTGTGTAAAGCCCAGAGTCTGTTTCTCATCCTCTGAAGAGGGTTTGGGCAAAAGAAATACAGTCTGGTTTCACATTCACCTGATTGGAATACAATTTAAAGAATTGTATTTTACATACTTAGGCTATGCTATAATTTTGACTTGATCATAATGGTTTTATCTGTACTAATAAAATAACTATGCCTCTAAAAAAAAAAGTTAAGGTTTTATAAGGTCCAAATTGGACACAATCTATATAGCAGGCTAACCTGTGGCTGGCAGGCTAACCTGTGGCTCGCAGCCATACTCAGCCAGGGCTTAGGTCAGTGGCCTCGAAATGTTCCAAGACCTTCACACTGGTGTCAAAATCAAGCGAACAAGGACCAGCTCTCCCAAGCAGGGCTAGCCACAGTAAGGGTCCTTTAATGTTGTCCTTTAATGTCCTCAACTAGGCCGCTAAGGCTTGCTGGCTCAAGTCGGCCCCAGTCCTCAATTCTCTCCCTGTCGGCTGCCTGGTCTCACTCATTTTTCACCCACAGGAAGCCCCCGAACTATAATGAAATAAGAGTGGAAAACCAAAACCCAGGCCAACAAACCAAACCAAACCAAACCAACAACAAAACCCCCAAACAAACAAAATACAAAAAAAATCAAAACAAAATAACCCCTCCAAAACAAAAACAAACCAAAAAACAAACCAAAACAAAATCCCAAAATAACACAAAAAACAACCAAAAAAAAAAAAAAAACCAACAAAAAACCAAAAACCAAATGAACAACAACAAAATCCAAAATAAAACAAAACAAAAACAAAAACCACAACAATAACACTTATAAAAGTGTAAGTCCACCTGGGTCCTATTCTTTGAGGAAACAATGATAATCACAGAAAATGAGTAAGCAAACAAAACTACAAGTAGGCGGGACGGCAAGCCGGAAGCTAACTGGGCTGCAGAGATCTGGGAAGGAGGCACAAGATGACTGAGCAAGGCCAACAGAAATATCCCTGTCTACCAGCTCGTCCTGTGCGCACAGCTATTATAGAAGAAGGCAGAGAAATGGTGGATTGGAGCAACAGCACCCAAATCTACAATTTAATTGGGAGCCAAGCAAGGGGACGCGGTCTTGTTGGTATTTCCATTCTGTAAAGTGGTTCTTGCCGATCAGGTAGGCAACCCAGAGTCAGTCTCTAGACCTCTCACTTGACTTTCCTCATCAGGAAGAGAGAGGAGAATTCTGATTGGTCTTTGAGGGCTCATAGCCCAGCACTCACCCATGAGTCACACCTGGATTTCCCACTTAGGCCACCCCACCTCTTGCCTTCTTTCCACCCGTGATGTGTTTCTTCCCCATCACTCACCCAGAGGCAGGCAGATGTGAGAGGCACACAGACTCCTCACACCACAAGCCAAGATCAACACACTGGTACTGCAGGAACTGGGTGCTGAGCATGGGACCCCTGAGGGACACTGCTGTGTGACGACTATAGACCCTTGCTGTCTACCCCAGCCCTCTCAGTCCCCTCTGCACAAACTCTGTTTCTCCTTCTGCCCTCTTCCGTGCCTCTTTTCTGTGAGGAAATGTACTAGATTCTGCCACTGAATGCCTTATGCTGTTTATGGGGTTATTGTTGGCCGCCTCTCTTAGACCACCCACAGGAGGCCGTTCACAGGCAAAGCCTTCACCTCTGATGCCATTCAAAGTTACCCAGAGTCAACCAACCAATGGATGACTCAAAAAAAAAAAAAAACACCCAAATTAACTAAAACAAGGTTTCTTTTGTAACTTCCAGCCTCCTATCCCTCAAGAGGAACAGATCAGAACTCTAGAGCTGGAGACACTATTTGTAAAGCTCTGACACAGCAAATATTAGAGACCACTGTGGCTCTGGGAACAGTAGGAATAATAAATTAATATTTATTAACAATAAGTGTGTATTTATTTTAAACCTTTGTTTCTTGACATCCTTTAGTTCCGAATCTTTTCAGAAGACTGGATTCCAGTGACTTAGTGTGTGTGCATACGTGCATGTGTGCTTGTGGTTATCAGAGGTCAACCTTGGGTGTCAGACCAACCATGCTGTTTGAGATAAGGTCTCTCACTGGGACCTGGGCTCTCTTATTAGGCTAGGCTGGCCAGCCAGGGAGTCCCATGGATCCTCCTGTCTCTGCTCCCATAGTTCTGGGATTATAGACATGTGTCACCACACCCACCTTTTACGTGGGTGTTGAGGCTGGAACACAGGTTCTCATGCTTGCAAGACTTTATAGACTGAGTGCCTCAGGCCCCTCTAGTAGTTTCTTTTTAAAAAGACCATTAAAAACAACTCTTGGCCAACTGAATATTCTGGCTTCAAGTAAAGCAATCGTAGCCTTGTGTGTGTGTGAAGCAGGGAGCGTGTGCACTGCAGCTAAAGCTTCACCGTCCCATCTGGGGTCACCTGGAGTGCTCCTTCTCCATTTGCCTTGACAGGGCTGAGCGGGTTGAGCCTGTGGGCTGCTTTGCACTTGGCATTTTCTTTCTTTTGCCATAAAAGAAAACATGCCAAATTAGCATTGGGAGGAAAGAGCCTGGAGGGGCTCCAGGCCTCGTGAAATGGGATTTGTTTGCCTCTGATTCGGTTCAACAAGTAAAATTGGTTTTACTGGATCCATAAACTCCGAGGGTAATAAAGCACCTGGTAGAGTTTATGGTTTCTGTGAACCTCATACATTCAGGGGTAAATGTCAAAGACCAGTGCAGACCAGTGCAGACCAGTGCCAAGCACTGGAAGGAGTCCCTCAAACAGGCTTCACTCAAATGATTTTATCGATCCTGGGCAAAGATGTTTTGCTTATTCAAAGTGTATTCCTTGGAAGCGATAGAAGCCCAAACTCAGAGGGCACCCCCAATATCCCCAAACTCACATAGACATCCAGGATCTCATTAGTGGGACCTTCAGCCAAAAAGGACTCGCCAGCAGTGCTGGAGATCTCATTCGGTCGCTTGTAGGTGAACATCGTCCCTCCGCCCTCGTACTTCCCGGGGCGATCGATGGCCCAGTTCCCATTGATGATGGAGCGGCCAGAGCGACTTCGCAAGGCTGTGGAGACAAGTGGACCAGTTTCTCCGGTAAGCTTAGGTGTGCATAAGGAAGGTGACCCAGCTAATGGTCCCCGGGGCACTCATGGTTTGGAAGCATACAGCCTCTGGTTTGACTACTCCTCACCTCAACCATTCCCTTCCCTGTGAACTTGGAAGAAAAATGAAGGATGGGTGGGAGTAGCTGAAGGAGGAAACGATGCAAAACAGAGGGGGAAAGCCAGCAAGGGACGAATAAGGCACGGGAAAACTAATTTATGCTGTGCGTCATTACTGAGGTGAGGGGCTTCTACACTCCAGCCCAAGTGCTAGTTTTGGCCAAGTTCAGCTCTTGTAGTGTTTTTGTTTGTTTGTTTGTTTTTTTAATATAATAAAGCATAAATTTGAGAATTGGGAGACATTGCATAAAATTTTGAGTCTTGGCTTTTCTTATAAAATAGGAAGGCATGTTAGCATTGGCACAACATTATCTCAGGGCATTAGACAACAGGAGCTCAAAGGAATGCCTTTCTTTTTTTTTCCATTAATCAATTAAATAATTAACTTTACATCCCAATCACTGGCACACCTTGACTCCTGGTTCCTCCCTTACAAGTCCCCCTCAAGCCCCTTCCCCTTCTCCTTAGAGATCAGGGAGGCTCCATTGGTCTCCTCCCATCCCCCCTCCCCCCACTGGCATCAAGTCTCTGCAGGACTAGGCACATCCTCTCCAACTGAGGCCAGACAAGGTAGTACAGTTGGGGAAATGGGATCCACAGGCAGGCAACAGATTTAGGGACAGCCCCTGCCAGTTGTTGGGGGACCTGCATGAAGACAGAGCTGTGTATCTGCTACATATGTGCAGGGAGCCTAGGTCCAGCCTGCGTATGCTCTTTGTTGATGGTTCAGTCTCTGGGAGACCCCAAGGCAGGCACCTCTTTCTTATAGGAGACTTGTAAGCTCTGGTCAGTTCCTGTTCCCACCCATTGCCCATCATTCCTCAACGGTGAGGTGAGTCTCACTGATGAATCTAGGTCTTTACAACAGTCTTATGATTTGCCTTTCTCCTTGCAGGATAGCATTAATTCCTTTGGATAGCTGTGTGTGTGTGTGTGTGTGTGTGTGTGTGTAAGCTTGGAGGCTGATGCCAGGACTCTTCCTCAATCATTCTCAATCTTGTTGTCTGCTCAGTGAGGCAGCGTCTCCTATCTTTTGGATATGACTCATGTGGCTGGCTTGTTCTTCAGCTCCCATCTCCTCAGACTGCCTTTACTACAGGTGGGCTTCTATTCCCACCCAGAATTTCTCTGAGTCCTGAAGATCTAAACTCCGGTCCTCATGCCTGTATGGAAAGTCTCTTAATGGATGGGCCACCTTCCCAGCCTCTGCAAGCTTTGGAGCCTATGGGCTGTGCTGGAGTCTTCGGTGGGTGCTGTCAGATGTAATCCCCGCCCTGTTGCTAGGCAGCTGTTGCTAGCCTCAATTTTCAGGCACTCCAAGTTGTGGTTTGAATGTGGTGTTCACCACAGACTCATGTATTGAACACTTGGACTCCAGATGGTACTGTTTGGGAAGGTTTTGGGAACCTTTAGTAGGTGGAGCCTTACTGGAGGAAGTAGGTCACTGGGGTGGGGCTTGAGAGCTACTTCCTGTTCATCTCTCTTTGGTTCCTGATTACAGCTATGGTGTAACCAGCTGCTGCCTCATCCTGCTACAGGACTCTCCTGTCACATGACTCTCCTGCTGCTGTGAGACAAAATAAACCCCTCTGCCTTGAGTAGCAACACACTGCTTCAGGAGCAGGTTTAAGTTCACGAGGGCTCGTGATCCCAGTAAGGAAGGGAGAGAAGAAGGGCAAGGAAGGTGTTGGACTAATGGGAAAAATAAAGTGGTGGGGCCCATATTGGGGGGTTTCCAGAAACATCTGGCACCTGGAAGCCCACATAACAGTGGTATATTGGACTTAAAGATGTCCCCATTTTCATATATGTTGGCAGACTGCCTTCTGATATGTATGTTTGTATTCAAGGTTAGTGCTACCTTGGCTAGAAAACCCTGTTTCTGCAGTGGGTAAGCCTTGCAGAGGATCACAGCTGGTCAGAGTGCTGAGAGTAAGTGGCTGTTGAGAGCCCAGCCCTAAACCAGACGTGTGCATCAAACCCCCAAGGCTCAGGCCACGTCCTGGGAGCAGGGGATGGGGAGGGTGCTGAGAAATGCTGTCTTCTGGACAGGACTTGGCCACTGCTCTTACACACTCACTGTGGTCATGGTCACCTGCACAAGACAAGGCCAGCAAGAACAGGTAACAGTCCGGCAGGCAGCACTAAGTGGACTCAGTAGGTTAGCCACAACAGGACGGGGACAAGAAAGTAGGAGGGGACATGTTGAGGGCTGTCCCCAGTTAGTGGTGGGGGAGTGGTGGGGTGGGTATTGTCAAGATTCAGGACTCATGTATGGAACTGTCAAAGAACAAGTAAAAAGGTATTCTAAAAACAATTAATACAGATATTTAAAAAAAAAAGAGACAAGTCCACATTTTAAATGTCACAAACACAGTGGAACTCCATATCTTTGTGCCTTCACTTTACAGAATAAATCAACTTAACTTTTTAAAACTCCATTATGGAAAATTTAGCTATAAACAAAATTAGATAGGACAGTGTAATACCCACTCCAATTATCCATCACCCAGGCCCAATAAGGGAGACACTCATGGACTGTCTTACATATCTATAGCTGGCTTTTGCAGAGACTAGGCCGTCATAGCCAGAAGCTTCCCGAAGGGACAGAAGAGTCTCCATACTTAGGCACTGCCCCCTGCACACTCCAGTCTGACTGGAGTAGGCAGAAATTAAGGAAGAGTAGGGTCAGCATCTTAAAATGTTATTCTCAGACGTAGAGGATATAGACAGCTTGTTGGTGGATCTAGAGAGCTTACATGGCATGCAAGAAGCCCTAAGTTCTACCCACAAGGCTACATAAAACGGTGTGGGTGGCTCACACCTCTAATCCCTGCACTTGGGAGCACACAGAAGAGGATCAGAATTTCAAAGTCATCCTTGGTCATTTGGTGAATTTGAGGCCAGTGTGGACTATCTAAGACCCTGTCTCAAAAAAAAAATTAGCAATCTTAAGACAAACAAACAAATACACAAGCAAACACATGCATGCAGCTCGTTTTTCTGAAGGTCCAGACAAGGTTTCCTTTGGCTTCTGTCCAACAGTTCATTGAAAGAAATGACAGTGATTGGCACTAATACTTCCATGTTGCTAAGTCGGCTCCTGGGTACCAGCTCATGTTATTCACAGCAGACCTCCACAATTTTCTCTCATCTAAAATGTCCCCCAGTGTGTGTGTGTGTGTATGTGTGTGTGTGTGTGTGTGAGAGAGAGAGAGAGGGGGCGGGGATTTCTTTGTATAGCCTTGGCTGTCCTGGAACTCTATCTGTAGACCAGCCTAACCTTGAACACAGAGATCTGCCTGCTCTGCCTCTGGAATGCTGGGTTAAAGTCGAGCACCACCACTGGCCAGCAACCTCTAAATCTTACTCATGCCTTAGATGCTGGTTTCCTCTGCAGTGTCTTCTGCCCAGTCCAGCCCAGTTCTAACCTCCTGTGCTCTAAGATACACTGAGCCTCCCTGCATGGCTATCATCCATTTGTCTCTCACTAAGCTTCAAAGAGGCCAAGCCCCTGATGTTATCCACAGAACAGCTCGAGGGCACAGCACACTGCTAACCATATAGATATTTACTGAACCTAAGAGTACTGGAGAGGAAAAAAAAAATAAAGGAAAAGATAGTCAGGGCAAGAATAACAAACAGGCCATTCACAGAGAGCCAAGTCCACATATTCCATAAACAAATAAAGTGTTGTATCGGGCTAACACTAAAAAAGTTCAATATTACCAATATTGTCAGGTACAAAATAAGCAAGTACCCATAATGCAGTTGATGAGAATGTAACTTGGCTCTGCCACACCGGAGGGCAATTTAATCTCATTGTAAAAACCCATGTGTACTTTGGTCCAAGAGGTCCACTTATGGAAAAGTACTTGAACAATATATTCCTGCAAGCATACAAAAGTGTTTATAATGATGATGTTCTCCAAGTATACAAATGATCCTACGGTCTATCAGTAAAAGATTGTGTAAGCAAATTACAGTGCTGGTATGCATACAACGGAAGCTCCAATGTCCCTAAGTGAAGGAGGGGAGGAGCCTGGGCATAGGAAAGAACTCCATGATACATTTAAAATATGTATGTATGTATGTATGTATGTATGTATTTATGATGTTTTGATGCATGTGTGTGCATGCACATGCTTGTGTGTGCCATAATGTACTTATGGAAGTTGTGAGGGCTATCAGTCCCATCTTCTACTGTGTTTCAATAGGATCTCACCACGGTTATGTACACTAGATTCTCTGGCCCATGGGCTCCTAGGGCTTTTCAGGGATACAGATATATGTTGCCACACTGGGCTTTTCTGTAGGCTCTGGGGATTGTGCTTGTGTGGCGAGCATTTTTCTCACTCACCTTTGCTCCAGTCTAGTGATTTTAAAAATGATATTGAAATAATAGTAAAAATGGAAATGAAGACCTGTGTGAAGCTCTTTGATTGAGTATTGCTTTTGATGACACTTTATAGATCTTTGTGCATATATACATATGTATGTATATAAATGCACACAAAATTGGAACAGTGGTTACACATCTGTCAGCACTTGGGACAGGAACTAGACGTAGGTTAATGTGGGAGAAGGAAGACACTTGGTTCCCATTTGGCCCACTTTGCTTTTGAGACAGGGTCTCTCTATGTAGCCCTAGTGGGCTTGCTGCTTGCTATGTACACCAGACTTGCCTTGAACTCACAGAGATCCTCCTCTTTCCCCATGCCAAATGTGCCACCGTGTTAGCCTTTCATTATCACTTAAAATTCATTTTGACATATACATGTATATTCATTAAAGTGTGAAGGTTTAACAATTTAAATACACAGGACATAGTGAAAGCAGAAATCCTCCTGCAGTATTTAGTGCACCCTCCCTTTATCAGCTTCTCTCTAAAAGTCCATTTACAGCATCCAAAGCTCTGAGTTGAGGTTTCTGGCTAAGGCTTTATTGTTGGGAATGCCAATATAGAGGAAGAGGTAATTCTTCGGAATCCCAGAAGTCCATTCATGAAGCACTGGAAATATTTCACAGGAGGAAGCTATGGCAGCTGCCCTGGGTCATAATCTTTTTACCACTTATGGCTGTTCTCATCACACCCCCTCTGATCCTTCTATCAAAAGAACCTATCAGACTTCTAGCAATATGGTCAAGGTTCTAAGTGGCCCGGCTGGCTTCCGGCACAGTTCCAGACAGAGCCTGACGTGGCTGTGCAGACAGAGAGCAGCTGGAGGCACACATTGTGTGCCTGTAAATAGCTCCAGGCCTGCTCTCAGAAAAGGTACAGGTGGCTCGGGTCATGGCAGGAGAGTGGGCTCAGTGAAGACGGAGCTTGAAGGCAGTCTGAGGCCTGTGACTGTGAGGGAGTCCTCACTCAGCTACATACTGGGTTTATTCAGGGTTAGAGGCTGGTAATGGGAGTGCTTCAGGCCTAAAGTCTGTGTACTAGCTGCGGCCATCTCTGTGACCCTTATAGAGATAGCTTATGCACGCCAGGATCTGATACACAAACCCTTTGTTCTATCTCCGGACTGCTGCCTCCCCCTTTAGAGACAGTCTCACTATGCGCCTCAGGCTAGGTTGGTAATTGTGAGCCTCTTACCTCAGCGCCAAGGCTGGGGTTTCAGGCCTGAACTACCACCCTGGGTTTGCTCCCACGTGTGTGTCTACCTTGTTTTTATGAGGTGGAATCTGTTCTAGAGCTTGCCAGTTAGACTAGGTATAATTACATGGTCAAGGATCTTCCCTGTTTCTGCCTCCCTAACAATGGGGTTACAACATGAGCCACTATGCCTAGCTTTTTATATGAGTGCTAAGGACCAAAGCCACTGCCAGTCTCTGGCCTACACACACACACACACACACACACACACACAGGAATCCTAATGTTAAACCCACCCTCCTTTCATCAGGAATAAACCATCTGACATGTGCAAAGCTGAGCACAAATTCTTTTAACAAAACAAAAATCAGATACATCTGAGTAGACCAGATCCAGTGTGATAGAACACCCAAAGGATGGTTCTTGTTAAACAGACACACAGACCCGCCAACCCCTCTCTTCACATTGACTTTGGTGTTCTACCTTTGGACAGATTCAAACATGTAAAGAGCCATGTCACACTCAGACTGGAAATCAGAGGGTCTCTGAGCAAGGAGGCTGGGCACTCCCTGATCACAGGCTGCGAGGGCTCAAATAAAGGGAAACACCACAGCTTTGTTCTAATCTCATTGTAAAATTGTAGCTAAGTATGGCTAATTATCATTCTTTAAAATGTCAGAACATTTGATTTATTCTGACTCTAGATTTCCTTTGAATCCTTAATGACTTAGGAGAGTCTGTGTGTTGTTCAGCTTCAAATAGTGCATGAGATGGAACCAGGCTGTGGTTTAAGTCAGAAAAGAAGCCAAGCAAAGTAGTGTGTGTGTGTGTGTGTGTGTGTGTGTGTGTGTGTGTGTGTTGGGGGAGGGTAAGTAGTAAGGAAAAGGCAAAGCCAGGGACTTTGGGAGGCCCCAGGTCTCCTGGCACCAATACAACATGAAGAGAACGGCTGTTCTCATTTCCATGGAGTACAGAAGATCTTGGGAAGGGGTGGCATTTGAGCATGGCTCTGCAGCAAGAGAGCTGACCGATTCTTCAGACAGAGCAGGAGGAAGGGCATTTGGACAGGATGGCTGCAAGTATACTGGAGGGTGCCTTAGTTTGGATTTCTATTGTCGTGATAAGATAGCATGACCAAAGGCAACTTGGGAAGGAAAAGGTTTAATTCAGCCTACAGTTCTACATCACAACCTACTACCATCGCTGCAGAAAGTCAGGGCAGGAACTTAGAAGAGGGTAGCAACCTTAACTCGGGAGCTGATTCGGAGGCCATGGGGGAGTGCTGCTCACTGGTTTGTTCCTTATGACTTGCTTAGGCTGCTTTCCTACTGCACCAAGGACTCCCAGCTTAGGAGTGGTACTGTCCACAGTAGCCTGGGCCCTCCCATATCAATCATCAATCTAGACCATGCATCACAGACTTGCCCACAGGCTAATATGGTAGGGGCAATCTCAATGGTAGTTTCCTCTTTGGAAATGACACTGGCCATGTCAGTTTGAAGTAAAACTCTCCAGCACTGAGGAATGATGGCCTGTTGTGGCTGGATCAGGAATCTAGGGTGTAGCGTGAGACTCTCTATAGATAAGCTTGGAAGAGAAGACTCCAGGGAGACTGAAGACTCTGGGCACTGTGAGCCATGAGAGGCTCCGTGAGGAGAAGATGCGGGCTGGGGAGCCAACCCTGGCTACACTGCAGGAAGACAGACACATAGAAAGTTCAAAAGCCTTTTCTTATTAGAAACACGTCCTGGGCATCTAGAGTCTCTCCCCTACCCTCAGACTTAGTTCAAGACCAGTCCTGCTCTTCAGGCTGAGCTATCCATTTGCCACACATGCCCACCAAACAGAAGGGATTCTGGGAAGGTTATTCCTGTGATAGGTCTTAGAGAAACTCAGCTCTAGTGGATAAACCCAGTATCTTCCTCTGACGAGCCCGAGCCCACTTGCTGATGCCTATCTTAAAAAAAAATTATCCCATTATGCAGGTTCAAATTCTGACAGGCTTCTTTGTGTCTTGTCTTCCCTTCCCCCCCCCCCCCAGGCTCTTTACCACTGTCTCCTGTAACCTGCTGTCATGTTGGTCTGCCTCCCCTTTTGTCCAGTTTAACCCTCAGACATTCAGAGTCTCTTTACCACTGTCTCCTGTAACCTGCTGTCATGTTGGTCTGCCTCCCCTTTTGTCCAGTTTAACCCTCAGACATTCAGAGTCCCTTGACCTCACATCCAGACCCCAGCAGAAGTCTGACTATGGGTCTCTCTGCATGCTGCCCAAGGTCACTCTTCACCCATTACTTCCTCTTGTCTGTCCTCTGCTGCCAGGTTTCCATGCTTGGAATTATAAAGCCCACCCACCAGCCTCTGGTGCATGGTCTAGGTCTTGTGTGATCTGACCTGTTAACCACTCACACAACCCCCCTCACTGCCAGTCTCTCCTCAGGGTGGGAGTGCTGTTCTGTTTAGTATTTCAACCAACAGATGCTGTTGAGTGGTGTCAGCATCTCCCTGGGGTCAAGGTCAAGTGCTGACCATTTAACAACACTGTCAACTGCCTGTCAGATGGCCTGACACTAGCTCCTAAGCTTGTCAGAAGCACAGAACACTAGACAGCAACACACACACACACACACACACACACACACACACACACACACACACCCCTCCTATCCCAAGTACGTGTGTTAATTAGAGTATACATACAAACACGTGACTATACTAATTTCTTATTTATTCTAAGCAATTTTTCCAAAGGCCACTCAATGCTGAGAATTCAGGCACTTTTTTTAAATTACAAAAATTGATCACTAAAAATAGATAGTTGAAGTTTATGTTTGAATCTAATGGCTCATCCGTTCCTGAGCCAAGAAGTAGTGTTTTAGTCAATGTTCTATTGCTGTGAAGAGACACCATAAACATGACGACTCGTATAAAGGAAAACATGTATTTGGGGCTGGCTTACAGTTTCAGAGGTTTAGCCCATTATCCTTGTGGCAGAAGCACGGTGATGTACAGACAGACATGGTACTTCTATGTAGACCTTCTAAGGTGAGTTCTACATCTGGATCCACTGGGAGCAGGAAGAGAGAGATACTAGGAAACCCCAAAGCCCACTCCAGTGGCTCACTTCATCCAACAAGGCCATTCCAACTCCAACAAGGCCATACCTCCTAATCCCTTCAAATAGTACCACTCCCCAAGCATTCAAATATCTGAGCCTATGGGACCCATTCTTATTCAAAGCACAGGCGGGAAGCATGGTTTTGAGGATAACCACACCAGAGCTAACCAGAATTATACCAGAAAGATGAGACTTAAGGTTTCTGCACATGTCCGGTGTGGTAGAACACCACTGAGCTGATATCTTTTTTTTTTTTTTTTTTTTGATTAGATATTTTCTTCATTGACATTTCAAGTGCTAACCCATAAGTCCCCTATACCCTCCCCCTGCCTTGCTCCCCTACCCACCCATTCCCACATCTTGGCCCTGGTATTCCCCTGTACTGGGGCATATAAAGATTGGTAGACCAAGGGCCTTTCTTCCCAATAATGGCCAACTAGGCCATCTTCTAATACATATACAGCTAGAGACATGAGCTCTGGGGGTTCTGATTGGTTCATATTGTTGTTCCATCTATAGGGTTGCAGACCCCTACAGCTCTTGGGTACTCTCTCTAGCTCCTACATTGGGGACCCTGTGTTCTGCCCTATAGATGACTGTGAGCATCCACGTCTGTATTTGTCAGGGACTGTCAAAGCCTCACAGGAGACAGCTATATCAGGGCCCTTTCAGCAATATCCTGCTGGTGTATGCAGTAGTGTCTGCATTTGGTGGCTGATTATGTGATGGACCACCCGGGTGGGGCATTCTCTGGATGGTCCATCCTTTCATTTTAGATGAGCTGATGTCTTACTCATAGGTAAATGTTAACTTTCCAGGGCTCCTGGTGGTGGTGGTGGGTTACTGGAGAAGTCTGCACGTGCTACTGCAGTGAGTTTACCTCTAGTCTACTTGGGAACACAGAATAAACCTTCAGGGGTTGACCAGATGGCTTAGTGGGTAAAAGACACGTGACGGGCAAGCCTGGTGACTTGGGTTCTATTCTTGGGATGTAAAGCTGGAAGGAAATACTCCACAAAGTTGTCCTCTTACATCCACACACGGGCATGCACATCTCCCTCACCAATAATACAATTAACCCCTTATCTAGCTTATAACACTTATAATACTGTAGTTTATAGTATTGTGGTGGAATCTTAACCATATTAAAATAAGAAAAGCACTATGGTCGATCCTCACGTTCCCATTGCCAAGCCTAAGAATCCCCAGCATGCACCTCTTCTTGTTTCCTGGGATCTCTCTGGTTGCTTCCCAGACCTTTTACTTCCTGATATGTGTGCATTGGAAGGATCCTTTCATAGTAACAAAATTTTGTTTTTAGAACCAAGAGGAGATGAATTAAAATGAAAAATCATGTTAGAAAGAAAATACCTAAGTATTAATGTAAGATATAAAATACTGATAAATAACCACTTTTCCTCTTTGAGGTCAAGAATATAGACATTGTTTGTTTGTTTCTATATCTATGCCTCCTTTCCACATCCAGATTGGGATAACAATGCAAGTCAGAGCTCAGGATGGACTTAGACCCAGCTGGGGGTTGTTCTTGCACTTAAGCAACAGGTGAAGGGTGGCCTAGCTGCAGGGACCATGGTTCCCAAGGCCTGACCCCTGGACCAGCAGCATCAGTGCTGCCTGGGGACTTGGCTGAGGTAGGGATGCTCAACCTCCACCTGCAGCCTCCTGCCACAGTCCATTTTGTATTGCTGCAACCGGTCCATGACGCTGGGTAATGTATAAAGGAGAGAAGCTTTCCCAGCTCACAGCATGGTGGCTGGAAAGGCTACACAGCATGGCGCTGCTGTCTGCCAAGGGCCTCTTGGCTACATCACAAGCATAATGGAGAACCACTAGGAGGAAGTGTGGGAGAGACTCAGGCAGAGGTGTGAAGTTGCTTTATAACAGCCTGTCCTTGCAGGAACCAGAATAAGAACCAGGTAGAGATGCATTTCTGTCTCAAAAGACTCCAAAGGGCTCAGCATGAGGGTTTTGTCTTTAAAAAAATAATTGTGTGTTTGTACTTGTGTGTGTAAATATGTGCGTGCGTGTGTGTGTGTGTGTGTGTGTGTGTGTGTGTGTGTGTGTGATTAGCTGCTGGTTCTTGTCTCCTATCTTGTCTGAAACAGGGTATCTTGTGTTCCCCACTGTGTATGCTGGGCCTGTGGCTGCCCTTGAGTTTCCTGGGAGTGTAATGTCTGTGCTCCCCCCCCCCCATAGGAATGCTGGGATTATACATGTACTCATTACCACATCCAATTAAAAAATTTTATTCTTTATTAAAAAAAACCCCCAATGTGTCTCTGTGTGTGTAGTACTGGCATCCAAGGAAGGCAGAGATGTCAGGTCCCTCTGGAGCTGGAGTTACAGGTAGTGGTGAGCCATTCAACACATGGGCTGAGATCTGAACTTGGGTCCTCTGTAAGAGCAGTATGGGCTCTTAACTGCTCAGTGATCTCCTTCAGCCCTATGTCTGGCTTTTAAATGTAGGTTTTCAGATCAGAACTCGGGTCCTTACACTTGTGTGGCACGTGCTTTACCCACTGAGCCATCTCTGCAGCCCTACCTCTCTTCCAGCGCACTCTCTGTTTAACACTGAAATCAGGAAATAGGATGAGGGATATGTAGGTAAGTAGACAGACCAGTTTTACATAGACTCTGAAATACTGTCAAATAAGGTTCTATCTAGGATTCCTATGTAATTCATCTACAAAGCCCTGGAGTGGTCAGGCCCACTGAAACACCAGCACATTCCTTTGATATAAGATATTCAGTCATTTCCTAATTATCCAGGAAGATGGCTGAAATGAGCTCTTTCCAGCTTGGCAGAAACTGGAATAAATTTATCTGAGTTGGGGCAGGGCAGAAGACTGAATATCTAAGTTCTACTTTGATCTCCTAATTGGTTCCAACGGTTACCGTAGTGGATTGATTCTCTCCTGATAGCACTCTGGCTATTGCAGAAATGGGAACAGACTACAAAATATGGCAACAGCAGAGTCTTACATGATCCTAACAAATAAATACATCTATTCTACACGAGACACATTTGAGCATGCTGCTATGACATAGAAGATGCTTGGAGCGTCTGTAAGCCTGACTCTCTTTTTTTTGCAGAACCACAGGAGGTGGCAGGTACTCAAAGGGACAATGGCAGTGCAGGGGAGATAGAGGGCCTCATGTCCTCAGTCTGGCAATCACCCACAAGGGACTATGGGACACATGAAGAGCACAAGCAAAGAACAGTAAGAAGAACCAAGAAATCCAGGAGGGTGGAGCCCCAGAGTCAGAGCGCAGGCTATGCATGGCCCCAGAACAAGGAAGAAGTTAGCGTTTGGCAAGGAGACCACATGGGCTGTCTTCCCCAGCACAGGAGGCAGAGTAGACTGGTCTCTCGAAAGGTTACACTGATGGATTCTTGGATTAAGACTCGTCCAGCTATTGTTCACTCTGGTTACCTAATCTCATTAAACCAAGCCTGCCAGTTGCCTTGGCTGAAGCAGCCAGAGTTGCCTCCTTACTGACTGTAGCATTAAGGGTGAGCAGTACATTATGTTGATTCAACAGTTACTTCGACTTTCAGAGATAGGGATTCTATCCTTTACAGTTGTATAGTCTCAGTTTTCTTGAGCGACCATTAGGTAGTAAAATCCTTTCAAGCCCTCCATGGGGGCCACTGCCAATTTGCTCTCTCTGCATTTTCTGTTTGTCCGACAGACAATAGTGCTCTGTGGCTCTTGTACAGCCCATTTACCTTGGATTTCTTTTTCTTTCTGCCAGAACTTCCAGCACAGAGTGCAGCAGAGTGGTGTTCCGCTAGCTCCCTCCCGAGGGACCAGGGATATTACTCTCAGCACTAGATGGCCTCTCCAAGCTTGTCGTGGAGATCTTTTTATTCCCTTAAGCTAGAGTCTTTCAATGAACATGGAGATAGACTGGCAGCTAGCAAGTGCCAGCAATCCTCCTGTCTCCATCTTCCACAGTGTTGGAGTTACAACTGTGTATGTGGCCAGGCTCACCCTTTTGTATACGTGCTAAAAATTTGAACTCAATCTTTTAAGCTCACACAGCAAGTGCACCTACCTACAGAGCCATCCCCTCAACCCAGATGTTGAATATTTAATTTTTAAAATTTTCTATTGAGATATTATTTTTTTTTCTGAATCAGTCAAAGATGGTGAATTACTGTAACTGAACTCTTATTATTAATGTTTTTGTGGGCTGGAGATTGTGCATGTTAAGCAAGCAATCTACTAGTGACTATATTAAAATTAAAACTTTGTGTGTGTGTGTGTGTGTGTGTGTGTGTGTGTGTGCAGGAACACACTTACAAGCATGTACTATAATGCATATGTGAAGGCTAGAGGACAACTTCTGAGAGTTGGACTGCTCCTTCCTTCATGTGGGTTCTGGGGATTTGAACACAGATATTCATTCTTGTTGATAAGTCCCCTCTGAGTCATCTTCTTGATTCTAAGAAACTAAATTTTGAAGGTGACACATAAACACTGTATATATTTATGGGGTACTATATAATGTTTCAATACCCATATACATTGTATAATTATTAAGTCAGGGCAAGGTATTCATTTAAATACTTTTTTATTTCTTTGTGTTGGGACATGCTACATTATTGTCTGCAGTCAGCTATTATGTAGTAGACTCTCAGAAACCTTTCCTTCCACATAGCTAGCTGTACCTTGGTACCCAAAGACCAACAGTTTGCCCTTCATCTGGGAAATAAACTTCAGTGTTGAACTAGCCTTGCATTCTGGGAGTAAATATTGTGGGATTGTGATATATTGGCTCTTTATATTTGATATATCCTATTCTCTTATATTTTAAAGATACTTTTCTCTCGAGTTTTTACACCTGTGTTGAGCAAGGATTAGCTCTGTCTCCTTTCTCTTTTCTTACTGCGTTATGTCTAGACGTGGAGTCAAGGTAGAGAGGAACCATAAAGTGAATTGGAAAGTTTTCACTCCTCTTTGCTTTTCTGGGAGAGATGGCAGAGAATTGGTATCTTTTCTCCCATAAATAGATAGATAGCAGGGTTACTTAATGCAACCACATGGCCTGGGTCTATGCTGGAAGATTTAAAATTTCAGAGTTAAAAACATAAAGCATATAAAGGACTATTCACATCACCTCTCTTTGGATGGGTTTGGTAGCCTGTAGGGATTAATTTCACTGAAGGTTCTGACTTTGTGGACATAAAGTAGTTTACATGATCTAGCCCCCAAATTCTCCTCCACATCTGCAGAACCCATGGTGATATTCTCTTTTCAATCCCTGATCGTAGTATTTTGTGACTTACCAATTTTGTTTTGCTTTATTATTTTTTTAAAAATATTTATTTTATTTTATGTGTTGTAGATTGAATGACACACACACACACACACACACACACACACACACTTGGCTTGTATTAGTTACTTCTCTGTTGCTCTGATTAAATACTGTGACCAAACAGAACTCAAGGAGGAGAGTGTTTATTTTGGCTTCCAGTTCCATAGGGAGGAGAGCCTGCCCACTATGGCAGGGAATCATGGTGGCAGAGACAGGCAGCCGAGGCGTCACATCTTAGACCATGAAGCAGAGAACAAACAAAAGGAAAGCAAGGTCTTGAGAAAGTCCACTCCAGTGAAGTACTTCTTCCAGCAAGGCTTCATCTCCTACACCTCTAGAAAGAGAGACACCGACTGGGACCAAGCGCCAGAATAAACTCTTCTGTCCTCAAGCTGCATTTGATCACAGTGTTTAATCAGAGCAGAAGAAAAGTAAGTAACTAATACAAGCTGGAAGTGTGTGTTTGTGTGACTATATGCCACGTATGTGTGGTTACTCTCATCTCTTGACTTATCAGAGGCCAAAAGAGGATGTTAGATCCCCTGCAGTTATAGGTTGTGAGCCTATGTGAGTGCTAGGAACCAACTCAGGTCCCTGGGAGAGCATCAAATGCTGCTAATAGCTGAGATCTCTCTCTTAACACCATGTTGTTTATTGGTACAAAATTCCCACACTATAATACTCTCCCTCAGTTTAAAGTGTACAGTTCACAGACATACAAGCAGGCAAAACTTACAAATAAAATAAACAAAGTGTACAATCCATTGTTTTTTATTCATAGAGCTACATGTTTAACCTTAATGCATAATTTTAAGATACCTGTATTATTCCCCAAAATTTCATAGTCATCATCGATACTCTATTTCTCTATTTGGCTCCTCCACTCTTTTTTTTTTTTTTTTTTTTTTTTTAAGATTTATTTATTATACGTAAGTACACTGTAGCTGTCTTCAGACACTCCAGAAGAGGGAGCCAGATCGGATGGTTGTGAGCCACCATGTGGTTGCTGGGATTTGAACTTATCACCTTCAGAAGAACAGTCGGGTGCTCTTACCCGCTGAGCCATCTCACCAGCCCGGCTCCTCCACTCTTAAGTAACACTAATCACTCTATGGGCACTTCTTGTAAAGACGTGTGTAGTTTTAGTCATTGGCTTCTTATATGTTTTCAAGGGTTCTCTATATTGCATTTACATCAGTACTTCATTATTTAAGCCAGAGAACAATTTGTGGGAGTTGGTTGTTCCCTTCCACCATTTTGGACCCGGGATTGAACTCAGACCATCAGGCTTGGAGGCCAGTACCTTCACCACTGAGTTTTCTCCCTTTCCCCTTGACTTCATTTTTAATTGGTTGATTATTTAACAGTTTGTTGGTTCATTTCCATGTATTATTCAACTCTACATACTTGGGAAGCTTCCAGTTTCCTTTACTGATTTTCATTTAAATACTATTGTTTGGGGGGGGGAATTCTATTTATATGGTTGTAATGATAGTAAATTTGTTAAAAATATGTTACACAGCCCAGGCTTATCATGCTGCCTGCTTCATGGGTGCTCAGAGAGAACATGTATTCTCCTGCTGGAGGAATATCAGTTAAGGTTGTTCTATACATATACATATACATATACATATACATATACATATACATATACATATACATTCATGTACAGCCATACTCTTCCACATATATGTTCATGTGAACACACACACATGCCAGAAGACAATCTATACCTGAGATGAATGGGTGTATATGGGGAATCTCTGTCTGTTCTACTCTTTTTGCTGTGAACCTAAAACTGTGATAAATAGAGAGTCTATTAAAAAATCTGACACCAAAGCAGCAGTTTAATCACCGAGGTCTTTTATCTTACTTTATTTTTGCCATTCATATATACATTTAAATCCTTCTAATGCTATGCTTTTTGCTTTTGATAATCACAAGTGTTTTATGGAACTTAAGAGTCTATGGCTTTGGCTCTCACAATGATCCTATACATTGGGTAAGACAGCATAGAGAGTTCCATTAGTTCCCTAGAGTGTTGAGACATCACATGATGCTCACAATATAGCTCAGGAAGGCTTTGAATTCGCAGCCCTTGTGCCTTGGTCTTCTGGGTGCTGTGTTTACAGAAATGCAGTAAGATGCCTGGCAAGAATCTCACTTTGAAGAGTGACACACTGCATGTCTTGTTTACACAACAGGCCAAGAGCAGCGCCCAGAGTCAACCTTGGACGCCTCTGCTTCAGATTTCCTCCATCCACACTAGGCTCTGCTTCGTTCCTCACGTCTAAGCTACAGCTTTGGTGTGGAGTCCGTGTGACACAGAAGCTTGTAAGATATAATGGTGTAAGATCTACTACCTAGGAGACAAGGACATACTCTGCACATTGCATAGCTCAATCTGGGGAAACACTCAGCCAATGGATTGAAATCAGGGAGATTGTCAAGCAAAGGGCCTTGCAGTGTGGGCCTTGCAGTGTGGGCCTTGCAGTGTTCTCTCTGCGGCATACAGTGAATGGGCAGCTCCTATATCTACATGTGGCGCCAACAGCAGAGATTGACCTGGGTCTAGTTTCTAGGGCACTGGGTCAACCACAGTCCAGCTGATACAACTACTGTTCCCAGCTAACAAGTCGCTCCATCCAGTCTGCAGTCATTTAGCTTGGCTCCCCTCCTCTTGGGGTTGGCTGCTTTAATTCACCCAAAAAATCAAGATTCCAACAGGAAGTGGCTGAGTATAGGATTCATCTCTGTGGAGACTCCATTTTCTTTCTTAGTGGCTTTCAAAGCTGTGTTCCTCAGAGATTTGTTGTTGTTGTTGTTGTTGTTAAGTTTGTGAGAATTTCAGCAAGTTTCAAGATTTCCAAGCAATGTCCTTACAGGTCATCATGGAGAAGAAAAGAATGGAGTCGGGGTGAGGGTGGGGGATGACATTTCTTTCTTTATTCCTTGGAGCTGAAGAAACTTGACAACTTCCACATCAGAGAATTGATTCAGTAACCCCTACCTCAAGGCAAAGACCTTGAGGACCATTTACTTTGGTATGACTATGGGTATAAGGCTCAAGTTCACCATCACTAGGTGTCATCCACTCTGGCTCTAAATGGCGTGTTCTGTCTTCAGTATCTTAACCCTTTGCTAGGCTATGTGCAACCGGACCTTAAGTAGGTCATTACTTCTCAATCTTGCCTGCCTGTGGCAAGTACCTGGTGAGTTCTCTATCTCTATCTATCTATCTATCTATCTATCTATCTATCTATCTACTAAAGTTTGGATCCTGTCTGCAGAGATTCTGATTGAATTAATTTGGAGGTATAGGCTGGGCCACTGGAGGTATCGAAGTTTCCAAGGTGGTTCCAGTTTGGAGTCAAGTTTGATCCTGTTGCTTCAGGACAGCTGAGATCCATATGTTTAGAGTGCCCATCCCAACCTCTCCCCAGCCAGCTTTCTGCTAGGTCAGTAGAGAGTTTCACAGTCTTCCCCTTCCAGTAATTACCCTGTTTCTCCCCACAAGTGTCCTCTGCTCCCTAGCGCCTAGAGCCGGCTGGCTTCTTTCTGGAGACCGGCTTGCTTCCCTGCTTCCCAACACACCAAGATGGAACTTGTTCTGTGTACTACTTCCACTGCTGCGGCTTCCTCGGCCTGTGTGTGATAAGTCTTGTTTTGCACACAGGTACCTCTATAACCCCCTTTCCCCCAGTTTTGAATTCCGATAGTTTCTGACTGAGGCCTAGCAATAACCAGAAAAATCAAATTTGTAGAGCCTGAAGACCCCTCCTTTTCCACTGTGTGGCATTTAATGGTTTACAAACTAAACCCACACACACATTTCCCCTTAGCCCTCCACCTTCCAATTCTTATTTTGAGGTGAAGGAACTGAATTTAAAATGCAGCCATATGCCCTAAGCCACAGAAGCTGGGGGTGTGACCCAAAGCTCCTTTTAGCGGTCCTCATACAAGGCCTCAGAGCCACCCATGAACTGTGTTGTCCGAAGTAGGCTGGTGACGGGACCTCACAGAACTCGAAACCTCTAGCTAGTGCTGGTGTTTGACATGGCGGCACTCCAGGGCCACCCAGGCACAGTTGTGTGTAGCTGGACAACCACAGGGCAGGAGGCGATACCACAGTGCTGAGGAACAGGCCAGGGTTCAGGGCAGCGGGGAAGGCCCCTGACTAGATGCTGACAGAATTCTGTGGTTACTTAAAAACATCTGTGGAGAAAGGTTGCCATGTGCTCACACGTATATGCATGCAATGCACACACACACACACACACACACACACTTTATAGCAACCTGCTTGGCAAAAATAAAAACTTATCCCACACTGGAGCCTTCATGTCTGTGCCATCTTCTCCTAGCTCCTGACTTGATTTTTTCCCTCAGACTTGAAAAATCATTAGCAAGCACTCTTCACAGAAACTTTCAGTTTCCAGCTCAGCTCTGAGGTGGACATTATTTCTTGCTGCACATTAGGAATGTCTCTGGGGCTCCCTCCCTCCATGCTCTCATCACAAGCCTTAATTTCTCTTATTTAGCACTGGGCAAAAGGTGTGACACTCACTCGCAAGACCCTGAGCCTGGCCCATCCCAGGTGCAGCCAATGAGGAGGGGTGCAGTCTGTATGTCCCTTGTCTCCCTCCCCTTCTCTTTCAGAAGAGTCTCATTAGCCCTGGCCAACCTGGGACCTGCTATGTAGATCAAGCTGGCCTGGAACTCATAGAAAGGCTCCTGGGATTAAAGGCATGCACCACCATACCATGCCCTCCTCTGCTTCTGGACTTCAAATCAGAAAAAAAAAAAAGCAAAAAACTCAACAACAACCCACACTAGAGCAAAACCCAGCAACTCGCAATCAAGAAGCCATGTTTTATCACTGTTACAACCTTTACCTACATTGGATTTGAGCTCTCTGGGTACATCTCTGGAGACATTCTCTCACAGACAGCCACCTTAGGTGCTATAGCCCTGGGCTCTGCTTCTGTCTTGTGCCGACAACAGTATTGGGCCAGACAAAACTGACACAAAGGGATCTGGGGAGAGAGCTCAGTGGGTGAGAGCGCTTGCTGTGTAAGCTTGAGGCCCTGAGTCTGAGTGACAGCATCTATGTGAAAAACTGGCCATCGTTGCACATGCCCATAACCTCCTTAGCACTAGGGGGAAGCAGGGACAGGAGGATGGCTGTTGCTTGCTGGTCACCTACATGGCTCCAAGTTTAGTGAGACATCTTGCCTCAAGGAAATAAGGCAGAGAGTGACAGAGAAAGACACCCAATGTCTTCCCCCAGCCTCCACATACATGCACACACACACACACACACACACACACACAGACATATACACAGACACACCTGGAGAGGCACACAAGACACACATGCACACATGAATACACTCACAGATACAACCACAGACACATATACAAACACACACAGACACATAGATACACATGCAGAGATACACAAGACACACATGCACACACACACAAAGACACACAGATATACACAGATACAACTGCAGACACACAAGCAGACACATACACAAACACAGACACACATGCAGAGACACACAAAACACACATGCACACACACACACACACACACACAAAGATATATACAGATACAACAGCAGACACGCAAGAAGACACAGACAGACAAACAGGTATACACACATAGACACACACACACACACACACACACACACACACTGACAGAAGACACAGATACACACAAAGATATACAGGGAAAGACACAGACACACATACAGAGATATACATGCACACACAGACACAGACACATAGATACACACCAATAAATAAATTCATGAGTAGTAACTGGAAGGAGGCTCGAGAGGACTACCACAAAACTTCAGTGAGAAGCCATATGTTCCTGTAAGACCGGAGCTTCTACAGCAGAAATAAAACCCCAGAGAAAACTGGATTTCAAAGGCACTAAGAAAATTTCTTATACAACCCACTGGTTATTCCTAAGCACTGAAAAGTATCATGTTGGGAACTGACAACACGAAATCATTCTTATTTGAAAGACATTTGTTTGGGAAAATGATGCTTTCTCCAAGCAAAATGTTAGCTCGCCTGGTTAGACGCTAATCACAGTATTTATTGCTAAAAGCCAGCCTGGAATCTTGGCTTGAATTCTTAGAAGCCGATGAGTCAGGGTGGAAATTACCTATTCAACCCGAGGCCACTAAGCTAAATGCTGATCTGATAACTGCTTGTTTCAAAAGGGCCCAAGAGATAAGAAAGAAGCCTGTGACAGGATACAAACCAAACTGGGTTTAAACCCAGGGCTCTGATCATGGAGTGATGTCAGAATGCCTGTCACAGGGCCTGGAGCTGCAGAGGGAGTGATCTGTGGGGATAAAGGGCCAGTTGTCTTGGCTCCTCAGTTAATAACACCCCTGCTCTTTTGATATCTACAATGTTTACATGTTGGTTTGATTAAAATATTTAGAAGCTGAAGTTCAGCATCAGGAGAGAAATCATGCATTTGATTCGTGGCTTAGTGTACTTTAGTTTGATTAGGGAATCTGTCCTCCCAAGCAAACCTTACCCCATAGTCCATCTTCCTTTAGCCCCCGCTTCCAAGATCACCAGCTGGTTTGGCTGCTCCAAATCAACAGCCTGCTTATCAGCTGCTGCATGACCTGATTCTTGGGGGTTTCGGGTGGATCCCTCCGTAGGATTTTCCACAAAAATGTAAATTCCAACTGTCAAGAGGTCATGCCCTCAGCTTTGATCCCTCCTGCCTCCGTGGGGTTATCTTCTGTCACGCATCCCATTCTCTCCAACCCTCTCACAGCCAGCTCCCCACCCCACCCCCCTTAAAAGGGAAAGGGAACTGTATCTTGCCGTGGGCCTCCCCTCCTCTCTGTTGTCCCCCACCCTGGATAACATTCCCCTGCTCTTTGGTTGGATCCATCTCCCTCTTTCCCTAGGCACCATATGTGACCTTAGCCACTGGTGCGAAGACTTAAGCTGTCCTTCCCTGAATCTCTTTTATCTCTGACCTCGGTCCCTTCTCTGACCTAACCCTTGGTCCCTCTCTCCTGCAGTTGCTATGGGATTGTAGGAAGGCAGGTGCTCCCCTCACAGCGCACACACAGTGATGAGTTCTGGAACTTCTAGTTCCTCCCCACCCCCACACCCCAAGCTACGACTTGGGCAACATCGACTCTGGAGAGATGACTCCCAAGTTACATTTCGGTGCTCAGCTCCTTCCCTAGTGGTGGCACTGTGTTTCCCATCGCCTGCTAGAATCTCCCTGCCCATTTCATAAGCTCCTTTAGTTCAATGTCCCAAATGGTACACATCGTTTTCTCTCCCATACTCACTTTCTCTTGGTCACTTGACCTAGTGTCTCCCAGTCACTGATGGTCACTGACCTAGTGTCTCCCAGTCACTGATGGTCACTGACCTAGTGTCTCCCCGTCACTGATGTTTTCCCTGGTTCTTCCTTCATGCTTCATATCTAATTGATTCTAATTTCCCCCACCCCCATCTTCCTTGCTCTGCCAAATGTGGCCCATAATTGCTGCATGCTGAGGCTGAGCCCACACTATGACCCCACTTGAGTCTTGCCTAGCGAAAAGGCCTCATTTAGGTAACAGCTTGTTTGGAACCAGTCTTCACTGGCTTATTTGGCACAGACCACAGTCACTCTCCAGCTTGCTACCATTTCCTTATCACATAACAAGGCGGTTCTCAACCTGTGGGTCGAGACCCCTCCAGGGTCATGTATCAGATACCCTACACATCACATATTTACATTATGATTTGGAACAGGAGCAAAATCACACTTATGAAGTTACAATGAGATAATTTTAGGGTTGGGGGGGGGTCAGCACAACATGAGGAACTGTATTAAAGGATCACAGCCTTAGGAAGGCTGAAAACCGTAAGTTTAGATAGACACCGAGGAACCTCTGGAGTCTCTGGATGCTATCCGTCATCTTGATAGGCTATTCCCTAACCTACTGGTCCCTCAGTATTCATAGTAGTAGCCATCCCCCCCACCCACTTCAGTGTTCTCTGACTCCCGTCTGCCTTCTGTCTGGATTCCAGCAACATTTATGCAGTTCTTTAGGGCAAACTTCTTGATTACTTCCCTCCCTTATCAGGTAGACCGAACCCAAGTCTTGGAGTGTTGGACCCACATGCTATTCTTTGTTTTCTTGCTTTGATCCTCTGCGTATACAGCAGGCACTCATGGCATGGCAGTTACTGAAGGAATATCTTGAAAAACCCTCCTTCTGGATGAAAAGCTTACAAGTTTCTAACTTCCCTCCGGCCACCATCCTGACATAGGGTCAGGGTGGCTCTGTCATTCTGAGAGCGAGGCCAAAGGGTGGGCCAGCTGGGTAGATGGACAGCTGCTGGAGATGTTAACATACAAGGCATTGAAAGACTTCTCCAGGACAAGTAAGTAGTATGTACGGATGTCAAGAGACAAAGGACTATCCCGGAGTGGTAAGAGTAACACCCATCTAAGTTGCCTTGAGCAGATGGAGACCAGCTTCCACCGCTGAGCAATGCTTACAGTAGAGGTCGAGCTGATACCTCTGGAGAATGTAGGGTTGCCTATCTTGGGGTTTTGGCTTTGCTGTGTGGTCAGCGTTGGCATCCGTTCCCCTCATACAGGAAATGAGGCTGTAACGCGTACTGGAAGACCCAGTTTTAGGAGTGCCTGGCTATGGTGGGCGCAGGGTTCCCGTTTGTTTGGCTCCCCAACTTCCCAGCCAGACCCTCCCCACCAGCCATAGCTTCTGGTGGCTACTACTGTCATCCTCTGGCTTCTGTTTTCCTCTTCTAAATTCTACCCATTCTTCAAAGCTTGAGACTTACACTCAGCTTCCTCCACCTCCCCCCTGTGACTGCTCTTTAGAGCACTTCTTTCTTCTTGATTAGAAACACAAAGTCACTTTGTCCATCCTTCCCAGGCCAAGCACTTTAATCAGAGTCCACTCTGTCCTTGTCACTGTCCCCGTCACTGCTCATGTGTGTCTGAGCCAGGGCTGTTGTCATGGTGCCATGCTCCTCCATTCATCAAACACACTGTAGTAGAAGCTCTGTCTAACTGGCCTTGGCCTGTCCAGGGCCAACGGCCTGGTTCCTAGTATTCTGGATAAATGAAATGTTTATATGACGAAACAAACACTTAACTTACAACTGCATAATTAGTGTTAACTTGTGTGCCCTTTTCATCCAGTCCCGGTGTTTCTCACGATAGGTGATAACTATAAGACAATGGCACTGCCAGGTGTGCTGGTACACACTTTTAATACCAGTACTCAGGAGGCAGAGGCCAGCCTGGTCTACATACCAGTTCCAGGCCATCCAGGATTACATAGTCAAACCCTGACTCAAAACAAACAAGTGGAGGACACGTTCCCTGTCAAATGGGAGGTTCCGACTATTGGCAAACAGGAGACTGAAAGGGAGAAGGATGGAGGAGGTCGTCTAGTTTACAGGAGAGATTTGTGGGACTTGCCTGTGTGTGGAGGAAGAGCTGCTTTCCGGAAGTGCAGGGAAGTCCATATGAAAGGGAGGGAAATCCTTTGTGGAAGTCCCAAGGTCAGAAGAACTCAGTTTAAAAAAAGGAACTGGTAACTTTGGTTCTCATGAATATAAATGGCTGTATTCACCCTTCTGCAGCTGGGCAGGCAGAGGCCTGGCAAGAACATTCTGTGTAGCAGGAACACCAGTTGGCTCGGATAAAACCCGAAAAACTTAATGAGTCTGAACCCCATTCATGGTCTTAAATTGGATACATGGTCTTATTAACGGTCCTTACCTGGACCTCTTATTCCTCCCGTATAACATGCTAGCATTGAACCAAGAAAGATCTCCAAGGTCCCTTTAAGTGAAACAGTCTTTACAAAGATCCAATTTAATTAAAATAATAAGTTGAAAATGATGAACTCAATTAAGAGTTTAAATAAGACGGCGAGTTCTAAGGCAGCAGTGGCAACTTCCCCCTTCTCTCAGGGTGCTGCTCGAGGTTCCAGCCTGAGGGCAGTGATGTGTGGGAGGCTGAGTCAGCTCTGGGGCAGCCAGGAGAGAGCAATGGCACCCGACGGTGCTTGCAGGGTCACAGAGCCTTTCTCAGACAGTTCAGGAGCCTTGGATGGGAAAGGGGCTGGCAGGGGGTGTCTGTCTAAGACCCCTTCCAGATTTGATTTATAGACTGTGGAGTTCTCTCATCCCTGGTACTTTCATGCTCCATATGTTTTTATAAGAACAATTTCAATTTTTTAAAGTAACAGAAATAAATCAGGATCATTTTATTTTTTAAATTAAGTGTCCAAAAACCGAAATGGAAGTTTTCATTTCTCTGTTTCCTTAGTCTGAAAGTCACTTCATGTCACTGACACAGTCACCTCCAGCCAATGAAGATCCTCCTACCCTAGACTTTGTTATGTATATAAATACAACAATATCTAATTGCATTTAAAAATTACTTGTTTCTATCTTAAACGTATGGGTATTTTGCCAGTATGTAGGTCTGTGGACCACATGCACACAGCACCCACATAAGCCAGAAGAGGGTGTCTGAGGCGCTGGAGTGTAGTTACAGATGGTTGTGATTGGCCATGTGGGTGCTGGGAACTGAACTTGGGTCTTCTGAAAGATCAGCCAGTGCTCTTAACCAATAAGCCATGTCTCCAGCCCGTACATTTTAAAAATACACAGATGGGACACTATTCAATTTCTTTCATTCCAACATCATTTCAAAGTTCTTCATTAGATACAGAGGTACTCCATTATTTTCAGGGCTAAAGAACACGTCACAATAGCATAGTTAGCATAAACATCTAGCTAAACATCTTACTGTTTAGTTAGACTGCATTTCACTTTTTCAGCTTGTAACACCAGTTGCAATGAACATTCTTGTGTGCTCATATGATTATTTTTCCCCTTTCTTATTTTGAGAATATGTGTGTATATATATGTCTGTGCATGTCTTGGTGCCAGGCACACATGTGGTGCACATACATACATGCAGGAAACACTCATATACACAAGATAAATAAATCTAAAACTATTTCATGACACTCGTTTATTTGCATACATGCATGTGTGTCAGCATGCAGGTGGAGGAGGTCAGAGGAAGACCTTTGGGAATCAGCTCTTCCTTCCCACTATGTGGTTGCTGGGGATTGATCTCAGGTCGCGAGGCTTGGTGGGAAGCACTTTTATCTTCTGAGTCAGCTCGCCAGCCCCAATTTTAAAAATTAAACCAGATTTATAAACCTTTAAAATGCTCATAGATCCTGAAATGATTTAGGGTCTTGCTAAGAAGTTCTTCTTGTCATGTGATTTGAAAGTGATTTCCTTGGGTATTTTTACAGAACTTCTTTTTAGTTTCTTGTGGTATATTTATAGTTTTCATCCTGGATTATATTATGAATGGGGACCTAACTTCATTTTTTTCTATGTTGATAACTAATGTTGGTTATTGAGTGATCTAATCTGTGTTTTCAATTATCAATTCACACTTGGCCATGAACTGTATGCTTATGCACACAGGGTTCTGCATTCAGACGAGTTCATTTCATTGAGTTTTTTTGTGACTCATTCTATTCTCTGAGCTTATACCATTTGATGTCTTACATGACATTTTGCTTCTATCTTTATTCAAAAACGTCTGGTGAACACTTGCTCTTCTAGACTTTAATGTAAAGTTTAACCTCAATTTCAAATATATAATACAATATTGTTAACTATAATACCTGTACTGGTTGGTTTTGTGTGTCAACTTGACACAGGCTGAAGTTATCACAGAGAAAGGAGCTTCAATTGGGGAAGTGCCTCCAAGAGATCCAACTGTGGGGCATTTTCTCAATGAGTGATCAAAGAGGGAGGGCCCCTTGTGGGTGGCACCATCTCTGGGCTGGTAGTCTTGAATTCTGTAAGAAAGCAAGCTGAGCAAGCCAGGGGAAGCAAGCCAGTAAGAAACATCCCTCCATGGCCTCTGCATCAGCTCCTGCTTCCTGACCTGCTTGAGTTCCAGTCCTGACTTCCTTTGGTGATCAACAGCAACGTGGAAGTGTAAACTGAATAAACCCTTTCCTCCCCAACTTGCTTCTTGGTCATGATGATAGACACCCTGACTAATACAATACCTATGCTGACCTACCTTTAATAGTTGAATCTTTGAACCCTTTGATTATTTCTGTTTATTCCCTCCCCCCCGCCCCCACCCATGCCCTGGTAACTATCACTGTGCTTTCTGGTTTCAGTTAACTATTTTAGCCAGTCATCTAAGTTGTGCCCTGTAGCATCTGCTATTCTATGTCTTTCACATAGGACATCACACATTCTAATTTAATTTAAGTTGCCATAAATGTCAGGATTTCTTTCTTTTCTAAGGTTGAATAACATTCAATTCTATGGGCATACCACAATCTTTTTACCTATCCATGGACTTTTAGGTTGCTTCTACATTTCAGATATTACAAATAATGTTGTGAAAATATAGGAATATAGGCATCTACTTGATGTTTTGATGTAGATATATTTAATAGTAACATTATTTTAATAGATAATATTATATATGGGTCATATAGTATTTCTGTTCTTAATTTTTAAAGAACCTTCATACTGTGTTCCATAACGGCTCTAACAATTTAAGATTCTGTGTAGGGTACCTAGAGGCCCCTTTTTCTCCAGATGATATTCACACTTATTTTTAATTTTTTGATAGTGTACCTTCTAACAGGTATGAGGTAGTGGCTCACTGTATTTTTGATTGCACTTCCCTAAGGACTGATAGCGCTAGGTAACTTTGAATGTGTCTTTCTCATTAGGAGACACAGATGTTCAGGTCCTTTTGTAACTGGAAGAAACAATTCTCCCTTCCTCAGTGAGCCTGGGGTTCACAATACACTTTACACAGCTTTAGCACTGTCCCTCACGGTTAATCTCTGCTCCATCAGTTTGATGGCGACTAACACTTACAGAACGCTCTGTGCCCATTTACACTGGACAGCATCGCATGGTTTGCTTCCCTCACTCTTTCTCTGTCACCTTTGGGACTTTGTTGACCCTTCATAATCCACTTCTGAGGCCAATTCTTGGAGCACTGGCAGAGGGTTGGTGGTGAATGTCACATTATGGTAGCTAGCATTGCTGTGTTCTAGCATGTTCTGCTTCCAACCAGCTCCTTCCTAGCTTTGGATTCCATGCATGTCCCTCAGCGTTCATGCTGCTGTCCCCAATTCTGTCACCTCGTGTTCACAGCACAGCTCCCCTGCATCATCTTTCGCTTCCTGATTTGTTCCTTTTTCTCAGCTTTCTAGTGTAACTTTTCTTTAGGGTATCTTCTCTGGTACAGCTTCCAACAGGTTTCCCAGTCCCAGTTAATGACTTGTATCATGTGACCTTGACAGTATCCATCTGATTGCCCCCCCCCCACGCTGCCTCCAGTCATGGATAGGAAGCCTCCCTTCTCCCCCATTTTCTCTCCCAGGGCTGTGCAGTTCACTGGCTCCCTTTAAAGCCCTGTGACTCTCCCATGGCCAAGGGCTCTCATGCTGCATAATGTAACTGGCATTTTCAGGCCTAGGCATCTGGAAGCAGTTTCAGACTTTAGACCACACTGGCTCCCTTCTCTCTTCCCGATGGACGGATGATCTCTGCTTACTACCAAGTCCTATGGGAGGGCTGGCAGAAGCTCGAGTTCTCTTTCCCTGGGACATGGTGTTCTTTGTTAGTTTGTGTTGACACTCTATGTCCTGAAGGTACGTTGTTGATGAGATGACTTTGGTATCATCTCATTTCTCCTTTTATGTGCATGTGTTAGGTGTACGTACGTGTTTGAGTGGGTGAGTGTGTGTGCATGCCCCTGCAAGTGTCTGTGTGTCTGTTGCACGTGGAGGCCAAAGGTTGATCTCAATAGTGGCTGCTTTTTCACTTTATTTTTTTGCCAGAGTTTCACACTCAATACAGAGCTCATCAGTTCATCAGCTCATCAACTCATTGGTGGGCCAATGAGTATTTGGGGGTCCCTGGGGGTCCCTGCCTCACTCCCAGGGGTGAGGTTACAGAGATGTACTGCTGCCCCAGGGGTGGGGTTACAGAGGGGCACTGCCCTGGGGTGGGGCTACAGAGGGGCACTGCCCTGGGGTGGGGTTACAGAGGGGCACTGCCCTAGGGTGGGGTTACAGAGGGGCACTGCCCTGGGGTGGGGTTACAGAGGGGCACTGCAGAGGTGGGGAGGTGGGGGGAGTGGAGTGAGGTGGGGTAGGGGTTGGAGTTACAGAAGCACACTGCTGTCCTAGGCTTCAGGTGAAGGCTAGAATTCTGAGCTCAGGTCCTCATGCTTACACAGCTGGCATTTTACTGACTTTTCTTGGTGTTCTACAATGAACATGGAGGAACATTGGGAGACTGGTACCCAGCTGCCATCCTTAATCTCAGTCACTTATAAGTCCTTCCTTTTCTTCCTTTAGATGAAAGTAATTTCCACGAACAGAGCTTTGAAATGTCCTGAGAACTTTACAGGACACTCATAAAACTAGCTGACAATTCTTACAATGTCCCAGGCAAGTCGTGGCTGCTTCAACTGTATTTCCTCACTGATGATCATGGCTATTTTATCAGGGAGATACCTCTGGCATTCACATCTTAGAGGGAAGCGATTTCCCCGGCATGTGCACAGTCTCACATTTCAGCCTCTGGATCAGCATCGTGCACGGCACTGTACAGATGAGGAAGGGTTCAGAGAGGGGAAGTAACTTGTCTAAGGTCACAGAGCTTGACTCTGGCTCCAGATTATGTTTCCTGGTGCAAGGAGGGGAAAGCAGCATCTGCCTGGGTGGATGCAGGAGCTTGTGATGCCGGGCATTGTAGGAGACAGGACCCCTTCTTACCTGCCTCTGCTATCTTCACTACCTCTTCTTCACCTAGCATCTAGGGCAACAGGAGGGATGGCAGCAGCTGGGCCAATCTTGAGCCTTCCTTCCCCCTGTGTGGTGGTCAGGGCAGAGGATGCCTAGAACTCACACAGTGGCTGTTTGGCTTCTTTGGGACAAGGGGCATTTCATGGTCAGGCAGGCAGGCCTCTCTCTTGGAACTGAGGGTGACTCTGAGGTTGAGTAAGGAGGAGCTACAGTTTGAGAAGACCTTTACTGAGCTTGGCCAACTCCCATGGGATCTGCGTCTCATCCATGGGACCAAGCCTGAATTGAAAGAGACTCTAATCTCATTCCCCATTCACAAGGACTAGATTTCAGAGGACCTGCAGGAGAACACCACACACCTAGGAAGATGGACGCACAATAGGAAGCACTGCCATCAAAGGCCCCAAGTCCACCAACACAAGTGTTACACAGAAACAAAGATGGTGTGACAAAGACCTGCAGGTTGGGAGGAATTAAAAAGATCCAATTAAATATGAGCGGGAATAAACAAGGGGTATGGGAGAAAGTGGCTCTTAGCACACAGGAGCTGTGAAATGGTCCACATACTTTGCCATTCGTGGTCCTGTGGGGTCTATACTGCTGGTGTCCAGCGCTATGAGGTTGTGGCCTGCCACAGAACTGTCTCTCAGCTCCCGACAAAGCTATATGCAGTTACAACAGTGTCCTTGATGTTTGCATTTAGGATATGATGATTGCCAGATATTTCTCTTTTAATGTTTCTTTTTTTTTTTTAATTGGGAGTACATGTTTTTCACTGTTAGTAACTGAAATAATTACTCATATTATTATTTCTCATAACTGCATTTGAATCCATGATTATTTCAATAAAATTCTCAATTAAACTATAGAGAGAAGGAGAAAAAGAAGTTGCCGGGCAACCCTATGAACAAATGGAAGCAAATGTGTAATTCTTGGAAAGCTTAATGAACCACTGCTAGGAGAAAATATCATGACCCCGAATCATGAGGGAACATGCCAGGTCTTCATTAGGAGTTGGCAGAGGCTGCAGGTCTTGGAGACAACTGATAAAAAGCTACGTAGATCCAAATCTACAGTTTAGGGTAAAATAGATCAGAAAGGAAAAGGCTGAAAGAGTAGGAGCCCAAACATCCAGGATGAGAACTGACCACGACGTCACAAGGACACACACTGGTGGCTTTTCCAGTGGAGCATCTCGCCGCAAGTGCCTCTCATGTGGTTGATACCCCAGGGTTGAGCCTCATCTGGAGGGGGATCTCTCTGATCACAGTTATGTGGAGACCCACTCAGACACTGGCTTCTCACATTATTTTTTCTTCCAGTTTAGGGTTTCATATGTATGAGTGTTTTCCCTGCATGTATATATGTATACTATGTGTTTTCAGTGCCCTAAGAGGTCAGAAGGGGGCATCAGGTCTCCTGGAACTGGAGCTAAAGATGGTTGTGATCCACTGTGAGGGGCCTAGGATAAAACCCTAGTCCTTTACAGGGCAGCAAGTATTCTTGGTCACTGAATCATCTCTCCAGCTGCTCAGGATTAAAAAAAAAAACAGAGTTAGCTTTTTAAAAGTGTGTTTGTGTTCATGTGTGTATGTGTGTGTGAGCACCTGTGTTCACATGAAGGCCAGAAGAAAGTATCATATCCATTAACACTTGAGTTACAGGCATTTGAGTGATGCCACCTGGCTTGTTATGCAGGTCTGGGATCTGAACTCTGATCCTCACGAGTGTACAATAGGCACTGGTCAACACTGAGGCATCTCTCTAGCCCTCTACTGTGGAGCTTTGCTGCTGGGGGATCTATGGAATATTTTCTGAGATGTGGCCCTCCATGAGCCACCCAGGAGTGCTTCCTGCTGAGAGAATTCTCCCCACATCAGTAGCACGGAGCAGTGGCACCTACTAGGAGTATTCCTGATTTTCTTACCACATACACCAGATTTCTCTCTCCTCTTCTACATCCTGAAATTAATAGTGAGTTAGCATCAGAGCTTATCTAGTCTCCAAATTAATTCCTAAACACACAGAATCACAGCAGGAAATCTGAGATGTTCACTTCTCATTTCAGAAGAAACCATGACCTCATGTGCATTGTTGGTTTAGAAATGACTCCTGAAGTGATCATTCCTTCCATAATTGCAAGTTTTATGGAACGGCAACTCTAGGATGGAAACTTATAAACAGAGTTTAGCTACATAGAAGGTAATTCTAGGTACTGCATGTCCAACTGCTTTTACTGGAACACGAGAACGGGTACAGAGCAGGGTTTTTTCCTGCCAAGACTATAGATAGCAATATAGCCAGCAAACATCTACAGCACATCAATGTCACCCCAGTCTCCCAGCTTGCTGTTGCTGCTTCCCTGAAAATGTCTTGAGATATCAGAGCTATTCTTACACTCAGATATCTCCTGGTTACCTCCTCTCCTCCCACTGCACAGAGAGGAGATGGAAGGTTGACCACTTGGAGCATTAGATTTTGATGGCTGAAGGAAGATCATGACTGAGTCTTGACTTTCAGCTCCCTGTATACTGAAGAGCAGAATCTTGAAATCTAGTGAATAAAAAGAGATCCACAGGAAACTTTGTCCTGCCATAAAACACAGCCTTTCTCTAGGATATCACCTTGGCTTTCAACAGCAGAAGTGTAGAGTGGGACAAAGCATTTTGAAGAATGGCTTGGAATGTGTCATCTCTGCAGTCTTAGAGATGCACAGCTATCAATTCTGCTGAGAATAATGGGCATTTTAAAATTAGACTCATGATCATTTTTATGTGCACATCCAGTGTGGTTCATCTATCAGTTTGTGCCTGGGTATCTGGAACACTCATTTGCACACATTAATGCCCTGGTATTCTGTTACTCTGAAAGTAATAATGTGGGAGAGGTGTGTGTGGGGGAGGCCCTGGCCACTTGCAATGAGAACATGTGTGTGTCTACTTGTTATTCTTATAAACATCCCAGCTGGAAATTTGCCCCACCCCAGCCCACCCTGCTACAATGTTGTTCTGTGATTAGAGGCTGCTGACTCCTGTGTTGTTTTTCCTCCCCTGTGGATAGATTATGCAAAAGCTTCATGTGTTCACTGTGTCTAGTCACCAGGCGCTTACCTGAGCCTACTAAACAACCGCGTCATTAGGGATCCTCAGAGCGAGTCTTTCTAGGGTTAGGTTGGGAAGAAACTGTCAATCTTCCACTAAAAACAAACTCTTCTCTGAGAAGCAAAGAGGCGCATCTCACCTCATCATCAGTAAAAGCAGCTATGTGCTGAGAATCAACTGCACACACTATCTCAACAGCACCATCTCACAGACCTTAAACCGTCCATAATCCACTGGGTGTGTGAAGGAGATGAGTTTTATATTGTTCAAAGAACAATGCCTAAGAGCTGCAGGTACTAAGTAGAAGCTACAGAGCTCAAACCTGCCACCAGGTCCCCATGTCTTCAATGAATGAGCTTCCCTCTGGAAGCTCAGAGCTGCCCAGCGCCTTCAGGAGCTAGCTAATATCTTCCCTACCAGGGTGGCAACACCAGATCTGAAATCCAGATAAAGAAAACTTGTCTAAAACACTCAGTCAGGAGGAGGGACGCTGAGGACTTTGGTGGGTGGAGTTTCAAGGTATGGCGCTCCTGATGCTCGCCTACCAGGTGAAAATGATCAGAAGACGAGGGGCAGGAAGATGCCTTTGCTGTCTAGAGGGACTAGCATACGCTTCTGGGACAACTGTCAGAATTGGGAATGAAATGTCAGCATGAACGACACAGATGAAATAAAACAGGAAGAGTGGAGAAAACCTGGCAGGGCCATCACTCCAAGATGCTAACATTCCATTCCTCAAAGTAGCCTTTAAGAAAATTATAGGCAGGCACAAAAAGAAAAAAAAAACCCATTAAACAGGTAATTTAACAGAAGAGTGCTATTTTTAATTACGAAGGTTCTAATTTCTCTTTTCTCCTCACTTCATTATTTCTGCTAATAAGCTTGTCATCTGGGCTGGGACTGATTATAAGGGTCTGGGGAAAAGGTTTTATTGTCTGGAATGACAGTTTTATATGTTAACATTTTACCTTTCAGTTTTATGAATCAAATGTAACGGTGGGGTGGAGTCTCTTTAAAACTTATGATGCAGTTCAGAACATTACCTCAGGATGACTTCACTTGAGCGTGCAGATACACCCATCCTTAGGGTAAAGTCTGGGTCCCCGTGGTGACCGATTCTACACAGAGGCTTAAAGGCAGAAAGGAACCCGTGAGAACTGTCAGGGAGCTAAGGGAAACATTCCAGATAGGGTTTCAGACAGGAGACTGAATAGAAAGGTCTCCTACCAGCCAGTAAATTAGAATCATGCACTAAATCTTTACTGTATACAGAACATTCAGTTGGGAACTGTGGGGGGGAAAATCAAATCTGTGCTCACAGGAGCTCTTTAAAAGGCAACATAGAATCAGTTACAATGTAGAATGTGTATGAAACTGTGTGAACAGAACAAATGTAACTAAAACAGAAGCCTTAGCTGTGGCTTGGAACAGACTGGGCTCATAGCAGATTCAGTAAATATTCTGGATAAAAGGATAAGAGAATCAATGAGAGAATAGGTAGACAGCGCACACGGTACAGTCATCAATTGTAGCTTGCAAATATTTGCACTAAAATACATTTAGGCACTACAGATGAATTTCTGGGATGCTAGCTTTTAAGCTTAATTTGTGAGATTAGTCATTTATTTATTGTGTGTGTGTGTGTGTGTGTGTGTGTGTGCAGTGAATGTATATGTGAATGCATGTGTGTCTGGTGAGTGAATGTACATGTGCATGTGCATATGTGTGTGCACATACATGTGTGTGTGTGCATGTACACATGCATGTATGTGTGTATGCCAGAAGTTGATGTCAGATGTCTTTGTCTATTTTTGATATAGGATCTCTCATGAAACCTGCAGCCTGCTGATGAGCAAGCTTCCGGAAATTCTCCCCTCTGCCTCCCCAGAATGTTTTTTTCCATGTGTGTGCTAGCGGTGTGTACTGAGGCCTTGTGCTTGCACAGAAGAAGCACGTCACTCACCGAGCCACCCTTCTAGCCCCTGAGCTTAGCCTTTTAAGTGGTAGTTCATATTCTACTTTTGTTTTATGCTTTTGAGTATTTTTCCTGAATGTGTGTGTATGTGTATATATATATATATATATATATGCACCATGTGTGCACAGTGCCTGTGGAGGCTAGATGAGGGTGTTGAATCCTCTGGAATTAGAGTTATAGTGTGGTTGTGAACTCCCATGTAGATGCTGGTAGCCAAACCAGGTCCTCTGCAAGAGAAAGTGCTCTTAACCACTGAGAGAGAGAGAACAGGAAGTTGGGTGAGGCTATAAATCCCGAGAGCCCACACCCAGCAATGCATTTCCCCCCCAGCAAGGCTGCATCTTCTAAAGAAAGGCTTCATATCCTTCCCACACTCACACGGTGAGACGCTGTCTCAAAAACCAAGTTACCAAATTCATAGATGATAGAGGAAACATGAGAGACCAAGAGCTACAGAGAAGTTCTATAAGTTTTCCAAGTAATTTATTATTTTTAAAAAAATGTATAAGTGCTCGCTGTATACTTCTTTTATTATTATTATTGTTTTTATTTATTTTTTTCGAGATAGGGTTTCTCTGTGTAGCCCTGTCTGTCCTGGAGCTCACTCTATAGACCAGACTGGCCTTGAACTCAGAAATCTGCCTGCCTCTGCCTCCCAAGTGTTGGGATTAAAGGCGTGTACCACCACGCTGGCTTCGCTGTATGCTTCTAAGGGTACAATATGTGCATTGCCCATGAAGGACAGATGGGACATCTGATCCCCTGGACTGGAGTTACAGACAGTTGTGAGCTGCCATGTGGGTGATTGGAATTGAACCTGAGTCCTATGGAAGAGCATCTACTGAGCCACGTCTCCAATCCCCATCAGGTAATATGTTAATACAGTGTCCTAGAAGAGCTGAGGAGAAAGCTCGATCAGTCAAGTGCTTGCTGTGTAAACCTGAGGACCTGAGTTTGGTCTTGACCACCCACAAGAGAAAGGCAGAGTTGCGAACACCTGTAATGGTGGCCTGAGAGACAGTTAGCGTAGATGAACGAGGAGCCCTGGGTTCAGTGAGAGACACTATCTCAAACCTGATCAAGTAGTTAGAAAATAAAAAAAACACCTGCTACAGACCTATGGTAGCCCATCCCCTACACATATGAACATGATACATACATGACGCACACCAACACCAACCACCGTTGGCTAGGAAGGTAGACTGATGGTTAAAGTGCTTGCTGTGCAATTATGAAGACTGGAATTCTGACTCTAGAGCCTGTGAAAGCCAGATGATTAGATCAGCTTCCTTTTTTTTTTTTTAGACCAACTTTCCATCCTAATAATAAAACTTTATCTTCATAGTTAACATTGGTCTGGAACTCTTGGACCAATTCTAGAAACAGCCAGCATGGGATTCTTTTCAGGCTTGTTAAAAATAGAGGAATTCAATTTAAAGCACAGATTTAGGCTACGGTGGGGCCATGCTGCCTGCTGCTAGGATCATGCCTTTCCCAGGGTGAAAGTCTCGCTCGATGCCCACTGACATTGGCGCAGAGCACGCACGCCACCAAGCAATGAGCAATGGGGTGAGGGTCCAGTGTGCTGCTTCAGAGACAAGGAAGGAACTCAGCCACTCCCAAACACAACTCAGACCTCCCCTGGTGTATTATCCACCCAGATACCGAAATGCGCTATCTACCTCTCCTTTACCTTTTGCTCCTTCTCAAGATGTCAAGTGCAGCTCAGCCTGTCACTACCCTGCAGTAGTTACTTTGTGTCATGCTGTGTTACTTTCTTCCTTAGTAAGATACTTAACCTACATCCACATATTAAAGTTTTAAGGCCACAAACAATACTTACTGAAGGGCAAATTTATTACTTGGATTCACTAAACGACATGCATATATTGGATCTTTGTTTGCCAGTAGGATGTCTCCTTCCCCAGCCTCTTGTTATGGACCTGGTTTTCCTGCAGTAATAGCTGCCTGTCATCCTTTCCTTCTGTCATGGCTAACACTGCCCTCAGAGGTTGGGCATGATCCTGTCATACCCAGCTCTAGTCACCATCACCAGCGGCTTGACACCGAGCAAAGACTTGACCCACACGATGTAATATGGGATGAAGGTCTTCTGCAGTCTGGAGCCTGGTTGTTTCTGGTTGTAACCCCAGAGGTTATTGTTATGCCCATCTGGCGAGAGCCTCTCCTGTAGCATGTTCATTCATATGTCTCCTCCTCTGTGCTGCAGCCCACGCTGCTGCTTCAGGCAGAAATGATCTTTCCCCTACTTCCACCAAAGCCCTCTTGTCCTGCAAGGTGGGCTAGAAACTATAGCCTGGCCACAAAACGCAGCAGTGGCTTTTTTATAGATGGAGCTCCCCAGTGCTCACCAATGCCCATCTATTCACATCTTGTCTCCTATCCAAGTACTAACTGGGATTGACCCTGCTTAAATTCCAAAATCAGAGAAGCTCAGAGAGGTATGGCTGTGATCTATTCTCCCACATCTGCTTTCTCACGATGTGGTAGAATGGTTGTAGTAGAGACTTGCGGTCCTGAAAAGATTCAGATATCTACTCTGGCATTCCAAAACCAAGTCAAATCAAACCAATCTAAACCAAACCAACCCAAACCAAAAACCCAAGTAAGGATGCCAACCCTCTCTCAAAGCCTCGTTCAAAGACTCATGGTGCCACCTCAGAGAGCCTCGTTGAGTACAAAGATGGAGGAATGACTTCTCCGTCCTTATAAAAGTCCCAAGCAGACTGTAAATGCATTGCAAGGCAGGAATCTTGTATTGCCGTCCTCGTTGTAATACGCTGTACTTGGCAAGTGCTTATATGTAGCCATTGGAATGCTTCCTTCAGGTCCATGTTTGTTTTGCATAGGTATCAAATCAGATAAGCAGCAGGCTTTTACTTAAACGAGAGCAGTTTCTGATTCAGATGGCCTGAGTGCTAGATAATAAGAAGGGAACATAAAGTGTGGACGAGGAGGCACATTTTTGTAACTCATGCTTAACAAATGCAGGAGCGGCTCGGGCCGTGAAGGGAGCTGATGGGGTAGCGCTAGGACGTCAGCATGAGACCTGCAGATGCTAAAATCGTAGGGAAAAGATAATACAGGCAGACTTCAGTTAGAAAGAGAAGTGGTGAGGCCGGAGGGATGCTCAGGGGTTAACAGTGTGTACTGTCCTTGCAGAGGACCGGGGTTTGGTTCCCAGCACCCATGTTGCAGGGCTGACAACCACCTGGAACTCTAGCTCTAGGGGAATGTGGTGCCCTCTTCAGGCCTCTTCAGGTACTGCATGCACAGGCATGCCTCCTCACATACACATACTTAAAAAATTAGAATAAACTCTTTTTAAAAAGAAAGAGAATAATCATCCGAGTTGACTAAAGATCTAGAAGAGCAGAATCCACGAGTGCTCTGTTGAAGAAAGAAGGATAAAGTACCCTGACCTCTGGTGGACAGGCAAGACCTGGAGAAAGAGGGGTGGGAATCTAAAGGGCAGACCTCCCGTTTCTGAAGTTCTGACTCCCAGAGAAGGCAAGGGAGGGCCAGCTGAGAGCAGTGGTCTTGGACAGGTAGCCAGCTGCCTGTAGCTGGAATAGGACAATGTCAGAGTTGTCTTCCTCAGGTGTCAAATCTCTTTCATGAAGTCAACCATGTTTAGTGCATTCTGCTACATGTCAGGTATCTCAGTGATTTACATACCACAGAAGGACACGGTGTGGTTCAGACGGAATGCTACGGATGGATTCTAGACTTGATGTTATCCACCTTGTACTGACTCAGGGATAGGGATCCTGATCTACTCTGTATCCAGGTAGGAGTATCCTAGCGTGTGATTGGCAGCCCTGAAAGATGCTGTCTGAAGGAATGGGGGTGGGAGTGGAGGTGGGGGTTTGGGGGGGATAATGTTCTTCCTACAAGAATGAAGGCGTCAAATCACTTCTATAAGAAACCCAAGACTGGGCTGGTTGTAGTGGTACATGCCTTTAACCCCAACACTTAGGAAGCAGAGGTGGGTGGATCTCTCTGAATTCAAGACCATCTGTGTCTACATAATGAATTCTAGGCAAGCCAGGGTTACACAGAGAGACCCTGTCTCAAAAATAAACAAACCCAAACCATCCAAGCAAACAGAAACCCAAGTTCCAGTTCAGGGGCTGCTTTCTCAATCCACGGAGAATGCCTCCAGTAGGAATCAAAAAGCAGGAGTTGAGTTTTGCATGTTTCCGAGACAGACAATACAATTAAAGGCAAAAACCAAGTCATAATTTAACTCTTTCCCATGGGACAAACAAGCAAACGTTTCCAGGGTAGAGGTGTGAATGCCTAAGGATGGGGCCAAGGTTCATTTTGTTCCAGCATATCCAGAAGCTTGTTAAGGCAGAGGGACTGTGAAAGAAAAAAGCTAGCAGATGTAGGGACATACCGGTTCTCCCAAGTCAAAGGGAGGGGCACCGTCAGACTCCAGGTGTAATGCAAAATTAGGCCCAGGAGCACTAAAACAAACGACAGCCTCTTACCAAGCCACACGCTCTCTTTGGCATGGGATATTTGTTTTGCAAAGATTTAGGTTTTGTACAGCCATCACACAGGCTTACACTGGAGAGGAGGCAGGAACTAAGTCTGTATTAAGAGAACCCCCCCCAAACCCTCATGATGACGGCGCCCATCTACCAGATAGAAGAAGAACATCCAGCTAAGAATCAGGGCATCACTGTGAGATGCTTGTGGTTTGACCATCTCCCGGGGGTTGTCATGAGCTGTCATAGGTAACTAGGAGGCCCACCAAAGCCATTCAGCATCTGGCTCTGATGCCTGAGAGGAGAGTGCTGGTGAATGTCATTTCACCTGCTTAAACACTCTTTCAAGGGCACTGTTTCTGGGGCTGGGGCAGAGAGCTGTCAGCAAAGGGGTTCCTGTGTAAGTTTGAAGACTGAAGTTTGATCCCCAGTAGCCATGTAAAAAGCTGAGCATTGTGGTCTGTGTTTGCAATCCCCAGTACTTGGGATAAAGAGTCAAGACGATCCCTTAACCACCGCTCTTAACCACCGAGTCATCTCTCAAGCCCTTTGTTATCTTCTTAAAGCCCCTGCTCACACTCTTCTCATAGAAGGTTTCTCTGTTTTCTTCTAGTTGTTTTATAGTTTCACATACCTTATTCATTTAAATTTATCATTACTGTATGCACATGGTATGTGTGTGTATGTGTGTGTGTGTGTTATACATGTGTATGTGTGCATGCATGTGTGAGTGTGCACATGCACCAAAGCTCATGTGTGGAAATCAGAGGACAACATGTGTGGAAGTCAGTTCTTTTCTTCCACCTGTTTTCAATTCTCAGGACCCACATGGCATGCATACATACAAGCAGGCAAAATACCCGTAAACATAAAGATAAACAAAATCTCAAAAAGCTGAAAAAATAATCCAGCAAAATGTATAGCTGAAACAGATGTAGGAAGCAAACAGGTTCTACAAGCACTTGCATATCTAGGCAGGGACCCAGAGGAAAGAAAGGTGTCACAGATCAACAAAAACTATAAAATACTTAAAGATACACCCGATAAAGCCAACAGAGTTAACACAAAGAAGCCTTATTAAAGCTCATACCCAGGACACACTTTGATACTCCTGATTCAAAAGACTCAACATTGTGAAAATGCCCCCTCTCTACCTCAAATTAACTTACTATACGGTTACTGCAATCGCAGTTAAGATCCCAATGGGTTTTTTAATAGATTTTGAAAATCTGACTTTAAAGTACTTTTAGAAGAACAAATGCATAAAAACACACAAGAATATTTAGGGCAGAACCAAAATGACCAGGTGAGGAGTTAGGGGAGGGGAAGACTATGGCTCTAAAGTAAAGAAGACTAACCTTATCAATGGATTTGTGCTAAGTAAGGGTCCACAAGTGTATCTCTGCAGGTTTGCATGTAATATGTGATATAGATATTTCAATTTAGTGAGAGAAATTTGATAAATGGTTTGGAGCAAGCTGTCTTATCTGGTAAAAGAAAGTTAAATCCCACTTCACACCACACCCAAAGATTAGTTCCAGAGGCAATAAATGTTTAAATATAAAAATGGAGCTAGAGAAGTAGTGGCTTATTATTAAGGGTTACTTTTATCATGCTGGCAGCGGGCAGGTCTTCCTGAGTGACACACACACACACACACACACACACACACACACACACACGGTCGAATGTTCAGGAAGGTGATCAGCAAACCTGACTAAATAAAGCTAAAAAAATGTGCATGACATAGGACTAAATACAAAAAACACAGAGCAGAAACGCAAGATAAGGACTGAGATTTTCAACAAAGACAGACAGAAAATACTTGTTACTTGTAACCATGAAAAAACAAAATAATACAAAACAAAACAGCAAGAGAGCCTCAATTTTAAAACTGTCAAAATTAAAAATCCAACAATTTAAAAAATTGGCAAATTTATAAGAATATGAAAAATAATTTTTTAAAGAATCTGGTGGTTGTAAATTGCAAATAAAAGTACACAGTATTAGAACTGTTAAGTTACAAGCATTATGTCCATATACTTCAAGGCTGTTGATTAAATGTGAGACTGACAATGAGGGAATCCCATCCTTCTTGTGTTCTGTGGCCTATATGATGCCGCAGTCTCGCTAACGTCCACAGAAAAAGAAAATCCTTGGGATTGATTGTCATTTACATATAAGACATCACATTCTTTTCTTTTTTGTAGAGATTGACTTTCAAACTATTTTTAATTATGAATATGTGGGGGGTACATACATGTGTGTGTAGGTACAGGTTTCCTGGAGCTGGATTTACAGGCAGCTGTGAGCCTGGAAGCTGGGAACTGAACTTGGGTTCTCTACAAGAGCAGTATATGCTCTTAATCACTGAACCATCTCTGTTGTCCAAGATGTCACATTGTTTTAACTATCCTAAGCCTTCCCTATGGAAACTTGCTCATCTAATGAAATCTGCAAATTACAGATGTTCCATGACAGTTCTTAAGATGTTAGGTGCTGGCCATTATTATTTAGAAAACATATTCACTTTTATCTTATATGTATGAGTCTGTGCCTACATGTATAAAAGTGCCCTGAGCACATCTAGACCCATAGTGTCCAGTAGAGGACGCTAGATTTCCTAGAATTGGAGTCAGGGACAGTTTGTGCTACCTTGTGGGTGGTGCTACTATCTTGTGGGTGTTGGGAACTGGTCCCCGGTCCCCTGCAGGAGCAGCAGCTTTTAACCACGGAGGCATCTCTCCAGCCCCAGGTATTATTATTTTAAACTTTCATGAGAACATGTTTCAGGGGAACCGTATTTGTTTTTAAGATCGTATAGATCTTCGAGAACTCCTTCCAAGTCTACAGTCCGTGGAGGCTGTACTTGTTGGCAGGTCGGCCACGTCCTGAACAATCAGACTCTGCCTGCTGCACTTTTATGTCTGTTATCTGAACTGTGGCATATAATGACATTAGTAAACTGAACTGATTCAACTGCGCCAAGCTTTGATATTTTAGCTAAAATAATTTTACAACATCTTATTAAGGGGAAAGCGAGTGATACAAACGGCCAGCCGTTTTAATAACATTATATCCATTGTTTCTTCTTCAAATAGCAAGTCTGAGAATAAGTCACACACAAAAGGAGAATTCATAGCTTTACAACAGACAGCAGTTCTAATGCCTTTCCAATTAAAACCTAGCTCTGATTAACAAGCTAAGCTTTGAAGGACACTAACAATTGCTACTATACAATTTTAATAAACATGGTGCCCACTCTTGGTGTGTTCTCAGTTTTATAACCGGAAATGAGAAGAACGTGTGTCATTTCTCACGCTATGTGTGCACCATAAGTATTCCAGTTTCTTCTGGCTGCTCTCTGGAGGTGGCCTGCTCCCTCAGCTCCATGGAACCAGTACTCCCATGAGCTATGGAAAGGCAGGGGCCAGCAGGTTTAATGCAGTGATATTACTAATGAATCCACTAAGGCCTGTTAGTAAACATGCCTCCTCTTCCTTCTTCTTCTTTTTGTTTTTTGTTTTTTGAGACAGGGTTTCTCTGTGTAGCCCTGGCTAACCTGGAACTCACTCTGTAGATCAGGCCGGCCTCCAACTCAGAAATCCACCTGTCTCTGCCTCCCAAGTGCTGGGATTAAAGGCGTGCACCACTGCGCCCGGCTGCCTCCTTCTTCTATTTAGGCATTTAATTTCTTGGGACTGGATTTACAGACCTTTGTGAGCCACCATGTGGGTGCTGGGAGGCTCTACTGGAGGCTGAAGCAGAAGGCTTTCAAGTCTGAGGTCAATGTGGGTTCTATAATGATATTTATCTCAAAAATTTTGCTGTTCAATTCTCATATCCTAATTTTGAAATTGCACCTCTAGTTAGTAACTCTAAACAATTTTTTTTAAAAAAATGGAATTTAAAAAAGTTAACTATGGTCTGGAGAGATGACTCAGTGGTTAAGAGCACTGGCTGTTTTTCCAGAGGGCCTGGGTGTGATTCACAGCGCCCACATAGTGGCTTTCATTGTTTAGGGGATTTGATGCCCTCTTCCAGCCTCTTTGGGCACCAGGTATCACCAGGTGGTGCACAGATATACATGTGGGTAAAACACATGCCACAGTGCATGTGTGGAGGTCAGAGGGAAACTTGAAGGAGCTGATTCTCTATGGGGTCTTCGGGGAGGGGGGTCCAATTTGGGTCATCATGTAAGACCTTTTATCTGAGCCATCTCTTTGGCCCACCAAATCTTCTTGAGACAAGTGTAGTAGGTGATTCATGGCCCTGTGGAAAGTGTTTGGCTGCCTGACAATGGTTAATGGAAATACTGGCCTTGGAGTTTAGAAACCGCAGCTGAGCCTGTGTACTAAAGGTTGTTTGTAGAACTCAGGCAATCTTATGCAAGCAGCTTTCAACAGAGGCTCCATAGAGCAGGAATTGACCAATTGAGGTGAGTTAGATAATGAAAGTCTGGTATGAAAAAAAAAAGACCACCCTACCCACTGCATCGCAAACTGTATGCGACCTGTATCCCGAGTTTTAAAAGGAGAAGGGAAATCAAGAACATTCCAGGTGACATAAATGCTGTGGCTGGAAGCTTGCTCCCCTTGCTCCTGGAGTTTCGTCCTTCAAAGCCTGCTTCTGCTTCCCTCTCCTTGAGGAGAGCATCACATAACGATGTTATGATGTCTTTCTCACGGACACATTGGTTTCTGGGCACAGTGACTTTCTGAGTTGTTCTCCCATTAATTTCTAGTCTCCCTCTGCTCTCTCTTCATCCCTCTTATGGGAAGTGGAGATTTTTATTCTGTAATTTTGGCATACACACACACACATATGTACACACATGTGTGAGTACATATATGCAAATATCTGTATGCCTGTTCACATGTATGGGTTGTGTGCAGATAGACAATAGAGTTTGACATTGGCCAGCTCTCTGTTGGTCTTCATGTCTTATTTACTGAGCCAGGGTCTCTTGTTGAACTTGGAACTTGGAGTTCATTGAGTGGCTAGTCTAGTCAGCTTGCCCCAGGGCTCATGTCTCAGCCTCTTGAATGACTGCTGGGATTCAGGGTTGAATTACGGAGCTGGGACAACATGCCTACTTGGCATGATCTCCAGGCCCCCATACTTGCTTTATCCACCAAGCCATCTCCCCAGCTGGATTCCATTTTAAGCTTTATATCCTGACAAACTCTGAGACAAAAGGAAGAAGGAAGAAACTTGTGAATAACCAACAAGTAAGTGCCGGAGTCCTTCCTGAATATATCTGTTGAGTCTTATGACAACGTTCCATACTCTAGATGGAATGAGCCAGGCTCTAGGCTGTTTCTATTCAGATACCATGTGAATGTTCACTCAGAATATCCATCAAGGAGCCTGAAACTGATTACAAAATGGGGCCATTGATAGCCAGGGAACATTTACTCAAAACAACATAAAGCTAATAAAAACTGGCATTGTTTGCCAGTGTGCTTAAACACAATCACACTTCAAGTAACCCCCGAGGAACATTTTCCATTGTAAGCGGCAGGATGTGTGTGGAGATGTGATCTTGTAAAAGCATCAGAGAAAGGCGGAAACACAGAGATCATTATTTGAGATTTAAAATAACACAAACTGCTCGCAGGGAAACTAGGCTTTATGCCACTTTGGTGGCTCCTAGATGTGCTGGAGAAAATGTAACAGTTTTCTGCTTTAATTGGGTCTGTCTCAGAGACACATCTGCCACCCTTCCTCCTCTAGACAATTAAGCGCCAAGTGAAGTTGGTTCCGGCTGCATTTGTTTTTTGTTTTTTTTCCAGACAGGGTTTCTCTGTATAGCCCTGGCTGTCCTGGAACTCACTTTGTAGACCAGGCTGGCCTCGAACTCAGAAATCCGCCTGCCTCTGCCTCCCGAGTGCTGGGATTAAAGGTGTGTGCCACCACGCCCGGTGGATAGGGAAGGGATGGTTACAAAGTGACTGCTGGAGAGATGGCTTATTCAGGAAAGTGACTGCTTTGCAAACAGAAGTTTGAGTCTTAGAACCCCCCCCCCCCAAACAAAAGAGGGTGCAATGGTCTATGCTTGTAGGCCCAGTGCCTAGGATACAGAGACAGGCAAGTCCCCGAGGCTAACAAATCAGTCAGTATTGCTTACACTATGAGCTCCAGGCTAGGGAGCCCAAGAGCAAGGTGGCTGCCTCCTAAGGAATGATACCTGAGGCTGGCCTCTGGCTTCATAGGTATGTGTAACCATGTCTACACACACCACACACACACACACACACACACACATACCACACACAGACACACACAGAGACACACTACATACACACTCACACACAGACACAGACACACACAGACACACAGACAGACACACACATACACACACACACACACACACACACCACCACACCATAAAATGAATGGTATTTCAGAAAACCAAACACTCTGGTGGGCACTGACTGCCACATGACCAGAGGTCCAGTGGAAGAAACCTATGGGTATTATCTCACACGAGACTTCCATGCCTAGAGCTATACACTCCCTTGGTTTGATTCCCATATCTGCTGCTTCCTTGCTGTGTGACCTTGGCAAGTTCTATGATCTCCGTATGTCTGTTTTATTTGTAAAACGAGCCTGGGAATAGCTTGTAAGTTATAGGCTGTTTAGAGTGCTTTGGGATTCTATACAGGAAAAGCCCTAAGTATATTGCCTGGCACATTATTTGTTCTAAACAAGTTCCTGTTCAACAAATAATGAAAAACAAAATGTCTATTTCTGCTATTTCTGCTCATTGAATGCCTTGAAGAAATGATACCTTAAGCCAGGCGTGGTGGCTTACGACTAGGATTCCAGCGTGTAGGAGGAAAAGCAGACTGGATTATATTATGATTTCCAGGTTGGCCTAGAATACAGATCAAGACTTTTCTCAAAAAATAAAAATGGCCGGGCGTGGCGGTTCATGCCTTTAATCCCAGCACTTGGGAGGCAGAGGCAGGCAGATTTCTGAGTTCGAGGCCAGCCTGGTGTACAAGGTGAGTTCCAGGACAGCCAGAGCTACACAGAGGAAACCCTGTCTCAAAAATCCGAAAAAAAAGGCACCCCTAGAATATCTGCTTAACTGATTTGCACATGCTGATCTGAGGGAGAAACTGGGAAAGGCTCACTTTTGTGACTGTTGCACAGCAGAAGGGATCCAAGTGACCTAGCTGTCCAGAGAAAAGGTCCGGAAGGCTCTGGAAGGCTCTGGCCTGCAGGGAAGTGCGTAGTGCTGAGGGAAAGGCTGAGGGCTCTGCTGCAGTTCAGAAGACACACCAGGGCCTGCTGCTCCAGGCAGATGAAGCAGGGAGAAGGTGAGGATTGCTTTTGGACTGGGCCTCTATCCGGGAGGAATCATCAGCTGCCCCTGTCCTCAACCCCCAAGACTAGCAGACCTCCCTGCTTGATAAAGAGCCCCTCCCAGCTCAGGAGAGTCTGTCACCCATTTCATGACCACATCCTTCTTGAGAGGAGTTAAGCTTGATTTAATTAAATATATAGACCTTAACCATTTAGTTCTTCGAAGGATACCCCACCCCCACACACATACACACTTCCCCCTCATTCCAGACGGCAGGTCAGGAAGACCCTAATGGCACTTCCTGAATGTCCTGGAATGCCACACTGTGTTTGCCTCAGCATCCTGTAATGGATCCATCAACTGCGTGACGACGGTCTCCTGTGCCCGTGTGGAGATCAGTGAACTCACCTAAATAGTTGTTGCTCTTATGCATCTCCGTAATGTTAATTTTCGTAGCTCCTTGGGGAATCTCTACCACCCGGTGGTAGCCCAGGCTGGTGAGCGCATGCTTGAACACTCCCGACACCACCTGGCAGCCGGTGTTATCACCTCCACACACCCCGCACTTGTCCATGACTTTGTCAGATCCCAGGAAGTCGTCACAGCCAATGCTCTGCGAAAAGATAGAAAAAGGTTCAGTGGCATGGATCAGGAGCATCCGGAAGGAAGGAGTGAGAAGGGTTGGCAGAAGATCTGCTGCCTCTAACTGACCTTCCACCTTTGCTCCCAGGACTGAGGAAATGGCTCAGGATGGCAAAGAGGTGCTTGCTGTACAAGCATGGGTGGTTTGAGTTTGGAGCCCCAGAGCTCATGTAAAAAAATCTAAGAATGGCAGTAAATGCCTAGAATCCTAACATGGGAAGGCTCCTGGGGTCTCCTAGTCTCTAGGCAACCAGTGAGAAACAGTTCTGTAAGAGACTCAAAGAGCAACATAGAGAGGAATAGAAGAAAATAGCCCGTTACCTGCGGTTGTCACATGCACATGCAAGTAGTATGCCCATGTACCCACATGCACATACATATACATTTTAAAAGTCCATGCATGCCTTCATTGAACAGTTATGCACACAGCACCTACTCTGGGCAAGACCTTTGCATCTTAGCTACTCATAAAATGTATCCTCCAGGGGGACGTTGGGGACCACACAGTAAACAAGACAGATCAACTCAATAGTTCATTTGGTCGAGATAATTGATCAGGAGAAAATGAACAGGAAGGAAGCAGGATTTGATATTTATATGATTGGGACAGTGGAGTTGTTTTTATATCCCCAGATCCCACCCTAGACTACAGAGGGTCATGGATGCCCCATGCTGGGAATTTCTCAGATCTCTTTGGAACCACAGTAAATGTCTCAGTTAAAACTGAGGTTGGCCTCTGAGCCTGTTCTACATTGCAGATCCTACCACCATGTGACAAAGTCACCTCCCCAAAGTTCCGTTTCCTGGCCCAGTTTCATGAGAAATAAAAGCTCGGCCCCCGCCTGAGTCCCCACTGGTGATTGTGGTTCTGAAGATCCGAGCACAGTCATATTTGCATGTTTCTCGGAAGTCCTTCCTCAAGCGCAATGCCTAAAGCACCACCAGGCTGCGCGGCAGGCAGGCTTCCAATAACAGGCTTCATCATACAGTCAACCTCATTTGTGGAAACTCTTGTCTAACTTGAATACTCATCCCTCCAATTTCATTATTCAATTTTTTTTCTTCTTTATTTCCCATCAACTGTCTATGTTTCCATTAGACAAATTTTATTTTGCATTAAAAAAAATAAAGCTTTGGAACCAAACAGAATGATCTTGATTGAAATCTTTCGCCCACTGCCCAAGCTGGCTCCACAGGACTCGTGATCCCACTTCCTGAATTCAAAACTGCAACTCGATGTCTGAGCAGAGAATTCTGTCACGTTTCCATGGGCAGATGGAAGCAAGCAGAATGTAGTTTGGATGATGAAATGTTGGGATTACAGGATTATTCGCTGGGGTCTGGGGTTACAGAAGATGAAATCGGAATGGTATTCTAAAACTTGAGACATATGTTCGCTGACTCACAAGCTTGGTTTGGATTTTGAATCTAATAGCAACCATGAGACCGCATCGCGGGAGCGGAGCGGCCAGCAGACTATTCAAAGCTCACTTTTGATTGCCCTAAATAACCGTGGGCCTATCCACGTGGGTCCTATGGGTTGAATCCTGTAGCTGGGGTCAGATCAGAAGGTGTTTACTTTTGCTTCTCGGCTTTGACTGACATTTCTGCAGGCACCGCGCACTCCCCCTTATTGCTTCCATATTCCCGAGCACACATTAGTCCATCAGTGATCACTGGTCTCTCCACAAATAGCTCCTCTGTGAAACATTATTTCTGACAATAACAGGACATCACCTCAACATGTTCACCCATATGCCATTAGCCTTTCAAAATGCCGTGTTTGCTATGTCTCTTTTTTCCCTTTAAAGGGAAGTGGTCCCCCACCTCCGAACATTTTAGCAGGAAAGCCACACAAAACGATATCCACACCCTCTCTGTCTTGCATTCTTTCTTACTTTGAGACAAGAAATGCTACCACCATTAGATCAGGGGTTCTAGATGATAGAAAGCCTGGGGATGAAAAGATGGCCCATTGGTTAAGTGCACTGGCTTCTCTTGAAGAGGTGTAGAGAGAAACTCTTGTTCAATGTATGAAAGCATCCCCTGTTAATAATAATGTTGGTCTATTAGCTTAGGCAGGAAATAGGGAGGTGGAAATTGTGGGGCAGAGAGAGGATTCTGGGATAGAGACAGGAACAGGGGTGGGGGTGGGGAGGGATCCGTCTTGGACCACTGATAGAGACAGACACATAGAACCAAGAAGAGGTGACCAGCCATGTGGTACTCACAGACTAGAATATATGGGATAATTGACTTATGAGCTAGTTGGGGAACAAATCAGGCATTTATCCATAATAATTCAGACTCAGAGTCAGGAAACAAAGTGGCTGGGTGACAAAGCCATGTGGTTACACCCTGGGCTTGATTCCCATCACCTATATGGAGGCTCACAACTATATGTAAATTCAGTTCCAGGGGATCTGATGCCCTCTTCTGGCCTCCATGGACACCACAAACATGTGGCTCACATACAGACATATAGGCAAACATAAAGTAAAAACAAACAAACCTAAAAAGAAAATAGATCCGACTCTACCAAAGCCAAGAGTCTAACTTAATTGATGATTCTGGACAATGTGGCGATGAGGATGAGATGTCCCCCCGCCCCCATCAGTCTCAGGCATTTGAACAGTTGGTACCCAGTTGGCTATTTGGGGATGAGGAGGTATAGTCTTGTTGAAGGAGGAATGTCGCTATGGGTGAGCTTGTACCATTATCAATAGATTCTCTATATCCTACTGAAAGCTTGCTCTGGGAGCTCTCAGCTGTGCCGGATGCCATGTTTTGGCTCTGCCATCATAAGCTCTTACACCCCCAGAACTGTAAGCCCATAATGCTCACTCTATAAGTTGCCTTGCTCATGGTATCTTATCAGATCAACATATAACTAAGACAGAAAAGTTGATCAGCCCTAGCTATATAGCTCATGATCTTCTCCCTCTCTATGACCTTTGGTCCATTCTGGCTAACCCTGGACTCATCTTAAGTAGAGGGAACGTATGTATACACAAAGGCACAGGGGAAGAAATGAACAACGCATGTGCATAGAATGGTGAGGTAGATGGCCTGGCAGAGGCAACTTGAGGGTGGAAGGATGCATTACGGCTCATGGTTTGAAACCGTACAGTTCACCGTGGTGGGGGAGGCATGGTGGAGTTCACGACTGGGAAGTGTGTGACTGTGACTTGTTCTTAGTACCAACCAGGAAGTAGTGGGCATGGACTGGAAGTGGCAGCCTCAATGCTTTAGTGAGGCTGTAGCTACACACGTGATGCCAAGAGCTAACAGTGGTACCCCCCACCCCTCTTCTTTAGGTCAGATCTCACCTTGGATTTTCAGTGCCTGCAGTTCACTCCTCAAAAGAGAGAAGTCAAAAAAAAAAAAAGAATATGTGACTCTCCCCCAGGCATGGAAAAATCCGACTGGAATAGCTTTCTGGTGTTCTAGCGGCTTTTCAACTCTTAGAGAGATGGATTTGCTATAGAGTTACACAAAATGCCGCTCACTTCACGAAGCTGGAAAGACAGCTCTAAAGTGAGGACATGCATTCAAGAGCTTCATTCCCAGCTCTGAGGCAACAGAAAATTTATTTAGATGACAGCTGACCTGTCTCTTGATAGGGCGATGCTGAAGATAAGTGATCTAATGGAGGACAATTTGTCTGACTAAAAAAAAATAACCTTCATACTCAAAGGATAAGAAGTATTGGTCATGACAAGATCTAACCATGAAAATGTATCTTTTATTGATAATGTATTGGGTGACTACATCAGGGAAGTCATTGGACAGTACCCAGCCAAGGGGTTAATTTTTAGGGCTAACTTGACACACAAATTATCAGAAAATTTTGTGTTTTCCTAGGATTGGATCAAATCTCCTTTAGAAACTGAAAATTGGCTACTTAAAGACTAGAGGGTACTTCAGTATCCCAGCTTGAAGTAGGGTGTGGGGTCTGAGTGCTTTTTAGATGCAAAATGAATAGGACCTTATGAGTGGCTGACAAGAGGAGGGGAAGGAAGCGTTAATCCCCACCCCCATTTGTTTTCAACTTCATAGTGTCTAACACTCAGAGCTTTTGCTATATTATGGCTCCTCTTGACATCAATTTTTTTCTCTCATTTTATTTTAAACACAGTCCACGCAATTGCTATAAACTTCAGAGAGGCCAAATATCTCGGTAAGGCTGTGCTGTTAGTTTTAAGGTTCAAAATCAAGAATCACATTAAAAAAATATTTATGAAAGGATTAGAGGTCAAAGGACCAGTGGTCATACCGAAGATGACAGTTTTGCTGAAGGAGTGGATGGTGGCAGTGACCAAGTGCAGAGAACAAGTTCAAGGTGATGCCACCAAGGAATCCTGGACAGAGCTCAGCCCAGAGGTGACACTGAGGTAATCACATGATACCTCTCTCCTACACTGGCTGTTTGAACATAATACTCTACATGTAACAAATGAATAAATATTTTAGCTTGTCTTCCTATTACATTAAATTCTCATTGTAAGCACTTTTTATTTACTTTGAAATACTTTGACTCACAAGAAGTTGTACAAACAGTACACAGAGTTTTGTTGACCTTCTACCCAGATTCCTCTAATGATGACATCACACTATGCATTGTCAAAGTCACGTCTACTACTGGCGTGGGCATTATACCACTGACTAAAGAGTAGACTATATTTGAGTTTTGCCATTATTTATATACATTTCTTGGAGGGTATGGTTCTGTGAAATACTATCCTATGTGTAATGTTTCCTTTTTAGAACAGCTGATTCTCCCTGTCCTGGTTAGCCTTCATTGTCAACTTGATCTAGACTAGAGTCATCCAAGAGAAGGAACCGCAGTTGTGGACTTTCTTAGGTCTATGGGCGTGTCCATGAGAGTTTCTCTTGATCATTAGCAGGTATAGGAGGGCCCAGCCTACCGTGAGCATCACTGTTCCTAGAGCAGGTTCTCCCGGGCTATACAAAAAATGTTAAGCTTGAGCCAGTGCTCCTAACTGTTGAGTGCACCAGCACGCAACACTCTTCTGTGGTTTCTACATCAGGTTCTTGCCTTGAGTTCTGGCCCTGACTTCCTTCAACAAGGGGCTGAGACATGCATAGACCTGGCTTTGTCTTTAACTTAATGTGAGAGGACAGCCAGGCTACTTCTCTACAAGGTGCTGGAAACAATCCTATCCTGAGTTATCAGGGAACAGTGGCTGGAACTCTGGCATGGGGACCCCAAGACAACTCCTTACATGGCTTCTTCATTCTCGCTGTTCAAACAGCATCTACTGATGACAACCAGAGACAGCATCTGCTTCCCACCCCTCCACTGCTAGTTTGTGTTCTCTGTTCACCAGGTACTGCCTTTCAAAAGGGGCACATCTCAATGTTACGAAGGTGATTGGACAAGTATCAGATGTTCTTGGTAGTTTTCCAGTGGTTTTCCTTTGCAACACATTGTAGGAAAATTTTACACGTTGCAAGCCATCAAAAAGAGAAATTGCTCAAGAATTACCCTCAATTTGTGTGCCAAAATTAACCTAAATGAGATTTCCTGAGGGAAATGAGCAATCTGGATGACATATTTGGTGGTGAATTTTTACGGGGAGGAGGCTCTGTCTATCATGGCAGGGAGGGTGGGGCCAGGCGTTCAGATAGTGGGCGTGGTTTCCGATTCTCTAATGGGAAGCAGGTGTTCTCCGTGTGTATCACAAACACACAAAGCGGGGCAACCTCAACCTACAGGCAGGCAGGCGAGGTGACCTCAGGAGGTAACACATGGAGCCTTTAGAAGCATGCCATTACAACAGTGTGGGAGAATATTAAAATGATTTGGAGCTAACACCAATTTTCTTGTATTTATGGTGAACTAATCTGTGGAAATACATATGGAGTCCAAAACTTTTATGGTTGACATTCTGTTGAAAGAAGTCTTCTGCATATGATAAAGCTCTCTCTTGTGTTACTGTGAGGAATGCAGACGAATACCGCCTCCTTGAGAGAGCAATTTAGCAATCTATGCTACTTCAAGCACTGCATTCTTCTAGGAATGTGTGCAAAGGAAATGATAAGAAAGGAGGCCAACAGTTTCAGGATGATAGAGTCCATCACAGTGTTATTATCAATAATAAAAACATTGGGATCATCCTTAGTGATCAACATAAGGAGATGGTTAAACAGCACATAGGTTCCCTGGGAAATGTCGGCTTTCTGTGTTATTATTATTATTATTATTATTATTATTATTATTATTATTAAAATGGTCTCAAAAGTGTGCTTGTACCCTTGACCCTCAAGATCATTCAGCAAGTTTTCTGAGCTAATCACAATAGAGGCCAATGTGCTGTGAAGGCAGAGCAGCCATGAAGAGGAACCGGACATAGATCTTGCTTAGAGTCTAACCTGAGTTAGCAAACCACAGCTTCCAGGCCAAATCAGGCCCTAGCCTTGTGTTTGTAAATAGAGACCAACCTGGACACAAATATTCCACTTGTTTACTTATTGTTTATGGCTGTTTGGGGGTTATAACAGTAGGGCAGTGTAGTAACACAGATAGTTTGGTCCACAAAAACTAACATATTTATAATCTCTCTTTTAAAAAATAAAGTTGCCAGTCATTGGTCTAAGTGTAAAGACACAAAAAATGTACTTCAATGTGGCTCAAGAATATTTTAAGGGTGGTGGGCACAGGGTCAAATGAGGCAGGATTGAGGCTCAGGGAGTTCCTCTCAATTGACCCCGATTGCCCCATCCTGGATCACTCATGTTCTCTTTGCTGTGTTTTAATATGGCTTAATTGTTATACAGAATGTAAAACGTTATTATCTAATGGGCTGGGAAGTTGGGCTCAGCTAATTAAAGTTCTTGCAACAGAAGCCTGAGAACCTGAATTTGGAAACTGCTTTTAATCAAGCCTATGGCTGTCACATTTCAAGGCCCATCCTTTCCATCAGAGAGTAAAACCTCACTAGTGGACTCAACCAGAAAAGGACGTTGGCACTCCTGTGGGGTACAGTTGGGTAGGAACCGAGTATATCAGTGTTTACAGATCTGTCCGACAAGCCAGACATCCCAAGCTACATGTCAAACACTTAGCTTTCATGTTTTAACTTCCCAGGGACTGAGATGGGGTGAGGGAAGGGGACAGGGAGTGATTAATGACAAGCATAATATACAAAACTAAGGTGTCCATACATAAATCACGTAGAAGAATAGAAGCCTCTGGATTTACAGTTTTTGGTTTTTTTAAAGATTTATTTATTTTATGTGAGTACATTGTTGCTCTCTTATGACACACCAGAAGAGGGCATTGAATCCCATTACAGATGGTTGTGAGCTACCAGGTGGTTGCTGGGAATTGAACTCAGGATCTTTGGAAGGGCAGTCAGTGCTCTTAACCCCTGGGCCATCTCTCCAGCCGCCGACTTACAGTCTTTGAACCTACACAGTGAATTCAGTTTAAAGATATTAGACAAATCTAGCAAAACTGTGTTGTAATTTCTCAGGGTCTCAGAACGGGGCTGGCATTAGGAGAGTCCTGCACTGGATGGGATGTGTCCATCAGAGGCTGGGGACTCGGCAGTCAAGGTCTCAGAATGGGAACTTTCTACAATAAAGAAGCAAAGAACCCACGTGTACTCTATAGCGTAGAGTTCTGGAGGCAGACTTTCAACTAAGAGGGAAAGAGTTTGTTGGGATGAGAGTCCAGCATCAAGTGGAGGCGACTTGAACACTGGCTGGATCTCTAAGCCCTCTGGAGCACAGGCAGCTTGGGTCCACAGATCCAAACACAACCAGAGGCACATTAGTCTTATGTGGACCCTGAGACCAGAAGGCAAGAATGGAGACTCGGATTTGCACCCCTGCCACCCCTGTGATGCACATTCTATCTGCAAATGTGTGTGTGTGTGTGTGTGTGTATGCCCATATGTATGGGTGTGCAATTGTACACTGTTCTCCACAAGATGGAACCTATAAGCCTTATAGATGGCACTCACCTAAATGACCAGTTTAGCAATAAGGAGTAGTAGCCAAATATTTAGAGGAATGATCTCTGGGAAACATAAAAGGAAAGGAGGACTCGCCTCAGGCTGACTAGATATTTGTAATCCCATAGGCAAGATCCCGCCACAGGGGTGAGCCATGGCTTTGTCTCTTAGAACTCTTACAGAATGTTAAAAAAAAATGTGAGTGGAATGGTCAGGATTTTTATTTTTAGGATGTACAAGAAAATTCTTAAAGATCTGTCTAAATTAGTCCTGATATTGAGAATTTCAAGGCTTTTTAGATGTCACTTATGGTGATCTCCAGGAAGAGCTGAGAGCATCGATGAGATGCTGAGAGAAAAGGCTGATGCTGAAACACAAGGCTTGGAGTTCTAAGACTGGCTGGGGGTGGGCTGGGGAGTGGTAGGCTCCCTGGGGAAGAGCTGAGAGACTACCATGGGAGACTACCCAGGGGTGCACTGGGCACTGGTGGACTGGCTGAGGGGTAGGCTGGGAGTGGTGGACTGAGAAGTTTTACAAATGATGCCTGGCAGACACAGGCTGTGCTCAGAAAATGGAGGAGCCTAGAGGCTGAGAAGCACACAGTAGCCTGCATTAGGGTGGACAGAAATGGCTGGGAGCCTGGATGCTGGGAATAGATTTAGAACAGAGGCTGAGGGCACAGGGGTAGTGCGGACTTCCTTTGGGCTAACCTGACTCTTACCGGTGGTCACCTACTCCCGTACCCCTTCGGACTTCGTGTGTCGGTCTCGGTCACGAGAAGTCTAGATTCAGGACCCGTCAGTACACTACCTCAGTGGAATGTCGGTCTCAGGTAACACCTGGGGTCTCTAGTAAAAGTAGATAAATAGGTGGTGACTCAAGTGAGTGTAACATTTTCTCACTCTGCCTTGTTCCCTGTAAACTGCTTCTGCAACTGAAAATGCTGGTATTTTTAACTTTGGAATGAAAATCTTCTTAAAAGAAATCAAGATTAAGAAGTTTACTTTAAGAGCTGGAATACAGCTGAGTTGAGAGAGTGCTTGCCTCTCTTGAATCAGGCCCTGGGTTCCATTCCGGGTCTGTAGAAATTGGGCATGGTGGTGCAGGTTTCTATTGAGGAGATGATGGAGATAGGAAGATCAGAAGTTCAAGGTTGTTATCAATTACATGGCTGGTGTTAGGCTAGAGCCTGGGCTACAAGAGAACTTGTCTCAAATAAAAATACATACACAATAACTTATTACATCTCATCTTTTTCAGATCCTGGTTAATCAATGTGCAGCCATAGCACTGCAGATTAGGTTTCGCCGGTGGCTTTTATGTTCAGAAGAAATCTTGGGCCCCTCCCTAGGCATGGACAGAACCTATAGCTTAACATTTCCCGCAGGTGATTCCCGAGTCTGAGCACACAGAAGTCTGCAAAGTGTTGCTCTACTTCTCCTCAGTCAGGAAATCTTTTGAACAGAGCTAGACCACATGGTCTCCGTTATATCATGGCTCAGTTGAGCTATTGTAGTCTGGAAGCTGTCCCAATAAAACTTTATTCACAAGAACAGAAGATGACAGCTAAATGTGGCTTCTAGACTAGATCCGGTTCACCTGCCAGATTTACTGGAGTCAGGCCGCAGGCAGTGTTCTAAGTCCTGGATCAGATTGTTCCCAATGCTCTGAAGGCTGAATCACCAAAGTGGCTCCATCCCCTCTGGATGCTGGAAGCCGTAGCTTGCAACTGCCGGCCACCTTCGTGACTTTCCATATGGTTGTTTCTTGTCACCGGGGAATAGCCAAAGGGCAAATGAAATAACCCAGAACTTTCCGGATCAAAAAAAAGTGAATTTTTTTAGCTGTACCCCCATACTCAGTGAAAAGTCTTGGGCAAGTTGCTCACTGGCTCCAAGGGCATGTTCTCTTGTTCTCTTGCTACTCATACCATTTTGCTTGCTATATGGAGGTTTTGAGAGAACGAAGAGAAACCAAACGACTCTTATAATAGGAGCTTGTTAAGCATAAAGCATCCCACAAATCCAGGCTGTGGTGAACCATTTTGGCTGCTCCCTACCGACCGACAGCGTCTGTTTCTGAAGTGCTTCGGGGAGTGTTTCCCTCATGATGTTGAATTCACACAGCAACCAACTCTAGCGAGGCCCAGCTCTCAGAAGATTTTGGAACTTGCTCAGGTTGCCCATGCGCTAGTGAACAGTGCCGGCACCTCCTGCTGGTCGCATCTGCCATCAGCTTAGGCCAACTTGCTCTATGCATTTTCAGGTCAATAAGCAGGATGTAAGGAGATTGGTGATTTTTCACAGGTTTCTCCTGCTGCCGTCTGGGATCATTTGACCTGTGAGGTCACTTTCTGTTTACTCTACACTCTTCCTTCTTTACTCAAGTTGCATCCTGGCCCTCTAAATGACAACCAAGTCTCTATCCAGTCAAAACTAAGACAACACAACATGATCACTCTTTGGCTTCAAACGGAAAACAAAATGCCTTTGGAAAGCTTCCTTCTGGCTGTGATATTTATAATAGGGGCAAAGGTGGAGAGAGGACATGTTTGAAATCTCATCTTCAAAAGCACTGACAGATCTGGAGTCAGCCCCCTTCTCTACAGACAAAGAAACCAAGTCTCAGGAAGTGAAGGGACTTCTCCAAATTGGTTGGGTGAGGGCTTCCTGCCTACAGCCTCCTTCTCATGACACGATGGTGTCCTCCTTCTTCGTACCTATCTACCTGCCTTAAGAGTTTGGGCTTTAGGTCCTAGCCCCTCTCTAATTCCATAATCTGAAGAAGTCTCCTCAGTGGGCCTGTACTTTGGAGAGTCTTTCTATAGATCCTTGGCTGCAAGTCTAAGAACATTCTCAATATATAACATAGCCACGGGTGACATTGCCACCTGTAAAATGACAGCATTGAAGGAGAAGTCACAGACCTCCTGTGAGGCTTATCAGACCAGGCAAGTGAAGGTAGCTTGTTCAGAACCGTCATGGGAAAGGGGCTAAGGAGAGTGCATATAGGTCTGCCCTATGCTTGCAAGGCCCCCCATGGTTCTTTCAGTACTCCGTTCATCGGGAACCTGACTGCTTTACCCCACACAAGGCACACACACCTCTGCATCAGAAGGAGGGCTTGTATGCTTGTAGAGTCCCCTGAAATCCCACTTCTGTTCACACATGGTTCTCAGGTGGGGTGTTTGGCTAGAGTGACAGCACAGCTGTAATCACAGGGGTCGATTTACAGTTTGATAATGTTCTGGGATAATGGTGAACAAGAGTTCTGCAGATCTTTTTTTAAATTACTTATGCTATTTTTTTTTTAGATTATACTTATTATGCAATCTTCCCCTTCAGAAAGATTTCTTATAACTTTGCTTTTTATATGTATGTGTGTGCATGTCTGTGCACGCTGGTTCATGTGCACATGTGCTAGTATTCATGAGCCCAGATGTTGGATGTCTTCCTTATCTTTCTCTGTCTTGCTTTTTTTATTAATTAATTTTAATTTTTTGTAGATGGGTGTTTTTGCCTGCATGTCTGTCTGTCTGTCTGTGCACCATGTGTGAGTAGCTAACAGATGCTGGAAGAGAGTGTCAGCATCTTGGATTGGGAGTTACAGATGGTTATAAGCCACTATGTGGGTGCTGGGAATTGAACCCAGATCCTCTAGAAGGGCAACCAGTGCCCTTAACTACTGAACCCTACTCTAGCTCCTTTGCCTTGTCTGCGGAGACAGGTTCTCTCTGTGTACCTGGAGCTCAGCAGTTGGCTAGAATGGATGGCAGCAAGCTCTAAGGGATCCTCCCATTTCTGCCTCTCCTGTGCGGGGTTACCACCATACACCACCATGCCTAGTTTTTATTGTTGGTGCTAAGGGTCTGGACTCATGCCAGGCACTTGGCCAATGAAGACATCTCCCTAGCATTTATTTCTGTTTTTTTAAAATGTGCCTTTAAGTGTGAAATTTGCAATTTTTCTTAGAGGCCAGCTATTAGAAAGTCTCTGTTAGAAAACAGAGATCATGCTGACTTCGGAAGAGCAAGGGAGGTCATCTGAGGGAGCCTGGAACTCAGGCATGCTGGGTCACAGCCCTTAGATGAACTGTAGATGCAAACACAGATTCAAGCGTCCCTTAGAAAATCAAATGGCAGGAAGCCACAGGAATGTATGGTACAGTTCTTGACTGGGGCACCCACCATGGTCTCAAAACCTCACATACTATCCTTTAGAATTCTCAAGAATTTTGAGAGGTAGAAATCATTCTTCTTACATGTGGTAAAGCTCAGAGAGGTTTTATGTCAGAGGTCACACAGGGCAGGTGGCTGTGAGGTGCAAGGAAGGGGCCTTATGGCTCAGGAGCCGGGGCTCCTTCTCTGCTGGTTGGACAGTCCTTAGGGCAGTGGAAATTCCTCTTCCCTTGTTTGCCAGCTGCACAAGGGGCACGCATACTTGTTTATATTTCTTGGGCTATTTTCCAGTTCTCCCTAAGACTCTTCCACATAGGCTCAGATCCCAGCCTAAAGGCCGCCCCTCACACAAGGACTGACTAAAATATAGCAGCCTCTTCTACAGCTTCCCCATTTTATAGCTCCTGTGAAAACCTCTGTCATACCCATCACTCCTGAGGTGCGATGAGTATCACACAAACCCTTCCTCCTAGCTGAATTTCATAGGTCCCAGAGTTCTCACTGAAATCATGGCTAGTTTTCACACTTGTCTTTCTGGGGATGGAAACTTCCAGCTAGTATTCATGACTTAAGGAAAAACACCAGGTTTCTAGGGAGATGTTATGGCCCGCTCTGAGTACCTACTCTTTCAGGCTCTGATAGTCACCATGGAATTAGAGATAACTCCTTATTCTCTCTTCTAACCATATACACATCCAATATGAACATTTATTTCACTAGTAATAAAGACACTGCACTTTACACATTCTCAGAAGGAAGGCATTTGGCTAAAATATTTAAACATGAAGGCTCCTTTATACTTCTTTCGAAGGATGGCTAAGAACAGGGCTATCTGTCAAAGTCAATGTGTTCCATAACAACAATGCAGGTGGCAGCCAGATGAATAAGGCTCATGCTGGCAGAGTATTTCCTTTCTTTGGTAACTCTAACCTAAAAGGTGGGGTAATGGCAGACATGACACCTGCCTGCGTGTGCTTCCCAGTGACCATACGAAGGATACGAACTTATGACAACCAATATCTGGGACATGTTAACCAGTTGGATAAATACTGATCCTTCACCTTCCTTGATGGAACCTCGACATTCTTAATTTTCTCCAGTCCCTTCCTTAAAATCCTAACCATATTTATGAGCGTTTAAATCATGCCCCCAGATGTGGACGCAGCAGCAAGGCAAAGCCTCATGGTTTGAGGTAATCTATTCTGCATGTGCATGTGAGATTTATCTTTCCAAGGTGCTGCTGTCAGCATGTCATTCCGTGGGCTCAGAAGACTTCCTGATGTCACTTGTCACTTAAACAAGCTGATCATTTCCTCGTAGCCATTACGTATACACTTAGGTCCCTGATTCCAGATGGGGAGAAGCTAATGCCCGAGGCTGCAGCAGCTTCAGGACCATTTCACCCCAGGTGCACATGTAGATCCTTTTGAGAATGATCCATTGTCTTCAATGCTTGACAGCAAAGGCATTGTTAAGGTGCTAAGACATACTAACCGGTTGCAGTAGTTAATAAATGTATATTCTAAATTTTCTGAGTTAGTTTTCTGACAGTAATGGATCCCTTTGCTTATACAAAGCACCAACACAGGGGAGGAACTCAATGTTATTATGCTTTATTTAAAGTCAAGTGAAAGCGAGCATAGCAAATTCAAAGAGATACAAACAACCTTTATCCATTCCCAACTTAAACAATGGCTGCCTCGGACCGCCAGTCAGCTAGAGAATGGACTTCGAGTACTTTAAAGACCCTAGGGGAGGGCAGGCAATACGGAAGGACAAAGGGAGAAGCTTTTTTCCCCCCAGAGAACCAATGTAAACAAACAGTACAGAGCCAACCACAGCGGGAGAAGGGACAAAGATTCACTTTCCAAAAGTGACAACTCTGGTCACTTCGAGCTGTTGGCAAGGCCGCCCTCACTATGCAGAGGTGCTCATGGGCACAGAGCAAAACAATAGAAAGGAGGATGGGTATTTACTACCATGAAGATGGGTGAAACTATTACTACAGATTTAGTAGGGGAGGGCAGCTGAGGTCACACAGCCAAAAGCCCTGATCTGAATCCCAAATGGCAGCTGCAGAGAGAGAAGCTGGAACTTGAAGAGGCAAGAGCAGTGAAGGGGTCAAAATAGGGAAGACTGTGGGGAACAGGCAGGAGGCAGCCTGGTGCCAGGATGCCTGCAGCCGAGGCAGCCCCGGGGTGGGATGAGCTAGAAGGGCTTGAGTTGAAGCCCAGAGGTCACCACCTCACCATCACCAGGAAGCACCAGGCTTTGAGCTGTATCTTCTCAGCTGCACACGTGCTGCCTGCAGCCCTGCACAGAAAGCTTCCTAAACCCTTCTGTTGCAACAAAAGAGTCTAATGCAGACCCCACCCCCAGCTAGTGTGAATCCGATAGACTGGGCCTTCAGGGTCCTTTGGATGCGTTCTATTGCATCAGGCAACTCACTCTGTTTTCTTTTAAAAAGGTATTTTTTTAATTAAATCTTTGAGAATTTCCTATAATGTATTTTGTTCATAGTCAATGCCACCCCTAACTCCCCAGCATTGTAGACTGACATGGGTAGATCCTGAGTGCTCTAGGGCTGGCCCAGCCTTGCCAGAACAGCGAACTTCTCAGATGCTCTCTGAAGCCAATAAGGCAGAGACACCTGACATCCTGCAGCACACATGTATGTTCTTCCTCAGCACACCACGGAATCCCATCACTACACCTCCATACCCACATCACTGTAGCACCTCACCCCATCTCCATACCACCACACACAAGAACTGAGGGATGAGAACAGCAGTCACAGCCTGTAAGTCACATCTATGCAAAGCTTTTCTTTGGGTATGTGCCTATGTGATATGTGTGTGTGTGTGTGTGTGTGTGTGTGTGTGTGTGTGTGTGTGTGTGTGTGTGTGTATGTGTGTGTGTGCATATGTGCATGTGAGCCAGAAGTCGTCATCAGATGACTATCACTCTCCACCTTATTTTCTGAGACAAGGTCTTAATTAACTTGTAACTGGCTGGCCAGGGAGGGGTCCATTTGTTTTCATCCCTGGCCCCTCATATGTACTATGTCCAGCATTTACATGGGTGCTGGGGATTTGCACTCAGGTCCTCAGGGTTGAGTGACAAACAGTTCACTGACAGCCACCTCTCTAGCCTGAGACTATATTTTTGTTGTTTTACAACTTCATTCGACAATAAGTTGTTTAATATACTTAAATCCTGGCACGACCCCCTGCCCATTGTAACTTCTTCTCTTGAGAAATGGACACGTGGGATTTGACTCTGCCTTACTTTCAGAACAAGCACACATTAGGTAGTAATAATTCTTGAATTAAGTACAATTCTTCTGGCTACAACTTAACTTCCACCTGATTCCTAGAATGTCTCATTTCAAGAATGAAGAGATATCAGTTATAATGGCTAAGATCAAAAACTCAGGTGACAGCAGATGCTGGTGGGGATGTGGAGAAAGAGAATACTCCTCCATTGCTGGTGAGGTTGCAAGCTGGTACAACCACTCTGGAAATCAGTTTGGGGGTTTCTCAGAAAATTGGACATAGAACTACCTGAGGACTCAGCAATACAGCTCCTGGGCATATACCCAGAAGATATAATAAGGACACATGCTCCACTATGTTCATAGCAGCCTTATTTATAATAGCCAGAAGCTGGTAAGAATCCAGATGTCCTTCAACAGAGGAATGAATACAGAAAATGTACATTTACACAATGGAGTACTACTCAGCTATTAAAAACAATGAATTCATGAAATTCTTAGGTAAATGGATGGAACTAGAAAATATCCTGAGTGAAATAATCCAGTCACAAAAGAACACACATGGTATGCACTCACTGATAAGTACATATTAGCCCAGAAGCTTGGAATACCCAAGATACAATTCACAGACCACATGAAACACAAGTAGAAGGAAGACCAAAGTGTGGATACTTTGGTCTTTCTTAGAAAGGGGAACAAAATACCCATGGAAAGAGTTACAGAGACAAAGTGTGGAGCAGAGACTGAAGGAATGACCATCCAGAGACTGCCCCACCTAGGGATCCATCCCATATATGGTCACCAAACCCAGACACTATTGTGGATGCCAATAAGTGCTTGCTGACAGGAGCCTATAGCTGTCTCCTGAGGGGCTCTTCCAGTGCCTGACAAATACAGAAGTGGCTGCTCATAGCCATCCATTGGACAGAGCACAGGGTCCCCAATGAAGGAGCTAGAGAAAGGGCCCAAGGAGTTGAAGGGGCTTTCAGCCCCATAGGAGGAACAACAATATGAATCAACCAATACCCCCAGAGCTATCAGGGACTAAACCACCAACCAAAGAGTACACATGGAGGGACCCATGGCTTCAGCCACATATATAGCAGAGGGTGGCCTTGTCAGTCATCAATGGGAGGAGAAGCACTTGGTCTTGTGAAGGCTCTATGCCCCAGTATAGGGGAATGCCAGGGCCAGGAAGCAGGAGTGGGGGTGGGGGGAAGGGATAGGGTTTTTCAGAGAGGAAAGGGATAACATTTGATATGTAAATAAAGAAAGTATCTAATTTTTAAAAAACGAAAAAAAGAGTGACAAGATGTGAGCTTAGATCCTTGTATTGCAAATGGGAATAATAATAATAATTAATAATAAATAATAATGAAAGACATTGCTAATCAAAGTACAAATGAACGGTGGAGTGGGGCACAGTGGGTAAATTTGATTCCTTTCCTACTGACATTCCATCCGATCTTTACATGAACTTATAAGGCAACTTATTCTTTTTCCTATTTCAGTTAAAGAACCAAAGTTGAAAACAAGCAAGGTGGTTTGATGGAAGCCACATGACACAACATGCTCCAACATGTAATAAGGATACATGCTCCACTATGTTTATAGCAGCCTTCTTTATAATAGCAGAAGCTGGTAAGAATCCAGATGCCCCTCAATAGAGGAATGAATACAGAAAATGTGGTACATTTACACAATGGAATGCTACTCAGCTATTAAAAACAATGAATTCATGAAATTCTTAGGCAAATGGATGGAACTAGAAAATATCATCCTGAGTGAGATAACCCAGTCACAAAAGAACACACATGGTATGCACTCACTGATAAGTACATATTAACCCAGAAGCTCGGAATACCCAAGATACAATTCATGATAAAGTGCTAATCATGATGAAGTGCTGGCCTGTCTCCATAGCCTGAAAGTTTCCTGCTCTGCCAGGATGAGGGACCAGGAATCTCACATGACACAGACCTCCTGAAATGGGAGAACTGACCCCAGCTATCAGATCTGTGACCTTGGAAAAATGGTCAAACAGGCTAAGCCTCCATTTTCTCATCTACAAAATGGGTATATAAGGGCTAATGAGATGATGGTTCAGTGGTCAAGAGTACATATTGCTCTTGCAGAGCACCTAAGTGGTTCACAGTACCCATGACAGGAAGCTCACAAGTATATGCAACTCCAGCTTCAGGGGATCCAACGCCCTCTTCTGGCCGCAGGAGCACCTGCACTCGTTTACATATATCCTACCCCTCCCCACTCATACAAAGAATTAAAATAAAAACTTCAAAATCTTTAAAATGGGCATATAATAGTACCTATTTCATAGGTTTTCAAGAATCAAATGTGAAAATTCATAAAGTGCTGACATTTAAAATGTGAAAGTATAAACTCCAATAAGCATGAATTCCCTTAGTCCTAGGGCTGTGATTTTTGACCATATCAGTATTTCCCGTATGATACCCATAGCAATCTGGGAAAGAACACATATAGTAATTCTATGCAATCTTTGCATAGCATGAGTTTGGATGCTCTTTTTATTGACTGAGAGCTTCACCCACGCATGCAATGTGTTTTGATCAAGTCCGGCCCCCATTCTCTCCACTCTAATTCCTTCCCTAGCTCCTCAATCTTTTCTGTGCCCTGATTTCATATAATAGCTCTTTTTAAATTTTGATTTGTTTTAAATCCACAGAGTCCATGTCTCGTTGCCAGTACGCAGGGGTGTAGGACTGTCTGCAGGAGCACGGGGAGGCTTGCAGGGCCTCAGCCCTGAAGAACTGACTCCCAGCAGTGCCTCTGAGCAGTCAGGAATCTGCAATAGTTCTTTAGCTAGGGGTGAGGCTTCCCATCACCTTCCCCTCCTATGCTGGGATGTTTTCTGGTTCCATCCCGCACAAGTCTTGTGCATACAGTCACAGCCCCTGTCAATTCATAGGTGCGGCTACTCTGTAATAGTGAAACCAGGAAATCGTTTCACTATAGTCATCCCCTGCGGCTGGCTCTTTCAACCTCTCTCGCTCTCCTCCTTCGTGATCTCTGAGCCATAGGACAAGGGAGGTGATACAGGTATCCCATTGACTTGCTATTAACTAATTGATAACTAGTCCATGTTTTACAATCAAGCAACCATCGAGAAAGACAAGAGAAAATACACTCAATTCTTATGCTTTCTAATTGAGTATGTTTGTGAACTGATCCATTTTTTAATCTCACAGAAAACTAAGCTGTTATCGTCAAGATGGATTTTTACTTTTCAAGGTGCCCCAGACAAAATTAATCTCTCTCTCTCTCTCTCTCTCTCTCTCTCTCTGTGTGTGTGTGTGTGTGTGTGTGTGTGTGTGTGTGTGTGTGTCCGTCTGTCCATATTCTCACCCAATAAATCTCCTGTTTGGCAGAGAATGTTGATAGCTTCCATGAAAGAGTCTTTTTGTCCCCTTCTATCTAAGAAGCTTTTTCATAACAGGCCTGGAAGTCAAGGTAAGTGCTGTGGGGATTCAAGGACCTCTTGGCTTTTCTCCCACGTCCAAATTATCTCTTGGAAAAATGAAGTTCTCTATTTCTCGCAATCCGCTAATAGAAGTGACAGTTCAGAAAGCTTCAAATCTGGCCTTAATTAATGGGCTGTACACAAATGTGACCAAGGCATATTTTTGTAAAAATGGGGTTTTAAATAGCATGGAATGCTTGCGAGCACAAGGCCATGAGATGGCAGGAAGTATCTGACCATCTTAATGAGATGGGGCTTTTGTGCACAAACAATGGTGAGCCAAACCCAGCCCAGCAGACAGCCGTTAGGATGGCTTTCATTTGTGGTGGTGTGGGGAGGCCTTAAAGAGCAGCTAGTCAGAAGAGAGAAAAAAAGTGAAGTGACTTAGGTACAGTGGACAGGGTGTCCACAAGAGACCCACCCAGGGACGGCCCAGATGACATGGGATGGCGCTGGCTCCAACCCTGTTGCTTCCCTAGGCACGGCAGTTAATTAGCCTTCTCCTCAAAGACTCTCCACCTCTGACCTCTGAAGTGAGTTTTAGTGCATAGTTTCGATATGCCCTTTCCCTATTTGTTCCTGTCTGTCCCATCAGTAAGGATGTTTGTTCCTAAGTTCCCTCCTCTAATCTGGGTCTCTGGTCTGAGATTTTGAGTAGGAACCTTTTCAAATCACATGGAGATTTAAGAATATCACTTGTCCAAAGACTAAGGAGATGGCCTATTGGGTCAAGTGCCTACCAAGCTAGCATGAAGACCTGAGTTCAGATCTCCAGAACCCACATAAAAAAGCCAGGATGGGCCACACGTCTCTGCAGTCCTAGCACAGAAGGGGCAGAAGCTTGCTGGCCATTCACTGTAGCCAGTCAGTATGTTCCTGATGCAGTGACAGAGAGACCCTGTCTCAAAAAGGTAAGTTAGAAAGTAATTGGGGAAGACATGTAAAATGCATGAACATTTTATACCATACGCACATGCACACACATGTACCACACACCATGCACCACATATACCATGCACTACACACACACACACACACACACACACACACACACACATGCACCACACACCATAAACCACACCATACATAAACTCATACATGTAACATACACCATACACCACACACATACACACACACACACACACACACACACACGCACACCACACACACACACACACACATACACCACACACATACACACATATACACCATACACACATACACACCATACACCACACACATACACACACACACACACACACACACACCACACACCACATACATACATACACACACACACTCACATACACATGCACACACACAAAGACTAGCAGATACATCACATCCATTTCAGCACCAGTTTCTGAGCATTGCTTATTAGAACCCACTGAGAAACAGCAACAGGGAGAAGATGGCTATACAATAACCCATAAGCCATATGGCCAAGGAATCAGAACTTGTGCTCTCAAAAGAAACACTGCTGACAAATGCCACATGCTCTCACTTAAACGTAGAAACTAAAACTAATCTCAGAGGAAGGAAGAATAGAAGAGTAGTTACCAGAGTCTGAATGGGGAGAAATGGGGTGAACGAGATGTTGGAATAAGGATAGAAAATATATGCACGGATGTAATTGGGTGGGAGGGTCAATTTCTTTTTTTAAAAAATACTTTATTTTTAATTATGTGCATATGTGTCTGTATGTAGGTTTGTACCTGTGAGTGAAATCCCCGCAGAGGTTAGAAGAGGGCATCCCTGGAGATGGAATTACAGGCAGTTATAAGCTGTCCAATGTGGGTGCTCAGAAATTAACTTGGGTCTTATGCAAGAGTAGTAAGTGCTCTTAACCATTGAACCACCTCTCTAGCTCTGAGGAGGACAACTTGTTCTGCAGCATGGTAGGCTAACTACCATTAATATATGCAGCTAGGAGGAGAAGGGGGTGGAGGGAGGGAGAAAGGGAGGGAGGGAAGAAGAGAAGAGAAGAGAAGAGAAGAGAAGAGAAGAGAAGAGAAGAGAAGAGAAGAGAAGAGAAGAGAAGAGGTGTTCCGAATGTTCCCACTATGCAGAAATGATGCCCACCAGAGGTGACAGATAAGACAAGAGTCTTCATCTTAAAGGTGTATTTTGATGTCACACTATACTCTATACATGGTGACAATTGCTACATGTTAATTAAAATAAAATACATTTAAGATAGCTCTTTAAAAAAATGACTGTTATATTGGTTAATTTTCTACCACTGTGATAAAAGAGCATGAGCAAGGCAGCTTATAAAACAAAGTGCTTAATTAGGCTTAGGATTCTAGAGGATTAGAGTCCATGATGGAGGGCCAAAGACATAAGAACAGCAGGAGCTAAGAGCTCACATCTTGAACTGCAAGCGGGAAGCAGAGGGAACACATTTTAAAATGTCCTGAGTCTTGAACCTCAAAATCCACCCCCAGGGACATACTTCTTTCAGCATATCATTCAAACCACCACAGCTGTCTACAGCGAGGTTCTGTGTGTTCTATTCCGATCTGACTCTGCCTTCAATGGGGTCTCTCTCCAAAGTAAGGGTGGTCATTGGTGCCCAAGAGACAACAGTGTCAAAGGTCAAGATTTGAAGAGTCTAACTTTCAGAGTCACCTGGAAAATATTTCTGGGAGCATTTGCCTGCTGAACGTTAACCAAGACCCAGAAGTCCTTAAGAGTTTGATTTTGAAGCAGTTTGTCTGTGTATGTGTGCAGGCATGTGCTAATGTGCACATGTCTGTGTGCGAATGTGCTCATGAGGGTGTGGGCACATGGGTTTGTGCTGGAAGTCACTGTCAGCTGTCGTCTTGGGTTGCTCCTCATCTTGGACAGGGTCTCCCACGGTACCCAAAGCTCACTGATTTGGCCAGGCTGAGTGGCCAGTGGGCTCCAAGCGTTTGTTTGTCTTTGTCCGTTCCACACTAACCCAAGCAACACTCCAGTGTAGTAGGTCTACCTTGCTCAGCTTTTAGGTTGGATTTGAACCCAGGTTCTCATGCTTGCACAGTAGGCGCTTTCCCACCTGAGCGGTCTCCCTGAGACCGTCTGTCCTTTACCTCTCTTCTTTTCTGCTTCCTTTTCTTTCCTATTCCAACGTCACTTTCAGATATAAGGCAAGCTTCAAGACTGATGTCAAACTGTGGAGACCTGAATAAAGCAGCTGTAGAGGACAATGGCCTCACACACAGCTTGTTGTCATTTGTGGGCTTGTGGCAGGGACAGGCTCAGACAAGAACAGGAAGCACCTTGATTTCAACTTCCCCTCACTCACAAGCTAGCCTTCATTGTATGTGTTGCCAGGAAAAAAAAAAACTCACGTGGAAGCTGCTTGTGAAGTTGTCTTGTTAGTGTAAATAAACAAGATCTGTCTTGAGATGCCGGAGAGAAATTAATCATGACCAGGCAGTGCATCCAAACCACGCCTAGGGCTCACTGGGAAAACCTAAACGTTGTGTTTAAAACATAACAGAGGGAAAAAGTGCATCATTTTGGTCCAAAACACATAAACTGTGGACAGGGAACTTCATTTGACCAACACTGAGAGTGGCTTGAAAACAGACAGGCATTCAGAACCCAGGCATGGAAAGGCAGTCAGCACTCTTTGGTCATGGGAACCACAGCTAACGATTCCAGCATGCTGGGGGACCACAGCGTTGCCTAAGGATTCTATTCTGACTGTATGGCATTTGGATTTTAGCCTGTTGGTTGCAGAAAACCTCAGGCAATGGTCTTGAGTAGACAATGACTCTAGACACACCTAGACAAAGGTCAGCTGAGTAGCAGAGAAAGGTAGACATTACAAGAAGGAGGCCCAGAGCTCTGGCAATGCCAACAGGGGCAGGAAGGGGGAGGCAGCCGTTCAGAAAACATTTCCATAGAATACAGAGCAGGAGTTCTTGAGCCCAAGAATAGCCAGCAATAAAAGCTGATGTCCCTGGATTGTCCCCCCCACCCAGTGCTTGCTGGGTTATCTTATTCTTGGAGGCAGGTCTGATGATTACTCATTTGGCAGATGGGGAAACTGAGGCCTAATGAGGTCAAGTCGTTCATTTCCCTAAGCTATTTCAGTTGATAAGGCATGAGCCCAGAAGGTAAACATGCCATTTCCCTGTGATAGTAGAAATAACAGTGTGAACTGGTCGCACATCTGTAGCTCAGGGTCCTGGGTGGCATGATTGGAAACCTAGAAACATAAGTGTCCTATTACTTGGCTTCTCTCTTAAGGATGAATCTTATACATTACAGAGGAAAACAGTGGGCTGCTGTAAGATGCCCACTGTGTGTGTGTGTGTGTGTGTGTGTGTGTGTGTGAGAGAGAGAGAGAGAGAGAGAGAGAGAGAGAGAGAGAGAGAGAGAGAACATGTGTCAGGCACAGGAGCAGAGGCAAGAAGTCAACCTTGAATGTCATTTCTCAGGCCTTGTTTGAGGCAGGGTCTCTCCATGGCCTGGAACTTGCTGATTACATTAGACTGGCTGCCCAGCAAGCCCTGGAGATCCACATGTCTCCACCTCTCCTGAGTTGGGATTGCAAGCTCACATCACTGTACCTAGTGCTAGCGATTGAACTCAGGTTCTCCTTACATGGCAAGCAAGCACTTTACCAACTGAGCTGATGCCCTCAACTGACACTCTGAAACATTTCCTAATTCCCATTAACTAGAACTGTGGGCATTGAGAAGGGCTGACTGCTAGACCAAAGAGCCCTATCTCTGCGTGTGTTTTAGGTCTCAGTGCCTAAGACTATTTTCTTTCCCTTTAGGGACCCTCCTCACAACCTGGGGAGAAATGGCTTATCTCATTTTACAGGTTCTCTTCCATCATGGAGTGAAGTCACAGCAGCTACTATGGAGACATACATTCATGAGTTTAATTTCCCAAGGGACACTAGGGCTCTGCTTAGAGGACCTCAGTCTGTGTGAGGCTCTTTCTTCTCTGGGTATTGTGGGTTGATGTTACCAACCATCTTCTCTCTCTCTCTCTCTCTCTCTCTCCCTCTCCCTCTCCCTCTCCCTCTCCCTCTCCCTCCCTTCCCTTCCCTTCCCCTTCCTTCCTTCCTTCCTTCCTTCCTTCCTTCCTTCCTTCCTTCCTTCCTTCCTTCCTTCCTTCCTTCCTTTTTTTTTTTTTCAGGGCCTTGTAAAAGGGCATGCAAAGTACTTGCATGCAAAGTAAGGCAGATACCACTGAGCTACATTCCCAGCCTTCTGTGACCATCTTCAAACAATGCAGTGGAGGTCGATTAGTCATGATCTGTGGACTTCACACTTGGAGGTCGATTAGTCATGTCTTGTGGACTCCATGCTTGAGAGGGCCTCTCTCTGTCTTCAGACCAAGGGCCCCAGCTTCACATTCTCCTGCACAGTCATGTTCAGAGCACTCACACCTCTTTAATTACATAAAGAAAATTCTCAGGGAAAGCATGACAAGAAACAAGAACCCTGAAATTTCGGGTAAAATATAAACAAATGTTTTGGCTGATGCTATGCACATTTTTTAATCACACAGCATGTTTTCAGAGTGCACGGAGCCCTGCCCAGAATGGCTCAAATTAAAGATCAAAGGCAGTGCCGTGACAAGACAGAGTGGTGCTCCAAGCCAACTTAACATGCCTGCTTCCCCTCCCCGCAAACAGCTCTGTGCTCATCCCTTTCCCTAAGAAGAGTTTGTCTGAAGCCCCCATTAAGACAGTGAGCATTGATTAAAGGGTGATTTATCTGTTTATTTATTTTTGGTCTGTTTAGTTTCTCTTTTTGCGGTGGGGGATGCTTTAGAGTATAGTTAGATAGCACATATTTAAATAAACGGAAGACTGTGATAGAAACAGAGCCAGCTTTCAAAGACACATACGTCTGAGGCTCAGAAAGTGGAAAATATCCAGACGTTCAAACTTGAGGCAGGAGACAGAAAGCTGGCCAAAGGTGGATGGAGGCCCCTCTAGGAACCTACAGGACACCTGGCCACGTGGCCCTTGGGTGCAAAGGTGCCTCCAAGGAGCCAAGAGCCCAGATGTCCCTATCCTGTTGTGTGGGCAAAGCACAGACGAAATGAGCCAGAAGTACGGAGGCTGTGTGGTCAGCAAGCCTGAAGGAATACATTGGCTGCTGGGGGTATGATGGCTTTGATCTGGATGGGGACAGGGCACAACAGAAACAAAAAGAAGCTTATGGGGAGGCTGAAAACTGTGGGTTTGGGAGATGGCATGAGGGTGGATCTGGAGGGGAAGAAAGCATGTCAGTTAATGTCACAAAGGAATAATTGGGGGTGGGGGGGGTGAAGCTACAAATCATGCTATGTGTCATGTCCCCAGCTCTGACCAATAGATAATTAATGGACTTAAGAACCACCCCCTAAGACCCTAGCACCCAGAAGTGGAGGCAGGAAGATCTGAGGTCATCCTTAAAGACATACTCAGTTTGAGAACAGGCAGGCCTACGTGAGACCCTGCCTCAAAAAGGGCAGGAGAGATAACCCAGTGGCTAAAACACTTCCCATGGAAGTGTCAAAACCAGAGTTTAGACCCCAGAAGCCCACTTAAAGTCCATCTGGACATAGTGGTCCACCTCTAAATTCAGCTTTGGGAGGTAGAGAGAAAGGATCTCCAGAGCTGGTCTAGGAGACTATAGCCATATTGGTGAGCTCTGGATGTCACTGAGGAACCCTGCCTCAAAGAATGAGGTACAGTAATGATGGAGATGATTACCAACATCAACCTCTGGCCCCCACATGCATGCAAACACAAATGCACACTCTTCCACAGATGCGTGCCCATCTATACACAGAAATGTGCACCCTGCCCACCACCCCCAGTGAACAAAATGGAAAAAGGAAAAAACAAAATAGCAATGAGTTGCCCGGTTGCTTGTGACAGACGTAAAGCACCAGGTCCCTCTGCAGATGTGCTCAGAAAGAAGCTGTGTTTGAAAAGTGTGATGGTTTGTATGTGTTCGACCCAGGGTGTGGCATTATTAGGAGGAAGTGTGGCTTTGATGGATTAGGTGTGTCACTGTGGGTTGTTGTGGATGGCTCTGTGCTGCTGGCTCTCTCTGGAGAGGCTGTCTGCAATGAGGAATGAGTCACTCAGTACTCAGGTGGCTTCTTGTGAATATCCCCTAATGAATAAAGGAACCAATCATTGGGTGAGTAGGCGGGACTTCCGGGTTGGACAGAGAAAGAGAGGAAGCAGGGGAGAGTTAGTTTTTTTTTGGACAGGGACAGCATGAGGTTAAGATGTAGCTGCTAAGCCAGGCAGTGGTAGCACACACCTTTAATCCCAGCACTTGGGTGGCAGAGACAGGCAGATTTCTGAGTTCGAGGCCAGCCTGGTCTACAGAGGACAGCCAGGCCTATACAGAGAAACTCTTGTCTCGAAAAAACAAAACAAAACAAAACAAAACAAAAAAATTGATGTAGTTGCTAAAGTTTCCAGGTGTTATGGCGGATCCACAAGGATTCGACACTGGAGGAATCAGACTTTAATAAGGCTTACAAGGTTAGGTTTTAGCTGTGCCCAGAGATTGAGTTTCCATTGTTTCTGAACTAAGGTTGTGTTGCGTTTTCCTACACGTGGCGGCTCATCTCGGTTTAAGAGAGAAAGGTACGGTGGCGGTGGCGGCAAAATGTGGGTTTGCCCGAGGTGCACCACAAAGGCTGTGGGGGAGTTGAAGCATGGGGCTGGCGTGGTAGTGACCCGCCAGTGGGAACCTAGTGAGCCAGGTGGAGATATTGAGTTCTGAGTTAGAGTCTCCACAATTAAAAACAGGTTGGCCATTGTCCTCCAGTGCATGGCAGGCCAGGCTGCTGGGGCAGAGGCACAAGTGAGGGAACGTGCTGGTTTGTTTTTTTTAATATTTCCTGGCAACAGTGGGTGTGGGCTTTAAGACTCTCATCCTAGCTGCCTAGAAGTCAGTATTCAGCTAGCAGCCTTCAGATGAAGATGTCAAACTCTCAGCTACTCTTGCACCATGCCCACTATGTTCTCATCTTGATGATAATGGACTGAACCTCTAACCTGTAAACCAGCCCCAATAAAATGTCCTTATAAGAGTTGCCTTGGTCATGGTATCTGTTCACAGCAGTAAAACCCTCACTAAGATAAAAAGGACAGCTGGAGGCTCACATACACACCCTGATCTCCACTCAAGTGGGGCTAGGCCTAGTGCACTGCAGCTTAAAGCCTGCTTTCTGCTTCTTGGCGCCTGTGCAGCCTTGGATAAATTAGTTGTCTTCATTGCAAGCATTCTCATATTTATTACAGGGATGAAAAACACACAGGGCTATTACACAGTATTAAAGGGGGGTCACAGTTACAAAAGTTCCCTGGGGGAGAATCTGGAATATTCAAAGATCTACTGAATATCTGTCTGGTTATCTTGGTGTGGTCTCCTTTAAAATGCTGTCTTTCTGGGCATGCAGTATGCCTGTGCTTCCTACTGGCTTTTCACTATATTTTAAAACCAAAATTTTGTCTTGAACCAGGAGATTAAACTTTTTAAAACACATTCTCTCTGCCCTGCGTGGAGGAAGACACAGCTCAACTAAGGAAACGTTCATTCCAAAGCCATTTCCCACTCCTCCCGGCAGACACAGTGCACTCCACTGAACACAGAAAAGTCTCACTCAGGGGAGTTTCTTTTTAAGGTTCAGAAGACATTTACCACACCTTCAGTACCATTCCCATCCTGGCTTCAGCAGGTGGTCCTCATAAGAGATTTATAGCTTTCAGCAAGCTCTCTGAGAGGCTGTTATGAGCTACATGATATCTATGTCCCTCTAAGAGATAATCTTACTTCTTGTTTAGTGAAAGGTCTGCTACTTGCAGCCGAGAGTACAGAAGTAAACTTAGCTCAACTTGGATTTTCTCCAAAGAAGTCATTTCAGAAACACTGACCCTTGGCTGCCTGGGGACCAAGAAAGCCAGGGGCAGAGCTGAGAGTCATTGTCTTGGTCCCAGGTAAATATGACAAGGAGTTTATACTACACAAACCCACAGAAGCTAAACACTGGCCTCTCAAGTACCTGTCTTTCGGACAAGCGATTCACTGACGAGAAGGAGCACCTAGGGTCCCTTCAAAGGAACACAGATTCTGCCAGCCCAGTGACAGTGGCTCTCCTACAGCAGCAGTAGGGACATTAGTTTTCTTCTTGTAACCCCCAGGTGAGTATTTTCCTTTTCTTCAGTGATCACCTAAGTAAAATGAGTGCTAGGGAGAACACACAGAAAAGTTGGACAGATCAGTATGACTGGCCACCTCAGTGACAAGATAATTAGTCACCTAAGGAGACACCTCTCCCTTCTCAAACACAAGATTCAACATTCAAAAAAGTTTGTCCCTAATTATAGCCACAGGAAAGTGGGCAGGGAGATGGCTCAGTTGGTAGAGTTGCCATGCAGCTACAAGAGCTGAGAGTTACTACGGGTTCTGAGTTCAATCCCCAGCAACCACTAAACAATCAGGAAGCTGGGTGTGATGTTATCCCAGTACTGGGGAGGTGGAGAAAGGAGCTTCCTTAGGCTTCACTGGCCAGTCAGCCTGGCTGAATCATCGAACCCCAAGACACTTGGTCTCAACAGAGGTACTTCAAACATTTTTATAGTTAACAGCAATAGGATATACAATAAAATGTCCCTCTAAAAAACAGCAGAAACTATGGTGTGTTTAGGATGCTAGCTCATGTACAGTAAATATCTTCATGGGACACAGCACAAAAGTCTTCTCATAGGACGTAAAGATCCAAGTAAAGAGAGAAGCCACAATTAAAGGGGGGAGGATTACTGGATTTATCTATTTCCAATCACGCAGAGTCCTCCAGACCTCCTTCAGGAAGATCCCCACCCTCTCCTCTAGGTGCCTAGGGACCACGTCTGTGCTACCCTCAGTCCACGCCCTTCTTTCCCCCTAACTCTGTCCTCTGTCGTTCTCCTTCCCTGTCCTGACTGTGAGCTCCTTGTTTCCTCCTAACTCTGTCCTCCGTCGTTCTCTTTCCCTGTTCTGACTGTGAGCTCCTCCGTCTTTCTCCTTCCCTGTCCTGACTCTGAGCTCCTCAGTCGTTCTCCTTCCCTGTCCTGACTCTGAGCTCCTCAGTCATTCTCCTTCCCTGTCCTGACTCTGAGCTGCAGGCAGACAGTGATTCTTCCTCACCGTGTACGTCAAGCGTCTTGCTTGGGAACACAGTTAACTAATGCTCACTGCATGCATGAATAAAAGACAGGGGTTCATAGGTCCATGTTCCTGCTTACAGGATACCCACCAGGTCAACACAAGGCTATTTTCATCTAAGAGTACTGAATATGGTAATAAAAATAAGCAAGACAAAAATCCGAGGATTAGGGATTTCTCATAGAACCCCTGGTCTCTGGTCCCCAATGCTGTCCTGGAGGTTTCTCCCCTCATTTGGTTGTGACATTTTAAACAGACTCCATCTTTCATCTCTACGTGACACTTTCCATTTCCCCCTCTCTCACCGCTATGTGGTACTTCCTACTTCCCTCAATATGATCTTTCCTTCTGAGCTTCAGCCTATTGAACTCTCAACTCATCTATAGACAGACTCATCAAAGGTGTCTGCTGGCCATTGGAAGCGGATTTTCACTCTGGCAACCCAGAGACACCGTAAAAAGCCACTCTGCCCGGATCCCACCACAGCCACTGGGACTCTGCTTCCTTGGGAGGCTTCCTGCTACTCTCTAGTAATTCTGGCACATGCCTGCCTCTGCATACAAGGCTGGCAGCATCTCTGCAGAGGACTTAAAGGGTAACTTCACAATGCCGTATTTGAGTTCTCGGCCAGTGATGGCAACCCATGGCCTTTGTTTAGACTAAAGCAGGAAAGTCGGGCCAGACTTCTGTTTGAACAAGGCACCACATAAAAGAAGATAGGTGTAAAATACCAAGGATTCCCACATTGACATCAAATGCACCCCATGCACATGTTACAGTTGAGCATGCACTAAATGCCTTCCGTGCTGACTATCCTTCATGAAGAGCTAAGGCTGCCCGTCTGCAGCAACTCTACACTGACCGTTTTTACTGGATGCCTCAAGTTCACCAAAATAGCACTTTGAAGTGTTTTGCTCCCAAATATAAATGTAGGTGTGTGCACACCGAGAAGAGGTAATTAAAAACATATTTTCTTCTTTTAAAGTTAAAACATGATCACACACATCCTCGTTCCCTTTCCTTCCTCCAACTCCTCCCATGATCCCATGACCTCCCCTACCCCATACTCCCTCTCAAGTTTCTGGCTTCTTTTCCTTAATTATGACATACACATATACAAATACAGCCCCCCTGAGTCTGTTTAATGTTGCTGGTATGGCTATGATTTCAGGGCTGGATACTTGTTAGTCAGTTAACAGTGGGGGCTCATCCCTGGGGAAAGCCACTTCTCCTACTCGAAGCATCCTTAGCTGCCCGTAGTTTCTCATCTAGGGGCAGGGTCCTATGAGATGTCCCCTCTCATGTTATTATGTCGATCGGTATTATCCTTGTTCAGGTCTTGTTTGGGTGTGTATATGTGTGCACTCATGTAAACACACACACACACAGAGAAAGAGAGAGAGAGAGAGAGAGAGAGAGAGAGTGTCTCTAGCTTTTCTTCTGGTCATAGCTGAGTTTCCAAAGAAAGATGGAGCTGAAGAGATGGCCCAGTGGTTAATATCAGTTGTTGCTACTGCAGAGGACCTGGGTTTGGTCCCCATCACTCATATAGCAATTTACAACCATCTGTGTGCACGTGTGTGTACGTATATGTTTATGCATGTACACACACACACACACACACACACACACACACTGTGCTGATCTGGCATACTGTGGTACGGTGCTTCGATCCCCTGGAGGACTGAAGACAGAGAGTTACAGCTAAGTTCTTGCTCAGAGCCTGGCATCAGTGGCAGGAAGCTGGTCTGCTAAAATTCCTGCCCCATTCTCAGGGGAGTCTAATGGAAGCTTGGTGAAGGTGTAAGAAAGCCCTGTGTACTGGCTAGTTTTGTGTCAACTTGACATAGCTGGAGTTATCACAGAGAAAGGAGCTTCAGTTGGGGAAGTGCCTCCATGAGATCCAGCTGTGGGGCATTTTCTCAATTAGTGATCAAGGGGGAGAGGCCCCTTGTGGGTGGTGCCATCTCTGGGCTGGTAGTCTTGGGTTCTATAAGAGAGCAGGCTGAGCAAGCCAGGGGAAGCAAGCCAGTTAATAACATCCCTCCATGGCTTCTGCATCAGCTCCTGCTTTCTGACCTGCTTGAGTTCCAGTCCTGACTTCCTTGGTGATAAACAGCTGTATGGAAGTGTAAGCCGAATAAACCCTTTCCTCCCCAACTGCTTCTTGGTCATGATGTTTATGCAGGAATAGAAACCCTGACTAAGACACCCTGGCACTTGGCATCACTGGGCCCCTCTGAAAGGCCAACTTGTCTCCTGGATTCCAGGAATATCAGCTGAGGTCTCTGTTGTGCCTTCCTCATGCCCAGTGGGTTGTCCCTAGCATTCCTTCTCTCTAAAGATACCCCAAAACACGCAGCCTCAAAGCCTGTTTCCTGTGGGACCCAATTCATGACACCTGTCTGGTCCTCAAATGTTTCACCACTGTAGAACTTGATTTTCTGCTTATTTCTTAAATACCTGGGGTAGAACACAGTTGTCTTTAAAAATTCATAGCCTCTTATTATTTCTGCCTTCCAAAGTATTCCTGAAGTCCCCTGTCAATCATATCATATGGCTCAGATCAAGACCTTACTTTAGGGGGAAACATGTAAATGAGATCCCTGGGAAATGAGACTCAAATAAAACATTTAAAATGACATAGAACTTTCCATTGCAGAGTCAGGAAGGATTTCCTGGAGGGGTCTGCAGAGTTGGGAATGGACAAGTCAAATGTGGCTTTAAATGTGAAGAAACTACTGATTTAGGATAAAATAGTTTTTCTCTCCTCAAATCCATGTAAAGTACACAGGGCGCAGCACAGCCTACAGGCAGCAAATGAGCTGCTGGCAACATCGCCCCCTGGTGTTCATTTGGTGGTAGCCTTACTTTTCTTTTTTCCATGCTCTGCTATGTACATTTCATTCTTTTGTGTGTGTGTGTGTGTGTGTGTGTGTGTGCACGTGCCTTGTTTCGTTTTTTAAATTAATTATTTTATTTATATACGTTTCTCAGTTCTCTTCTATTATTTTTATTCCATTTTGTTTTCCTTGTAATAATTCCTTTCAGTGTTCTCTTAAAACAAAGTGTCATTTTGTTATTCTTCCACTCAAGATCGTTCAGAGACTTCTGATGACCCAGACAGTGGCAAACAGGCACCATGGCACTGTCCAACCACACTTGTATATCTACTCTCTATAGTCTACAGTCTGGGTGGCCCAAGGCACTGTCCAACCACACCACGAGTCCACATCTATGTTCTCATACTGTCTGGGCGGCCCAAGGTACTGTCTAACCATACTCTCATGCCCGTTCCTCTGTTCTCATACAGTCTGGCAGGCTCTGTCTCAGTTTCTTTATCATTCCACATCTTCTCAGTTCACTGCAGGCCCCACCAACCTCACTGCCTCTCAGTTTGATTCCATATGTGACCCTTCTCTGAGCCCTCACTGCCATCATTTTCCTCCATTGTGTGGCCAAAGGTGTTCCTAAAGGTCTAACCTTTCTTCTGGTCATAAATGAGTTTCCAAAAAAAGTTAGGGCTGAAGATATGGCCCAGTGGTTAAGAAGAGTTGTTGCTACTGCAGAGGACCTGGGTCTGGTCCCCAGCACCCACATGGCAATTCACAACCATCTGTAGCTCCAATTCCAGGAGCTCCAATGCCCCTTTCTGACTTTCTTGGACACCAGACATGCATGTGGTACACATCTATGCATTCGGGCAAATCATTCATACACATAAAACAAAATCAATCAATCTGAAAACAGATGCTAAAAAGGCTCACTTTGAGCTCTTCATTAGAATTTCCTGCAAATGTTGCTGTTCTGGGGCCTCCATTGTCCTTAAATACTTTTATGTCATTAAGATTGATAAAATTATGAAAGTAAAGTAGAATGGAGAGAGAGAGAGAGAGAGAGAGAGAGAGAGAGATTTAAAATATGTTAGGAAGAAAAAGCTTTCACCCATGAATAATGCATAAGACCAATGCCACACTGGGGCAGGGTAAGGAGACATGGAATCTGTCTAAAGGAGTCAACTGGCTTCCAGATTCAAGGCATCGATGCCTCTGAGTTATTTTTACTGGTAGAGACTCCACTTTAAGAGTAACATGTGAGCCAGGATAAGCAGTCAATGGTTCACAAACTCTTGAAACAGTCTCCAGTAGAAAAAGGTCTTATTTATTTATTTATTTATTTATTTATTTGGTTTTTCGAGACAGGGTTTCTCTGTGTAACCCTGGCTGTCCTGGAACTCGCTTTGTAGACCAGCCTGGCCTGGAACTCAGAAATCCGCCTGCCTCTGCCTCCCAAGGGCTGGGATTAAAGGCGCGCGCCACCATCGTCCAGAAAAAGGTTTAATTAAGCCTGACAGAAACTATCTAGCAGCTTTTATAAGTAATTGCTTTTGCTCAAAATAGAAATGACTCATAAACTGCATGATTTCAGAAATGATGAATCAATAAAAGTGTTTATAGAAATAGCCTTCTGATGAATTCCTTCAGACTAAAATCTGTGGGACATGTGATAAAGTGCGATTTCTACCATCAATTAGGAAGACTCAGAAATCAAACCCAGCTTTCCGGATAACCGATCCCAGATTTTGGAAGTGGGAAGGATTTCGAAGCAGCCTCTCCAAGATCAACCATGAACCTTACTCTTGAGATGGTCAGTTTAATTTCCAGCCACGCTAATAGCCAAGGAAGAACCTGACCATAACATGTCAAGGTCATTAGGAACGCTTGGGAAATCAAGCAGCCTGGTGCTGGGGGTGGTGGTGGTACAACTTCTTGTCCTGCCCAAATGCTCAACCACAAAGAGAAAGCATCATCAGTCACAGTGAGGCAGGAGTTAACACGGGAGTGCGAGCCACAGAGCGCACAAGGGCATATATGTTTGCTATTCGCTGCAAATGCCTCTTGAGCTTCCATCCGAATCTAAAGGATCTTTTCATGTGTATTTGGTGTGTGTGTGCATGCTCAGGTGTGTGCATGGAAATGCAGGTTTGCATACGGCCTGGCTCCTGTGCAACTCAGAGGAGAACCTTGGATGTTGGTCTTTGCTTCCACCTCGTTGGAGACAAGGTCTTTTTGTTTACAGCTGCATATATCAGGCTAGCTGGCCTGTGAGCTATGGAGGACGCTCCTATCTCTGCCTCCTACCTCACCGTAGGTATGCTGGGGGATTATACCACATCTAGCTTTGCCCAGCCTCTGGGAGTTTGAATTCTTGTCCTTATGCTTGTATACCAAGCACTTTATCTATGGAGCCGTCTCCTCAGTCCGAAAGGACCTTCCAAGCCATCAACAGATGTACGGATTATTTTTGTAGCAGTCGTAGTATGTAAATGTATCTATTTAAAGACAATCCCTGTATCACAGCTTAAACAGCACTGAACTAACCAGAATATCAGTTAACAGCACACTGGCAATGCATATGCATAAAATTATTGGGCTATTGGAATGTTCTGGTTTTGTACCTCCATATACAAACAAACGGCTAAGTACCTAAAATAAAGTTTACATGTCATAACTCATCTGGTCTGAGAAAAAAAAATGCATCCTGACAGTGATTTCTACAGTATTTTTTTTTTTTTTTTTACTTATGACGTTCTATTGATGCTTCAAATGTTCATAGTTTAGAGCATTTAGGGTTTTGCAATGGGTTTGGCCATTTCTGTCTGGATTAATAACTACTTATGAAAGTCCTCCCTGGAGTGGGAGAGTGTCTGTGTTGTTAGTTTCTGCACCCCGTCTGGGACCACACATGTGAAGTCCTAAAGTCCTGAGCTAGAGGCTGTGGAAATGTTAAGTCATTTTAATTATCAAGCAGGACCAAAAATTTGCAGTGGTCGAGTGTGACCAGAACTTCAGTCATTCAACAGGAAGTATGTATGGCTTTAGAGCAGGCTGCTAGAGGAGAATCATGAGTCGCTTCAGACATGATTCTTCTGTCCCCTCTGTCTTCTCTGAGGCTGGGGACTCGGCTTGTCTTCCTGGATACCACTTAGCCCAGCTCTGGGTGCCAAATCCTGCTTTCAAGCTTTCTGGATGTCAACACTAGTCTGGCTGAATTTGGAAAATATGTAATGACATAGAAAAGTATTAAAAAGTTATATTGAAGTGTCCACTAAATTAGTTAACGTTTATATTTGCTTAGCCTAAATGATTTACTTATTTTACATTTATGTATGTATGTATGTATGTATGTATGTATGTTTATGTGTGTGTACATGCACATATGTATGCCACTGTATTCACATGGAGGTCAGAGGACAACTTTTGGGAACTGGTTTTCTCCTTCTTATGATGTGGGTCTTGAGGCTTGAACTCAGGTCATCTGGCTTTGCAACAAGTACTGTCTGTCACCTGCTGGGCCAGCTCACCCTCCCCAAGGCATTTTCCCTTTTAAGGAAACACTGCAGCACTAATGCTGAACCTTTTTATCCTTCTCCAGGGCTTCCTGCGCCCCAGAGGTAGCTTGGGAAGCCGAGGTAAATATCTGTGCTCTCGAATGTATGTTTTGTATTTCACTGAAAGTTTACATGATGGAGACGGCATAATTGCATAGAGAGCGAGGATTCAATGTATCTCTCATAACTTTCTTCCCCTTGCGTTGCTTTGAGTGTGGGTATGTGTGTTGTGATCACAGATGGGTGTCCTGAAAGGTCTAGCCAAAAGCAGGATTGCTTGCTATTGGTGTGTGCAGGTTTTCATTTTATCGGTATGTTCTCTGTCTTTAAGCTTTGCCTACCAGTTCACACAGTTTCTACATCTAAATAATTCTTTCTTTCAACCATCCCAGGGTAGGAGAGCTGGGATAGCTAAGCACCGCGGTTTTCTTCAGAAGGCTGCACTGGCTGTGTGTGGCTTTTAGAGCCTTCCGTGACTGAGCCTGCTTCCAGGCTTTGGGCTAGACCTCTGGATGGACAATAAAGACCCTTGTTGTTCAGAGGTGTGTGCTGATTATTTGGGGTCTCTGGACATTGACTGGTGCCAGCTGGGTAGGAATTGGTAAATGGCTCCTTTCAGGAAAAAGACAAACAGAAATAAAGAAATTTCAGTGCTAACCGGGAAACCGTTGCCATAACTCAATTTTGTTTTACATAACCTTGTTCCCCAAATGTTAGTAATTTAGCCCCGTGAGCTGTTGGTGTTATTAAATAGTCACCAAATGTTGCAGAGACAGCTCGGCGAAACTCACAAACAGACAAACTATTTTATGACCATTGTCTCACCTCAAGGGTGGCTCTCTGCATTCTGTTCCAGGTCCCTAGGGCCCCGAGGTAATAACATCTGTGTTTTTAAAGACCAGCTTTGTACCACACCTGTGTATCAATCCCCCCCCCCTTTGGCTGCACATCTGGTTTCCGGGGCACCACTGGGCACTGAAGACAGAGGCTTGAGCGCTCTGCTGCTCCCCACCCCATTTTAAGTGATGCTAATTGAGTTCTGGGAAGGTTTAAAATGTGGAATTCTTAGAGAGAAAAGAGATGAAAGGAAATGAAAGGGGAAAAAAAAAGAAGAAGAAAAGGAGCAGGCAGTACGAAATTGTGCCCAAAACAGAAGTTGCAGCTAAGTGATGGTGGGGACACTTCAAACAAATGAGCTCAGAAAAATGAATACATTTCCAGTTCATGAGCTGGCCTCAATTTACTTCTGGATGGCATCTGATTTCACTTAGAAGATAGAAGACTGTTATTAAATGTTCAAAAAACAACGGGAGGAGAGAAGGCTGTGGAACTAGCTCATGATGGCAGATCTGGCAACAGAAATCGCTGGCTACTGCCGTGTGTCACAGTAACACACGACTTGGTGTGACTAAGTAACAAATCAGTGTCTAATAATCAGAAGCGATTACAGATTGGCTAATACCAGGTGACGGGTAGTTACTTAATTAATGGCTAACTCCTTTCTAGTTTTCCAAGCCCTTGATATAGCCTGGGTTACTGTGAACAGTAGGCAGGGTAAAATAAATTAGACAAGGCTCTAAAGGGCTCTGCAAGAGGCTCTAGTTTGGAGAGATTCCCTTTAGAGAATAAGGTGAGACAGTCATGGGTGCTTGGCACGCAGGACCACCCGTCCCTACTCCTCGCCTACTGCAGGAATCCCATCTGTCCTTCCTAGTGAGGATTTGCAGCTGCTTCTAGAACATTCGAGGAGAGGCAAGCTCTTTGCATCTGGAGGCAATTCTATTTTCTAAAAAAAAAAAAAAATCTCCTTCAGGTGGACTGAATGCCTTTCATTACTTCAACCCATTAGTCAAGTTCTCTCCCCGAAAGTCCTACAAAGCAGGTAGACACTTGTTTTCTAAAACATCACAGATGCCGTGTTGCCTGCTTCTGCCAATCTCCCCCAACCTGCTGCAGGGTAAGCGGTCTTTCTTCCTTCTGAACGCTATTTTTCCAAAAGTGGAGTTGGAGTTTATTTAAAAAGGATTCTTAACATAGATTTAAGCATGAGGATTAATAAAATGAAAGCCACTCATAAAAAGAAAGGAAGGAAGGAAGGAAGGAAGGAAGGAAGGAAGGAAGGAGGAAAAGACCCATTTAAGCATGGGTGTGGGTTTCTTGGGGGAGTCACTTTAACAGTGCTCATCTGATGGTCCTAAACCAGTGGTCCTGGCCACCCTCCTGTGATTTTGTTCAAGTTTAGCACAGTCCACCTTAAATAAGTTTCCAAGAACAGAATACAGATACAGTATGATTGGACCAGACAAAGAAGGGAGAATGATTGATCAGGACTCCGGTTTCTGTGACTATAATACAAAGCTGGCTTTCCCTTTAAACATTTCCATGGTGCTACTGGCCTCTCTCTGAAGGTCAGCTTGGATCTCCAGGCCAGTGTGAGATGAGCTTCAGAGTTCTAGACCTAAAAAGAAAGTACGGTGAAGCTGAGGTCTCCGGAGCTCTGGACTTGGAACCATCTTCTGTTTTGAAGCTGTTGACATCTGTCCAGCTCTCTTCTTCCAGTCCCTCAAGGAGCTACTATATTTACACTGTACATCTATTCAGGGTAAGAATTAATCCTTTTAAATCCATTTAATCCTCAGAGCAGCTCACCGGCTCTGTGAAGTCCCAATGTTCATCCTGTTACAAGCACTTTGACCTTAAGCCCAGGATTTCCCACACTACAAACATGCCTTTTACCCTGACCCTCTGTCCTGCTTCCCTGATTATCTGTGGGCCAACAAGGCACCAAAGCTGGGGTGACCCAGCTAGCCAAGTATTTGCTGCATAAGCAGGAGAGCTCAGGTTTGTATCCTCAACACCCATGGAAAAGCCAGGTACCCATGGAAAAGCATTGTGTAATACAGATTCAGGTAGAGCTCTGGAGGTCGGTGTCTAGCAGGCCTAGCCAAATCCCAGAGCCCTTGGTCACTGAGAAACTTGGTTCAAAAAGTAATGTGGAGAAGGATTAGGGAAACACAATATCAACCTCTGTCCTCCATGTGCACACAGACACACACCAGCAGGTACACAGACATATCCATAGGCACACACACACACACACACACACACACACACACACACACACACACACACACACACACACACACACACACACACACACACACACACACACACACACACACACATATACATAGGCATACACATACACAGGCACAAAGATATATACACAGACAAAGACAGACAGACATATAGGCGTGCGCACACACACACACACACACACACACACACACACACACCCCAACAGGCATACAGATATACACACAGATAAATACACACAGAGACACACACCAACAAGCTCACAGACATACACACACACAGACATGCCCACAGGCATACAAACATACCCAAAGGCACACACATACACTCACTCTAACACACACATACACACCAACAGGCACATGCACATACACACAAGACATAAACTATCTAGAACCCCTTTTCACATGAGTCCTAGTAGACTCTGTCAGGGCCTCCCCAGCTCTATTTTCCCAAGTTCCCCTGCTGTGTTTTTCCATGGCTCCCAGGCCCCTTCGGGAACCCATTAGTAGTCTCATGGTTTCTTCCTTTCCCTGTTCTCAGCAGTGTTCTCCATCATAGAAAAGTGACCTGAATTGAGGGGCTTTGCTTGGTCAGCTTTTTATCTTAATTTATATACTCATCTACCTACATTGTGTGCTTATCCCTTCATTCCTGAGCAACCATGTCTATCTGGGGTTTCTGACCACCTGACCCTGTTTATATTAAAAAACAGCAAACTAAACCAAACCAAACCCTGGAGACTGCATACCACAGAAATCTCATTGCTATCTTTAACATTTACATTTAAAAGAGAAAGTGAACAAGCCCAGAGGGCAGACATGGAAAGCTATGGAGCAATGGCCAATCATGTGTTACAAAGGCAAATCCATGCACGGAATTCACATAGAAGGTGGCAGTTGTATGATCTTATGATCTAAGAAATATCCTGAGTGCTGGCCCTCCCTCAGATGCTATTTCTGAATGTTTTCAGGCCCTCCTTTGGTGGAGAGACATCTTCCTGTCACCAGGCCACTTCAGGCCTAGGCCTTCTCTGCTGGCTGTACTAGCTTGGAGAGGGGACAATGCCCAATACAGCACCCATCTTTAGACTTGTACCTGGAGTGATATACTGAGGGCTTGGCTGCATTCTTGTGAGTTCCTCTCCCTTTGTCCCTGAGCCTAGTTTATCTCTGCTTTCCTTAAAAGGAGGAAGAAATGGTCTCATTGATTCCTTGTCCTTAGAGTATGAAAATATGCATGTACTATATCCATCTCCCCACAAACTGGGCTATGGGGACCTTCCATGATTATTCTAATTCAACATGCTTCACTTGATTTCTTCTCAAGAAGGTCATGAAGGGGTGGAAAGAACGAAGCTGTGAAGAGGTGTAACTGGCCCTGGGCATGTGCAGTGTCCTTGGGAACAGTGCGATGGGAAACAGGAATAATTAAGGGGCAGTGAAGGAGGCAGCTGTGTCATTCTTCTCAAACACTTTTGAGATGATCTTATTTGGAGAGGAGAGAGAAATACTTAGCTAAACTCGTTAAACTGCTTGACTTGGGAAAGGATGAAATAGGGCACTCTAGGGAGCGCCTGATGTCCTACGCCAACAACAGAACACTGGTGTCTGGTGGTGGTGTCTAAGGTTAACGGTTGAATTGACGATTGGACTGAGAGGAGAGAGAAATGGTCTATTTGTTCATGGGGTCATGATCTAGTCTATGGTCTGAAAATTCTGCTCAGAGTTCTGTTTAGAAGGCACACGGGTCATCTGGGAGTCTGGCCAGAATGTGATGATACACTTCCTGCCAATCAAAACTACTTTACGGAGTAACATGTGGATTTGCTGGTTTAGGAGAGATATGCTCCCGGGTATAGGCAAAAGCAGACCATTAGAACCTGTGTGTGGAGGGGTCTGGGTGCACAAGGCAGGCTGAAGGGGAAAACATAAAAATATGGTCAGATTGGTTTTGTTTGGGCAGTTGTGGGGAGTGTAGGTGGCAGGGAGATTCGGACAGAGAAATTGTGACTCATTTTACATAAGTAGCTCCATGTATCTTTTGGGTCAGAAGATGCCCTGTTCAATTTGTATCCCCTTGATCTCCTTTTTTTTTGTCGAATTGCTCTGGCTAGGACTTCAAGTACTATATTGAATAGGTAGGGAGAAAGTGGGCAGCCTTGTCTAGTCCCTGAATTTAGTGGGATTGCTTCGAGTTTCTCTCCATTCAGTTTGATGTTGGCTACTGGTTTGCTGTACATTGCTTTTATTATGTTTAGGAATGGGCCTTGAATTCCTGATCTTTCCAAGAACTCCTAAACCTGATAAACAGCTTCAGTGCAGTAGCTGGATATAAAATTAACTCAAACAAATCAATGGCCTTTCTCTATACAAAGGATAAACAGGCTGAGAAAGAAATTAGGGAAACAACACCCTTCACAATAGTCACAAACAATATAAAATACCTTGGTGTGAATCTAACTAAGGAAGTGAAAGATCTGTATGACAAGAACTTCAAGTCTCTGAAGAAAGAAATTGAAGAAGATCTCAGAAGATGGAAAGATCTCCCATGCTCACGGATTGGCAGGATTAATATAGTCAAAATGGCTATCCTACTGAAAGCAATGTACAGATTCAATGCAATCCCCATCAAAATTCCAACTCAGTTCTTCACTGAGTTAGAAAGGGCAATTTGCAAATTCATCTGGAATAATAAAAAACCTAGGATAGCAAAAACTATTCTCAACAATAAAAGAACCTCTGGTGGAATCACCATGCCTGACCTGTAGACAGGAACACCTCTCCCACTGGGATCTCTGCTATCCTGTGCCATGAATATCCACTGAGACCAGAAAGGAGCTGGCATCACTGTGAGCCCAATGCTCTTTCCTCTTTAATACTCATGTGTGCTGAAACTCAGGAAAGAAATGTACATGGCTGGGCGTGTTTGGAATGGATTATCCCAATCTGTTAGCAAGCAGTTTTCACCTCTTGATTGTAGATGATGGTCTTGGACATTTTGCCAGGGAGCCTGTATTTAATTTGCTCTGCTTACTGGGCCCCAAACATGCCAGAGGGAATTACTCTCCCTAATTGCCTGACATATAGTAAGCACTCAATAACAGTCGCTCTGGTTGTCATTATTCTTACACGCACTCCTGTGTGCGACCATGTGAAGTGACTGACCTCGAGGTCTCTGAAGAGAGCAAAATGAATCCATGCAGCTAATCTGCCTATAGCTAAACCTCGGGGACCCCTGGGCCCTGGAAAAGCATCACCTCTGACCTGCAAGTCCAAAACTCAGAGATGTGGGAGGACTAGGAGACACGGCTGAATGAGATGGAGCACAACGTCATCCCTATGAATGACCCAGTCTGCAGTTAGGAGCCACTCTGCTGTTTAGAAAGGACTGTGGCAAGTTGGATTTGTTGACAGGTTTGTGTGGATTCGTGAAATAACACTTATTATTATTAATAACTCACACCATGTTTTTCTGTTCTTTGTCACTCCCTTCTCTCCACAGAGCCAGCCAGCAGCTCACAAAAGCTCTGAAGAATACGTGATACTTCCTGGGCATCAGCTGGCAGCGAAGTCTCCATCCATGTCAGATAAGCCAGCTCTAAGGTGTGCATGTCAGGGGTTCTGGACTTCTCTGACCAGGCAGAGGCATGTCTCCTGAGTCAGTCAAACCAGGCTGTGTTGTCTCTGTACAGAGCAAGTATGCAGCTGGGGATAGGTGGAAACATGGACTGGCCTTACTTTATCTATCTGTAAACTGGGGCCATGACTTGCTATGGAGACTACTCATTGCATGCAGATATACAGGGGGATTGATTAAGTGCTGTTGGATTTTAAGCTGTAACTCTCTCTCATTGTGGGAGAGCCATTTGATGCTGTACTGTCAATTGCAACGTAGACTCTGAGGACTTTTTGGAAGGAGGGCATTGGGTCTTGCTCTCTGCCTTATTCCATTGAGGTAGGGTCTCTCCATTAATCTGGAACTTGTGTTTTTGGCCACATTGATGGCCAGCAAGCCACAGTGATCCTTCTGTCTCTGTCCCCTCAATGCTGGGGTTACAGGCATGTGTGGGACCATGCCTGGTCAACTGTGTGGATTAGGAACTCTGGTCCTCATGTGTGAATAGGAAGGCCTCTTACATGATGAGATAGTTTTCCGGGCCCAACAAAGCATTAAAAATAATATGGGGAAGCATCCTTTGGAAAGTTAAGCAACTGAAAGGTGGTGGAATCGCTTCTCGGCCTTTCGGCTAAGATCAAGTGCAGAAAGGTGGTGGAGGTTTGAGCAGTACAGAAAGATTCATAGTGGGATGTTACCAAGAGAGGAGTATTTCCTTCCTTCTATTTTTTTGGTCGCAAGTTTTAAAAACATAAAGATCACAAATCAACTGAAACAAAAACAAAATCTTCTATGTATTGACTCTTGGCTACTCTTTCAGCACCTCTCCCTGTTATATTACTAATATCTGGCCCCCGTACTTCCTTCCTGCCCATTTTCTACTCTCTTTCATGTTACAGAAACTTCCATAGTTCCTGATTCCTCTGTTCCCCTGGACCTTCCAAGCTCTTCTACACTACAGGACGATTCTATCATACCTGTCCTAGGTCTGTCTGTCTGTCTGTCTGTCTCTCTCTCTCTCTCTCTCTCTCTCTCTCTCTCTGTGGGGGTGGATACATCACATCTGTACTGAGACAAGACAGGCTTTACCTCCTGGACTCTGGTGAGCTCCCTTCTCATTCCCAATGTGATATGGGTGATGACTTCATGCTGTAGTTTCTCTAAAACTACAGCATGTGTACAGACAGCACCTTTTTACCTGTGAGTTCTCAGTGTAGGGCAGCTACATGTAGTAGCTAAGTCATACAAGCATAGGCATACAAGGCTTCTCTCCTAACCAGTGACTTATAGTTTCCAGCTCTCCAGATTCTGGCATTCACAAATACCCTCCGCCCTTGCTTTTGAGTGTTCTTGCAAGCTGAAGCACCACCTGGGATAGTCCCTCGTTATCCCATATTCCCAAGATTGGGGAATTTTCCTTTCCTGATCTTTGTGGTAGCTCCTAAAATCTCACTCTGCTATGAAACAGGACCTCCTCCAGCATGTCCCAGTCTGGGGAGTGCAATCACATGCATGCACATGGGCTCTCTGGTCTCCAGTGGAACATCTCTCATACCTTCCCTTCAAGAGCTGTCACTGCCTTACCATGTGGTCCCTGGTCAGTGCATCCCTGCAGGTGCTGTGGAGGCTTTGGCTTCTCAGTGCATGCTTTCTTTTCCTCTGTGTCCTGAGCAGTCAGCTGTCACCTGCCTCACCTGCTCTTTGCTCTTTGACATGTTTTCAGACCATCTCCCAAGCTCAGGATTGCCACATTACAAACGCCATTTGAAATTCATCACTTCTGGGAGGTCCTGTCCCTTTGAGCACTGAATCTTGTTTCCTTGCTAGACTTTGAAGCTTCCAAGCTGCACTCCCTCCCTGCACTCCAGAAGCTTAAGTGGCAGGGGATAGAAAACAAATGATCTCACTGTTGCACAGTGGCCTTCCCCCCAAAAAGCCAGACCCTGACAGCAGAGAACAAGACAGCTTCTGGGATCTCTTTACTGAGGCATGAAACAAGTCAGTTAAGAAAGGTGTCTTCTTTTGCCTCTGTCTTTCCATAAGGATGGAGGAGAGTGTTTGAGATTAGAAGAGGAGCACCCAGAAACCCTTTTCTCTTGAACTTGCTGCAGCCCAACATCCACCCTTGCTGTGGGGTCATTTCCATTGTCAAGGTTACCGACGACACCAGGCTACTGGATCTGACTGCCCACACCGAATCCCCATCTTACCTATTGGACACAGGACATAGCAGGTTACCCCTGCCTCCTTGAGATGCTCTTATCAGCTGGCTTCAAGAATAGATGCCCTCCTGCCTGCCTGCCTGCCTGCATTCCTTTCCTCCCCTCTCCTCCCTCCCTCCCTTCTTTCCTTTCTTCTTTCTTCCTTCCTCTATTTCCTGGACTTTAAACACTGGAAAACCCCAGGGTTCAGTCCTTTGGCCTCCTCTCCCCTGTCCACACCTGGCAATCTTATCCAGTGTTTCAACATTAAATATCACATTCCTATCTCCAGGCCTAACCTCACCCTGAACCTTGTATTTTTGTATTCACTGGCTCTACAGCATCTCTGCTGAGGGGTGCTTTTAAAAGAGCCTTCAAACCTCACCGTCAAAGTCTAATTCCCTACTTTCCCTTCTGAATCTCTCCTCCCCAGTCTTCACCATTTGGCTGTCTGGCTGAGAGCCTTTCCATTGTTGAGGTTGAGAGCATCATCATGCCACCAGTGTGGCCCAATCACCTTGCCCATCTCCCTTGGATTTGCTCAATAGACAGCTAGCCAGTAGCTAGTTCCCCTGCGTCTGTCAGAACAATCTGGTGGAAACCCCAAAGAGCTCCCATCCCTAGTCTTTAGATTTTGTGTACTATAGGTGATTATAAATTCCATAATCTAAACTCTGACATCCTTCTGAGAATGAAATAGTATCTAGACAGCAAGCAAAAATTTGAACCACTCAGGGCCAACAAGGGTTCCGTCCTCCCTAATGCCCTTAGAACCTGGCCTGATCAATACTAGGCTGCCATCCTTAAGTCCTTTGGTCCTGCTGTAGTCATACACTGGTGGCTCATTTGTTGATTTTAACAATGTTCAGTTTGCCTGGTGCCGGTGGAATGCTGTAACTGGTATCCAAAATACTCAGGGCCTTTCTGACTTCTCCTGTGAGTTTCCTGTGCCATCACTCGAGGCCATCCTTAGCATGAAGTACATTTGATCTGAGATTCTCAAATGGCCAAAGGAATGCTACGGTAAGTCCAACAGCATGGGTTCATAAAGCAACGAGTAAATGAAAGATGTCAAAGCCACCTGCTAAGTAGTAAGAGCTACACGCAATACAGTGTAGGGAAAAAGCCAGGAAACCCTGGGTTTGAATCCCAGCCTGCCTACTTACCCGCCAGCTTCATGGTTATGAGAGCTTGTCTTTGAGTCACAGTTTCCCACTGATTACTCTTTGACACAATTCACACACCAGACACGTTACCCTTTGAAAGTGTGCAGTTCAGCAGTGTATTCACAGAGTCACATAACTACCATTCCTACCCTGTTCCAGAACACCCCAGCCCATAAGCAGTTACTCTCATCCCTTTTCCTTTCATGCTCTGGGAACCACTCTGCCTTCTGTCTTTACAGAATTAAATATAACTTACATCCAGGATGGCTTCAGGGATGGTAGCCATTTTCCAATGCATCCAGTTACAGATTTGGTATCTAAGAGGGCCCCCAGATGATACCCTTCATTCCAGATGCTCTTTACCCTACCCTGCCTCTTTGGTTTTATCCCTCTGCTCCTCTCTGCTCTGCGGACGGATGCCTCTTGTACCCTGGCTGAGACCCATCTCCTCCCTAGGATGCTTTTCCAGTGTAACCACCTTGCAATGGTTTTCTCAAGCTACCTAGAGAGGCAGGAAATTCCTTTGAGCCTAACTTTAAATATCTCCTATAATGAGATTCTGGCTACAACTCTGGGATAATTTAACTAGTGTTTATTCTAGACTTTGTTTGGTACATACAAAAGACTACATTCATATACAGAATATACACACACATACACAAACACACACATACACACATGCATACATACTCACATATAAACACACATGTACACATACTAATATAAGCAAATATATACATAAATATGTATACATATACATTCACACACAACAGTTACATGCATATATAGACACATACACACACATACACACAAGCACATATATACATGAAAACACATACATATATACATGTATGCACATACACATGCACTCACATATATGCATACATACATACATGTATAAGCACATATACACATATAGATATAAATACATGCATGCATACACACATACTTACATATACAAACATGCACTCATATATACACATATATACACATACACACACATACATAGCTGCTTTGTTACAATAAAGAAAAAGAATGCCACAGAATTTTCTGGAGAGGTTTCCGATCTTATAATTAAACTTCCATGACAAAACAATGCAAAAGCCACATCCAGTGGCATTTCTGTGGCTCCCTACACAGGAGCTAGATTTTCCCACATTCCTATGATTCACAAGTTCAGCAAAGATTATAACCTTTTCAGAATTTATTTGGTCTTGGAAACTTTTAAAAATGAGTTTGACATTTTTATTAGGCTCAAAGTCACAGACCAAAGCCTGGTGCAATTATAGTCACTTATAAAGTACCCAGTATGAAAGGAGGCCCATGGCCATGCCTGGTCCAGGCCAGCAGCCTGCAAGTGTTCCTTGGTTTGCCAATCCCTAGTTTTGGAAACATAAAGATCCCTAGAGGATCCTAGGGTGTAAGAGAAGCACACACATACATACACATATAAATACACACATACTTACATATATAAACATGCATTCACATACATACTCACATAAATACATGCACACACACACACACACACACACACACACACACACACCCCTCCCTAGAGGATCATAGTCTGTAAGAGCAGGCAGCCTGGAGTGCTCTTCCTAGGATCTAGATGTTTTCATCATGACCTGAGGTTATAAATGTATAACTTCCCCATTACCTCTGCCTCAACCCTGGAGGGAATAAAGAGACAATTCACAGGCAGCCTTTGATATCACAGGATGCTTCATATCTCTTGCTCTGTCGTCAAGGGTCTGGCTTCAAATCTAACTTCTACCATATCAATGTTAGACAGTCTCATGGACTCCAGGGCCGATGATCTATCTAAAACCAAGGTGAGAGACCCTGTCTCAAAAACAAGGTGGATAGCTCCCAAGGATTAACCGCTGAGGTAGACTTCCAGCCTCTGTGTTTGCTCACGCATAGGCACCTGCACACACTGACCATGCATCCCCCAAATAAAACAGAGGAGATAGTGGAAAGAGGCACCGTGGCCCTCTGTTTGCCCGTAAACTGCCTGTACTTCCTGAGGGAAGAGCAAGCAAAACCCTATAGAAATTGAGAAGACAAGTACATTGAGGAATGACTATCAGAGAAGGCTTCCTAGAGGAGGTAGTTCTCAAACTTTTGGAGCAATATGATTTGACCTTGTGGGAGCAGTGGCACTCCAGAAAGATGACAAACATCCAACATAGGGACAGAGCTCTCTGGGAGTGACAACCTTACATGGAATCCTCTCTAGCCCACACTACGGACTGGAACTAATTAGTGGTATTTTCCTAAGGCCACACTGCTGTAACATCTTAATTGCTATGTCAGTCTTTAAGAAAATGCTTTTGTTGCTTGAATCAGTATCTTTGGGAGAGAAATTAATAGGCTTTCATCGGATGGAGCCACAACAGAAAGCTGACTCTCAGCCTGGAGGCAAACAGAAACAGAAACAGGAGTTTACAGGCAAACAGAGGTCCACAATGCCTCCCAGTGTGAAGATCTAGGGCTCAGTGATAAAAATGAGTGTCCCATCGTGGGGAGGCACAGGGGGCTTTGTGCTACCCTTGGGTCTTTAGGCACAAACCTGGCTTTTCCACACTATGAGAGGCAACATTTGCCCTTGGATGTATTCCTCTGGGCTGGCAGCCAGATCCACCTGGGAACTGGGCATCAGAATAGAGGTGCCCTAAGGCAGCACATACCACCGCCCTGATGGAGTGTACTGAGGCTGTATTATGATCTAGGCAAGGATCTGGGTTCTGGTGGGGCCTCTCCACTCTTGGAGACACTGTAGTGCATTTCTGTGACCTTGCAGGTGGTACAGGCCAAGTCAGGACAGTGAGGCATCTGCAGGATTCACAGCTTTAAGCGCTCATAGAAAGTGTATGCTAAGAGCTCAATGGGTCCCAACCTGTGTCTTGTGACAGTGCAAAGCCGGCCCTCTGCTCAGAGGACTGGTCCTCTCAGCAAGGGACAAGCATCTGCATTTCTACTTGAACATCATCCACAACAAATCAACCAATTAAGTCTTGTATTGGATAAACTGTGCAGTCAGCTTTGTATCCTGTTAGATTCTTAAGACATCTAAAATGCTGTTATTAGTCACAAAGACTTATAGTTAAGAAGGCAAGATGAAGTCACATGACATACTCTCACCCAGTATCAGGGTTTACTGAGGTGTTCAGGTGGACCTTATTGTGAATGTGGATCAGTGTAAAAGGAAAGAAATGGAACAATTCTGAGTGGCTGAAAGGTGTAGTGCTGGGCTTGGGACTTAAAGCCACATCATTCCTTAGGTAAGTGGCAGGTACCTCTATCAATATCTAAACAAATTCTATTTTATGCATGAGTACATTGATCTGTGTATGTGTGAGGCCAGAGGACAACCTAGGGTGTTATTCCCTGGAGACCACCCATCTTGCTTTTGAGACACTGTCTCTCCCTGTCCTAAAGGTCACCAAGTAGTTGACTAGTGAGCCCCAGTGATCTGCCTAACTCTACCTCCCCAGGGCACTGGCTTTTTAATTGTTTTTAACATGAGTTCTGGGGACTGAATTCAAGTCATGCCTGAAAAGCAAGCACTAAGCTAACTGAACTACCAATCTGGCCCCTCTAAAAAAGTTAAGAGGAGAATAGGCTCTATCATATTTACTTAGAAAGCTAGTGAGGAGGTGGTTTGTGAGTTGGCTTGGATTAATCAAAAGGTAAGATAGGATTTGACCCCAAAGCTGCTCTTGAACCTTACCCAATATAATCCAACTCTCTCAAGCGCTAGTATCACCCCAGGAATTATAAAATAATATGGTTCTTTCTGAAGCACTTTCAAAATAATATGACTTTCCTGGATCCCGCATTTACATAGCTGGAAGGGACAGAGAATGAAAACACAGCGTTTGACAGGACCGATCTGCTGGCCAGGGCACACTACATTAAGAATCCACAGAGCAGCTAGACTTCCCACTTGAGAGAGTGATTATGAGAATACTGTCTTGGCATTGGCTTGAAGAACCTGCCATCTTTAAGAATGCCAGAAATCCAACAAGCAGAGATGAGCAGGGCCAATGAGTGAGAGTCCTCACAGGGCATGGTGGGATTTTGTCAAACACCCCCACAAGTCCTATTGGCTCCTGTCTCAAAGAATAGTTTTTGAATGTATATGGGTGTTTTGCCTGCATGTATGTCTATGCACCAAAGTGCCCACAGAGACCAGAAAAGAACATCAGATTCCCAGAACTGGAGTTATAGATATTTGTGAGCTGCCATGTGGGTGCTGGGAATCAAACCAGGTCCTCTGGAAAAGCAATTAGTGCTCTTAAGTGTTGAGCCATCTCTCCAGCTCTCTGCAGCATGTACTGCTCATGAAAAGACACAATATAAATATTCTGTATTAAACAGTCATGAAGAGCTGTGTGATACACACACACACACACACACACACACACACAGGCTCACATGTGCAATGCTCATGTGCCCGTGTTAACATGTATATTTTATTTAGCAGCTCTTGAGAAACTTGCAAACACCATCAGTTTTAGCCAGGCTGTTTTTGCACATTCCTGTCTACCAGAGAAAGAAGAGTCCGGGTGGCATCAAGGATAGCCTCTGACAGGAAGCGCACTCAAGAATCTCAGAAATTTGATGCTACAATTTCAAAATAATCTAAATAGTCTTTGGGTCTACCCAGAGACACAAGATTAAAAGCACAATATTGTTGGAACAATAAGAAAAGAAACAACTTCAAAGCTCAACTTTCAACAAAGAATTCAAGCTGAAAGCAGAAAGTGAAATCTAGTTAAATATTTTGGTTTAGCAAGAGTTCTTTGCCTCACCCAGCCCTGTTCCCTAAAGCTTGTGGCTTCAATATTCCTTGGCTTCTTTCCTTAGACCCCACCTCCAACCCCTGGCTGTAGCTTCCAAATAATAGCATTCCAAAGCTGGAGGGCCAGGGTCACTCTGGGATCCAACAGTGCACCAGTAACTCTTTCTACTATTGGGGGATTCTGCTTGCCCCTCAACACAGCAATGTACCCCCAATAGTAAACCTACATAATTCCAACCCCACCAAGCAGAAGGGGAAATGAAAGTTTGATAGCTGACAGCTTGGCCAAATTGAGTCTGAAGCACTTCATCCAAACAACTATCAGTCTAGAACTTAACACCAAGGGACCTTAGCATTCAAAGGATTGCCCAAAGTGGATCAATCTGGAGGAACCAGACATAGCTAAATATCTCAGCGGTCTCCATGGAGCCAGCCCTAGTTTGACACGACAGACAATCTCAACTACTCACCCTTTATTCACTACAGAACCCTCAGCCAATGTTCTCACCATACCGTCTAGAAGATAGACACTCGGATTTACTGTGTCGGAGAAACAGATGGCCACTTCTGGAATGCGGGGTAAGACGTTCGTATGAAGTGAGCTTTTGGATAATGATCTTATGTTTGTCCCCAGAGAACACAGAGAGAAAAACCTCAATGTTGTCCCAGTGAGTACATACCCATCCTCAGCAGGATGGCACAGCCTGTTGTTTGTGGAAGGCCACTCTCCCCTCAAACTAGTCAGCAAAACAGAAGTAGCACCCATTCCACCCATCGCCACAGACATGGTGATGTGTCACAGATGTGGCTTTAATAAGGGGGGGTGGTGGTGGGAACGAATAGTCATAAGATACACAAGCTTAGAAATGGAGAGAGACTTCAAGGACACTCTGGTTGCGATTTCAAAAAACACAAGACAAGCAGAGCCTTTGGTGGGATGGAAACTCAGGTGAGGAGATTGGAGACGCTTGACATGTCTGGGGGAAAGCTGTGGCGTCTCTCTCAGCCATACCTGTGTGTCTTGTATGACAATGGACTCAGGTCCTTCTTGGTAACTTATGCTGACTTTGGCCAAGTTTTCTAGAATCTTTTGTCCCTCGTGGTATAAAAGGATATAACCATCTTTAACCAGAGAGCATTACACTTACAGAATCTAGAGCAATGGAGACTTCTAATAATTCAACAGACTCTTCTGTATTGAAAGACATTTGCAATTAAAGATGAAATACAAAACTAGGCAAAGATGAATCTTCTTCCCCCAGATGTACATATCTACACGTGCAATTGTGTATGTGTGTGTGTGTGTGGGGTGTTAGAGCTGCTGAAGGTCTAGCTCTGTTGCTTGTTTAAATATCATTAGAATTCATAGACTGCTCTTTGGGCCTTTCTGCCCCAAATGTCTTTCCCATAATTTCCTCTACCTTAATGTGATCTAATCCCAACCTGGTTAAAGAGGGAAGCCCATACATTTAGTTTAGTAAAAATACCACCTGGTTTTCACACTCGGTTTATCTTTTTCTTCTAAATTGAACTTCTTTGGGTCACACTACACTCAGTTGCTACCACTGGGATTGCCTGGCCCCTGACACAGCTGTAAATCCTTCTCCTCCTCCCACACCCAACTGAGATGTCACCTTCTAAGAAGGCATCCCTAGTTATCTCCATCCTAAGGGAGAGCAGGCTACTCACTTACTTCTATTCCCAGCTCTCTGTAGATACTTAGTGCATGAAACAAACTCTGTATCCATCATTCTCTCTCTCTTAAGTATGAACTCTGTCAGACTAACACAGTATACTGTTTTGCTTTAGGCTGTAACATATCACATGAAGCTGACAGCCCATAATACTAAAATAAGGATGTTCCCAATGACCTCCTAGAGCTATGCTGGAATTCAGGGAAGGCTTATCCATCACTCAGCCTGACTCCTGGTTTGTGTGGCTCCTGTCTAAATATCAACTTTTTTCTTCACAATCAGTGAGTATTCCTAATACCACAATGCTTGATATTCTAATGTTGCAGACACATTAGGTCCCAGGTTAGGTGTTTAACTGGAAGCTGAACTACAGATACGTCCTTGTGTTTGGATAATCAGAGCTGCCCAGGAAAGCCACTCTGGCCCATAGTGGACTCTGTCATTGCTCTGCAGATAGATAAAAACTCAAACAAGGAGGATATGATTTCCATGGAAACAACTGTTATGAATTATAACCTGTGCTGTCAGGCATTCACCTCATCCCCTCCATGGGGAGGTGACCACTGAGGATTGGGCTAGCAGCCTATGTGACCCAAAACCATGCCTGGACAGTGCCAAGAGTATCAAGAAGCCATTGGAAGGCTTTCTGTCATTCTTTCCCGAGTCACTTAGTCCTCTGTCTGTCTGGTACCACACCATTGTGTGGGAGCCTCAAAGGCAGGGCATTCCTCCCAACAATCATCTGACCAAGAACCTTAAGTGGTTTTGTTTTTGAAATATCCAAAAGATTCATTTTCTGGAATCTGGGGTCCCCCAAGATCCCACTTCTCCTTGTGACAGCCACATGCTGGCTTCTTCCCTCTGTCACGCACACTGCATAAGTGATATGGAGAAAACACTGGGAGTTGTGGAGCAAAACCCCAGTTCAAATCCTGGTCACTACACACAGCAACAGTGGGGACTGTGGTGACAAGGTGACAAGCAATGCCTTGGCTCTTTTCCTTCATCAGCGCCTGCCCGGTGGAGTGGTGAACCAAACATTCCAGCCTGAGACAACGTCCTTTATAACTTACTGTTCCCGCCAGACATTAGGCCCACTGTTTTCCTTAAGTTTTTTAATATGGCAAACCACTTTGGGACATCATTCACTTGACTCCCTGTCAAACACCTACTTTGTCACTGGTTAGCTATAGAAGATATCTGGGTTCACTTCATTTCTCCCCGCTCAGGGAAACTTCTGACCCCAGAGTAAGATCTTACTTGTGGACCAGTTGCAGACGTTCTCTTATTAGGTTGTGCTGGGTTTCATGCTTCCAAACAGCAGCCACCAGACATCCCCTGAGACTCTGTCCACCTGAACCCCCCCCAAGGTGTGTGCAGTGACAAAGGACTTCGGTAGCATTCCATAGATTCTGTCCACATGGTTTTAGTTGTTTGTCTTTAAACAGCCTCTCCCTGGCCTGGAACTCTGGTCAGATAGGGTAGTTAGCCAGCAAGGCCCAGGTCAGACAGGGTAGCTAGCCAGCAAGACCCAGGAGCCTGCCTAGCTTCACCTCCACAGCACTGAGACTAAAGGTGTGCTGGTTCATAGCTGTTTGTGCTAGACATGTGATGTGATGACTGGTTTTCTGGTTATAATCTCAAGCAACAGTTCTGTATTTTGCATCAATAAAGTGAAAAGACCTGTGTCGCAAGGATTTTTCTGTCTTGAAAAATCCTTCCATACTGCCCAGCATCATGGTCCTTCCTGATTTCACACACGCTTGGTGATGGAAATGGCCTCTTCCATCCCCCTCAAAGCCATACTACTGCAGGTCTCCACACCAGACACACCGGCTCGAAAACAACCCTACGACACTGCTCTACACAACCCTTATGCACTATGCCCAGTCTGTAGGCAAAAGGGCAGAGAGACAACACAGACATCTGTGTTCTCAACCCCAGACCTGGGATGACCCAATAGCCATGACTGAAATAGCCGTGACCCTCTCCTCTTCTCATCAGGACCACTGTCCTCGATGTGACAGTATCATTTTCAAGCATAGCTATGTCCCTACAGATTTATAAATCAGTTAGTAGTGTTTCAACTTCTAAAAGTATCTACCAAATCATACAATAGTACATCTATAAGTCAGAAACAATTTCTAAAATGAATCTTTTGGGTTTTTTTTCCCTCCACGCTGCTACATATGGCTCTAGTTTTGTCTGTGTTTTCCACTGCGACTCTGAACTTCATTACACGCATAACTTACAACTTATTTATCTATTCTCCTGAGGACAGACACTGAAAGGCGTGTTTCTAGTTACCACTGATTATCAACAGCACTGCTTGCCACATTACTGAACTTGTCTCTGTATACAAATAAGCTAACTTCCTCTGGACAGTGCATGTTTCCCCCCCCCACCCCCCATAGTCTACTCCACAGAAAACAAAATATGTATGCACACATGCACAACCTGGAGCTGTTTTAAGAAATAGGATATTGGTCTTACTGTATCCTGTGTCCTTCAATTCACCCGATCCCATTTTAGTCTATATTTTAAATGGCAGTAAAAAAAATAAACAAACAAACAAACAAACAAACCCACTGGACTTTTGTAAGACAATAACAATAGCCTAGGATATCTACCAAGACCTGCAAAATGGATAGAAGCCTATGCTAGGTAGGGCTCGGCCTGTCTATAACAGAAGGCTACTTGAAATCACTCTGTAATTAACAAACAAAGGCAACCACACCATCCATGTCTCTGATGCATACAGTCTTCCAGCAAAGTCCTGGACTCTCCCACCAGGTTCCCCATGACTCAGCTGCGTCTCTGAACACACTGTTAACGCTCAGCTAGCTACCTTGCTGGTCACCCTCCTGCCTCACACCAGCCTTGGTTTGTCCTTCCCATTGCTCAGTGTTCCCTACCTCGTGTTCTTTTCTCTCCCTTTCTGGATACTTGATAACATTTCCCAGTGTGCCACCATCCTGCCACAGCCCATGCTGCCCTTCAGCCTCGGCCCCAGATAAAGGCACCCGACCCTACTTCCCTCTGCCAAAGCTGTTCTGCTCCTCCCAGTGACAAGAGTCTTTTAAAAACTTTACTATGACTCCCAAAGTTTTACTTATTCATATCATAATATATATAATGAAATATATAATATTATATATCATGAATTATATGTAATTCATATATATTTATAATGAATATATATATATATATATATATATATATATATATATATATATATATATATATACACACATATATATATACTTTTATTTATTCTAAATATAAAAAAAAAATATATATATATATATATATATATATATATATATATATATATATATATATATATATGTGTGTGTGTGTGTGTGTGTGTGTGTGTGTGTGTGTGTGTGTGTGTGTGTTTGCATGCATGTATGTATATGACCAGATGAATGCAGTGCCCACAGAGGTCAGAGGAGGGCATCAGATCCACAGGATCTGTGGGAACTAATGATTATGAAACAGGTGGGTGCTAGGAACTTAATTATTCCTCTGCAAGAGCAGCAAACGCTCTTAACCTCTCCAGCTCCAGTGTGTATGATTATTTTGGAGGAAAGGGAGGGTGTTAGACACAGAGTTTCTCTGTATAGCCCTGGCTGTACACCAGGCTGGTCTTGAACTCACAGAGATCTGCTTTCCTCCTGAGTGCAGGGATGCTGGGATCAAAGGTGTGCATCACAATGCAAGCTCCCAAATGATAAGGGTTTTTTTTTTTTTTTTTCAAAACAGGGTTTCTCTGTGTAGCCCTGGCTGTCCTGGAACTCACTTTGTAGACCAGGCTGGCCTCAAACTCAGAAATCCGCCTGCCTCTGCCTCCCAAGTGTTGGGATTAAAGGCGTGCACCACCATGCCCGGTTTAAATGATAGTGGAGACCCGCTATAAAGTTTCATCTCTCCAGAGGTTTCACTCTTGAGATGAAAGTTCTACCACCACCCCCCAGCCATTTGTATTTGTTCTCTGTTTATCTTAACCACTCAGCTCCAGCTTTCTCATTCATGAGAAGAAAATATGGTGCCATGTAAAAGTTTTAAAACACACTTTCCTTTTTGACACACATGGTAGAAGGAGAGAGAGCCAACTCCTGAAAGTCATCCTTTGATATACATGTACCATGACACATACACAACACACACACACATACACACACACACTAAAAAAAACTAGCTTCATGGACACTAATCTTTCCAGGGACCAGTGAGCTTCCAAGGAGACCCAAAACTCCAGATGACGATGGCTCCCTTCATTTTAGTCCAGTGAGACCCTGAACAAGAAACCTAACCATTTAGGGCATGAAAAGGAACAATGGTAGAATACATTTCTTTTGAAGGGTGTGGTAGCAAGATCACAGAAGTTGTGGCCCATGATCCATACTTCCTCCATAGAAATAAATACATGGTATGCATCCATGGTCCCAGAGTCCCAGCTGTGGACTAGAAGCAGCACAGGCTTCCTATAAACTGAGCTTCAACCCTTTCCATGACACCATCAAAAGGACCCAATGAGGTGCCAGCAACTGTCCTGGCACTTTTACGTCTACTTGACAGAAGCTAGAGTCATTTGGGAAGACAGAACCTCAACCAAGATGCTCACCAGCAGACTGAACCACAGGTAAGCCTAGGTACGTTTTCTTAGTAATGGATGTTGGTAGCCCCAGCTCATTGTTGGTGGCAGCACCCCTGGGCAGGTGGTCCTGGGTGTTATAGGAAAGCAGGATGAGCAAGCTGTAGGGAGCAGAGTCGTAAGTAGCTCTCCTCCAAGGTCTCAGCGTCACCTCCTGCCTCCAGGTTATTGCCTTGAGTTCCTGTCCTGATCTTCCTGGATTATGGATTATAAGATCTAGGATGAAATAAACCTTTTCTTCCCCAAGTTGCTTTTTGGTCATGGTGTTTGTCACGGCAAAGGTAAGTCTAACTGAGACACATCCAACTAGTGGACTCCCTGACAGCTTAAAACAGTCAACTTAATGAAAGAGTGTAGATTGACAACTAGATGACATCAGTAAAGTAGTATGTGAACAGTGATACACTCAACAAAGAGTAGAGGCCAGAGCTCAACAACTCAGTTATTGAACCGAGAACAAATAAGGACTTCAACAATAGACAACAGTGCAGATAAAGCAGGGAATTTGAAAACTGGTCATTTATAATGATCATTGAGAGAAACAAAAACTTAAAAGCCAAGAATGATAAAGAGTGAAGAAAGCCTAAAGCATTTAGAGCCTCAGGCTAATCAATATATGTAGTATAGGGTCCCAGGAAGGAGGGGAGAGAGGAGAAAGAGAGAGAGAAAAGGAAAGAGGAAGGAGGGGAGAGAAGGGGAGGAGAGAGAGAGAGAGAGAGAGAGAGAGAGAGAGAGAGAGAGAGAGAGAGAAAGGGAGTAGAGGAGAAAGAGGGGAGAGAGGGAGAGAGTTTAGTCAATGACATAGCACCAAAGAGGTGCAATGACGCATGTGTCATAGTTTACAAACCCCTTTTTCCATTTTGAAAACTTCCCACAACACATTTAATTCCACTTTCATGAAGGGGAAACGGTCCTTCACCACCTTCCACAAATGCTGGAGAGCCAAGCCATCGTGCTCAGCCTTGGAGAAGCTCAGGATAAGACAGGCGGATATCTCTGACCTTGCCCATCCTTTGTTGTTAAGTAAGATCGATTTTTTTTTTTTTTAAGAACAGGGTCTCTCTATATAGCCTTGGTCTGCCTGGAACATGCTATGTAGACCAGGCTGTCTTGAACTCACAGAGATCCGAATGTCTCTGCCTCCTGTGCCACCATGTCCTACACTGAGAAAGTTTTTAAAAAAGAAATAATTACCATCTAATTTGTATTATCATTTCATACAAAACATTCTAACATCACAAATATAATAGAAAGGACACACACACAGAGTAAGAAGCAACTGTATATACAAATGAACAAACCTAACTTCCTGAAAGACTGAAAAATCGATTTCATTAGGGCACTTGCTCAGGGCCAGGGCCCCGTGTACTGAGGGGCTCAGGAACCTCTGATTTCTACCGTAATGCCTTGTAGCCAAGGCTAGTCCCATTCATGCCTTGTAGCCAAGGCTAGTCCCATTCAGTGACTCCTTCCTGACTTTTTTTCAAGTCCTTGTTAAATGCTTGTAGATATAATCTCATGTAAAAGTTAGATAGGGATCATGCATCAATTTTCCACAGGGGGCTGGAGACATGGCAGTGGTTAAGAACACTTGCTGCTGTTTAGAGAAACAGGATTTGGTTCCCAACACCTACAGAGTAGTTCACAACCTCCAGTAACTCCAGTCCAGGGACCTAGCACCCTCCTCTGGCCTCTGAGGGCACCAGGCACACAGGTGGTATGCAAACATACACACAGGTAAAATGCTTCAGTCCTCTGGGAAGAGCCCATGTAATCAGATCCATTTTAAACACGAAAACAAGACAGCATCACATAGTGGCCACAAAGACAGCTCCAGCCTTTCTAGAACATGGTTTGTATTTTGACTCATTACAGAACTTCCAATATAGCCTATTAAACAAACCATACAACCTGGCCTGGTTTTCAGTATAGCTCTAGATATATGAAGGCTTTCATTTCCCTTGTCCATTTATCCCTTGATTATTATTTTCCTAAAATGGTTAACACAAAGATCCAGAAAATAAGAGACTGCAGAGTGTTCAGTCTTGAGTGGGACATCTGTGTCACACTCCTGCTTCCAAGGCTTGGGACTCCTGTGAAAGATGGGGACAAAAGACGGAAAGAGCCAGAGGTGCTGCTGTCTCCAAGGGAGACAACAGAGCAGTTATATGTAGGAACTCACGGCAATTATGCCAGCAAGCAAGAGACCGGGGCAAGCTCAAGCCAGACAAAATCTCAGCAGGGAGAGGCGCGGTGGCACCAAGTCCCGGCCCAGACCCAAGCAGCTCTTGAGATTCTATAGCTTCAAGGATAGGAGAGTCAGTTTTCCTTAAGGGTGTGGCCCAAGGTAGATTGACCAAGCTCCAAGGACAAGCTCACACCGGAGAGTTTTTGGGAAACATAAACTGAACTGAATAGGCAGATAGATAGATAGATAGATAGATAGATAGATAGATAGATAGATGGAGAGACAGGAGAAAGAGAGTGGGGAGAGAGAGGAGAGATGGGGAGAGGGGGAAAGAGAGAGAAAGGAGAGAAGCATAAATTTGGGAGGGTGGTCAGTGAGTGTGGAACTGGGAAGTATTGGGAGATTTGTCAATATAAGCAAAACCAAACTCTCCAAGAATTAAGAATAATTAAACATGAATTTAGGGCAGTTTACAAAAATATACAGTATGATAAAAGAAGATTTAAAGTAAGCAAGCATGAGATCCACTCAAGTCAACAAGAGGCTAAAATAAGTATGAAGGCATGCATGCATTCCAAGTCTTCTGACTTGGTAATATGGACTAGACCTTGAAGCTTCCTAGCACATATCCTGAGAGGAGTGCAGCAGTGGGGTGGGAAGGGGCTCAGCTTACGGTAAAGGATGGACCACTGCCCTGGCACAGGCTTGAACTAAGAGCTGCAGTTCACTGTTAGCCAGGACGAGAACGGGCCCGCTCCTCAGAGGGGTGAGCACTGAAGGTCTACAGTGACCACGGTGACCACGGTCCTGGAGCACACAGGGGTCTGAGGTGACCTTCGCAAGTTTAAAGTTAAGTCTGTGCTTTCCTGAACCACAGGGATTCCCTCTGGTCCCTAAGATTCCTTGGAGGAGTGTTTTTTAAAGCAGGGAAAGTCCGTCATGGAGCAGGCACTGAGTAGGCACCTTGCTTGTTCCGAGCCTCTAGTAGGAGGTGGGATACAGTGAAAATCAAAGGTAATCAAAGCTGCCACAATTAGTATTAAATTTCTAAATGAAGTCACAACCCGTGAGGCCGCAAGAGATCAATCGGGCCTCATACTGACATTTATTATGGGCCATAATCCTTCAGAAACAGTTGATTCATAACCAACCCCCACGGCGGTGGTGCGCACGTGAATGAACACATTGTAGAGGGGAAATTAGATTATCCAATTCCCTAGAGAGTCATTAATTTATACAGTGGGTTTCAGGAAATATTTTTAAATTAAAACAGTACGGTGTTTAACCTATTTCACAGGTGGCATTTAGGGAAGAAGGGAGCCATTGACTAGAACCAAGCTATGCAATTCACAAAGCAGAGATTAAAGTCTAGAAGGGTCTAGAAACATTCCATTGGCCAGTCTGCTCCTACGGCTGAATGCCTTCTCAAAAGTCACACACTGGGTTTTGTTCTTGGCTTCAAAAAAAAAGTGTGTGTGTGTGTGTGTGTGTGTGTGTGTTGCGCTTAGCTTTAGAAATCAATTAATCTCATCCTGTCCCTTCCTTTTTTTCATGGGATCTGTCTTCTGTTCTCATGGTCAGTGTCGCTGGCATTTACAGCCTGGATTCCCATCACAGCCCCTTTTTTAGGTATAGCAAATAGTGAGCACCAGTGTGTATCAGACACTGGGCAAGACTGTGGGTTAGTAGGCAACAGAAGTCACAATTCTGTCTGCAAGACTCAGAGTCTCCATCTACCAATCGTCCCCAGGAACTCTTAAGTCTCTCAATTCCGATGCCCAGTGGTCTGCACAGATGCCACCAAGAACTTAAATTCTACCTCCAGTTCAGGCCTCTGTATGCAAATTGCTACAACTGCACCATGTCCTTGAGATGAAGTCCCCTTCCCCCATGTGGCATTAAAGGCCTCTTAGCATCTATCTGTGGCAGAATTCCCAGTGTAACCCCAGTTGTATCTTCAGAGACACCCTAAGCTGGGCCACATCACAGCCCTGGCACAACCCTGCCAGGCTCCCCTTTTCTGTGTCAGACTTTCCTTCAGCAACTGTTCCCTTCTCTACCCACCTCATTTTATCTTTACACAGCTAAAGGGATGGGGGCGGGGAGAGGCTGGGAGAGGACTCAGTTGGTGAAGTGTGTATCTTGCAAGCATGGGACCTTGGCTTGATTTCCCAAAACCCACATGATAAAAGCTGGATGTACTTGCAATCCAAGAGCAGGGGAGATAATAACACCAGCCAGCTAATCTAGTCTACTTAAGAGAGTTCCAGGCAGGCCAAAGACCCGTCTTACAAACAACAACATCTGAAGAACAGTAACTGAGATTGCCCTATGGTCTCTACATTCTCATATACATGTGATATATGCTTACTTACATACACATGCACCCTTCATGCACATGTACCTGCACACACATTCACACACACACACACACACACACACACACACACACACACACGAATGAAACTAAAAGTCAGTTTTTCTTGGGGACCCCATCTTCCCCCACCCTTGGATACCACCTCCAAACAGTACCCCTCAGGTTACTCTGTGACACTGAAGTTGCCTCCTGATTTCAGAATTACATAGCACACACTTAGTACCAGGGTCCCCTACTCCTCTTCCCAAAGGTAAGCCAGCATCTTAATTTCCTTATCCCTAGAGACAGCCTAGTGCCTAGTGTGCACCGAATAGTCTCCGTGTGGCCAACACGTGATGGTGGCTGACTTGAAGGTGGGTCTGAAGTGAAAAGGTGAAAGCTACGTGAAGCTGAGGGCACAGAAAGTGGTTAGAATAATGGCCTTCCTTGTACATCTGCCTGGTGCACAGCTCTTGACACTTCAGTGATCAAACAGCTTTTACCTTCCAAATACAAATTTGCATACTTGGCAAGGACTGAGGATAAATGTGCACAAACATACATTTTAGGCTATTTTTTTGTGTATGTGTGTAGAAGGGTGTGTGCTTCTGCATGCAAGGAGGCCAGTAGACCATGCTGGGTTTCCTGTACTACCAGGACTTCCCTTGCTCCCCTGAGACAGCATCTCTCATTGAACCTGGAAGTAGGCTAGAGGCCAACGTGGCCCAGTGATACTCTGTCTCTCTCCGAGACTCCCAGAGGAGGGATTACAGGTGCACATACAGCCATGCCGGCTTGAACCAACATTTTTTTTCCATTCATTCATATTTTGTTTGTTTGGATGGGGGATGGCATATGTTCCAGAGAGTTGTGTGTGAGTGTCAAAGGACACTGACAGGACTTCACTCTCTCCTCTCACCATGTGAGTTCCTAGGAACAAACTCAGGTCGTCAGGCATGGCAAGTGCCTTTATTGGCTTAACCATCTGTCTGGTCCTGACAACATACTTTTACAAACATAAAATACTAATAGCAGGAGCTGGAGAGCTAGCCCAGCAGTTGTGAGTACTGACTGATCTTTCAGAGGACCTTGGTCTAATTCCCAGCACAACCTTTTATAATTCCAGTCCCAGTGACCAATACCCCTTCTGGCTTCCATGGGTACCAGGTACAGACAAAATAGCCATACACATAGACTAAAGTGGAAATAAAACCACTGATACCCATAAGCTTGTTGAAGTGGGGCTTTATTTGATCTCAATGCACTAGTCTAGATACCTCCTCACAGTGGCTGGTTTTGTCTCTCTGTCTCTTTTCTCCACAATCACTATAAGTTACAGCTATAATAAAAGATAAATACCGGGAAAGGAAGAACAGGTTAGACTGGCAGAGATATGAGGTGGATGGAAAACAAAACAAAACAAATAACAAAAATTACTCTGCTACATTTCTGGAGAAAGATACAGTGAGACACCACCCAGGTTGTTCCTGGATGTCATGCTAGCTAATGAGATAAGCTGTCTGTTGTCACCCAGCAGCTGGCTATCCTGCCACCAAGTTGGACAGACAGCCATGTAAAAGTGCAATATTGAGGGACTAAGGAGATGACTCAGTTGGTAAAGTGCTTGCTGAACAAGCACAAGGACCTAGGTTCAGATCCCCAGCAACCACATCATAAAAACGCCAGGCTCAGCAGCACTCATCTGTAATCCCAGAGCTGGGGCAGAACCAGGAGCATCTGGGGCCTCCTGATCAGCTACTCCAGCTGAACCAGAGAGTTCCAGGTGCAGCAAAAGAGGAAGTCTTAAGAATACAGTGGAGAATGATAAAGGAAGATATAATACTGACCCTTGCCCATTATCCATGTGTGTTCATCCCACATGTGCACTCACATGCAGACAAATGAACATGTGCGTGCGTGGGCAGGCACACACACACACACACACACACACACACACACCAGTGCAATATTGTGTAGTATATAAGGGCATACACATGAGCACACAAGTGCAATAGTATGTAGTACAGAAAGGCTGGCACACACGGGAGATGGGAGTGCCTGTGGACCATGGCAGAAACATCTACAGTTTCTTCAGCAACCTTTCTAAGAATATTCATCTCCATCTCTCCTGCAGGGCTACGGGAGAGTCATGTCCACCATAAGTACTCAAAGTGTGTTCCAGGGGATAAATACAGGCTTAAAAGGAAAACAAAACCAAGCCAGGCCAGACAGCTGAGGATTTGGTGATGTGACCTTGCCTCACTGTAATGGGAACATGGAAATCACATTTTGAAATATAAGCCCGGGGATCTCTTTTTTCCATTAAATAAGGAATTTCTTGGGATTTGCTAAACATTTCTGTTTTATTCAATACAGAAACTTTAAGGCAAGAGGGGTGCCAGAAACAAACCTGGAACCTTAAGCCTAGGATGGGGTTTGTTTATTTGGGCACAGGAAACCAGCACACAGCGTTCTGCACCCCTGCTCCCCCGAGGGATGCCCTTCCACGGAGGCTCCGAGAGGAATGCAAGTGTGCACGGGGTCTCTGGACTTGGAGGTTTGGTTTTTTTGTTGTTGTTGTTGTTGAATTCTGCAACAGGTCTGAGCCCAGTGTCTGGAGCTCTCTCTACTTTGCCTCTTGCTCAGATAATCCAGGGAAGATTTCGAAAGATCCATCAAGTGTCAACAAAACACACCCCATGGGCAGCCTGGTCCTGTGGGCAGCTTGGAAATACCCTTTGTAGCACGTGGACTCACAGGGAGTTCTGGCTTCTCTCAGCCTGTAAGACTCGGCCTCCCTGGCCCCAAGCAGGCTGAGGCAATGGAGAAGGGTAAGTAATGCAGAAACACTGAGTCCTCCCGCAGAACAACCGCTAATGTGAAAATAACTCGGAACACCCTGGAGTGCAGTCTGGGAAACCGCCCGGAGCCACAGAGACTCTAGGCTGTTGCAGCTGGAATGAATCTTCAAGATAAGTCATCAGTCCTCTCACTCTCCAGCTAAAGAGGGTGCAGCTCTGAGAAGAGACGGGCCTTGTCCAGTCAGACACAGTCCCTTAATGGCAGGCCTAGGCCCAGACTCCCAAAGCCAAATGTTCTCATTTCTATTACCAGGGGCTGGCTCCCTGTCGTGGTTACTACTGAGTGTCGTCTTGACGAGATCTCTAGGAGACGAACCTCTGGGCATCTCTGTGAGGGATTTTCTAGACTGGGTTAATTGAGGTAGGAAGACCCATGTTGGTTGTGGTTGGGCGTGGGCTGGATTCTAGGCTGAATAAAAAGGAAAGCTGAGTTGTAGCATTTGTCTTACTCTGCTTCCTAACTGTGCGTGTCTCTTGTTCCAGCCACCATGACTGACCAGCTATGACAGACTGTATCCCCTCAAACTGTAAGCCAAGCAATCCCTCCGGCCCACAACTGCCTTCCTCAGCTACTTTGTCACATCCACAAGAAAAGTCATAACTATATCCCTTAAATAATGAAGTGGTGAAAAGGCTATTGGAAAGTTCTGGATTCACAGTCCAGGTCGCTGTGGAGGGACAAGTCACGTGATCTTACTTGCCTCACATGTTGTGAGCTGAATTTGAATTATTCCCCACAGGTTTGTATTTTGAGTGCCTGTTCCCTAGTTGGCAGTGCTATTTGGTAGTATGTATAACCCTTCAGAGGCCAGGCCTAGTGGGCAGAGGAGGTCAATGGGGTGAAAATTTCAAGGTTATTATACCCAGCCCCTGGTTCCAGTCCTGGACTCTCTGCTTCCTGGTCTGTTGCCAACATCATTTCTGCTTTCAAGACATAAGCAGTGGACATATGGTGTGTTTGTGCTGTGACTGTTGCTTAGGGTTGAGGTTGACACATGACAAGTTCTGGGCTGGCATTAGGTTATACGGGAAGCAGACCAACCATTTGGGAGTTAACCTTGCCTCAAGCCCTCTGTTCCACTACTGCAGCCTCTTGGCTCAGTAGCTCTCCCCAGACAAACGGCTTTATTTTTCTGCCCTACAAGTGGTATAATCGAATAGACTGGTTCCTCTGTTTTCACTGCTGGGAAACTCAGAGCAAAGTCTCCCACATATCTCCTGCAGTCACCCAAACACCGTGGGCTTTTCACAAGAGCCTTATTTGTGTCTTTCTTTTGTTCTACCCAAGTTTCTCCTTTATTCCATTTTTTTCCTTCCTTATTCTGCCTTACATACCGTATCACTTAATTAAATAAGGTTGCCTCAAATCATTTTTGGAACGTAGTCTCAAAATAACTTTCAAGAGATGATTGGCCACCACTGTCGATTACAGAGAAGGGAGGCAAACAAGGGCCGGCAAGATGATGGCTCAGCAGGTTAAAGACACTTCAAAGCGCGATGACCTGAGCTTGATCCCTGAATCCCACAGGAAGAAAAAGAGAACTGACCCCTGCAATCTGTCCTCTGACCTGCACACCTGTGCCATGGCACACACGTGTGTAGTCACAAACACGCAAAGTAAACACATGTAAAAAACAGACACACAAGAGTAGAATTTACCTTTTAAAAATCCCTAATTCTTTCCTCCTTTTAACTCTTACAGGTGTGACATTTTCCCTGAAATACAAAACCAAGTGGTGAAGGAAACCATAATGCGGGTCTGCCGCACATCTGTGAGCATCAGAGGGCGGAATCTACATCCCTTCAGAGCTTTGGACCAGGGAAGAGAACAACCAAAAAGTTGAATTTTTCAGTGTCAGGTCGCATTTTATCCTGCATGCTTCTAGCCACACAGCTCATCTTAGAAAGGAAACCATTTAGGAGAGAGGTCAAGGACAGGGGAGGAACAGTGATAAAAAGTACTCAGATGGGGAGAAATGGTTCCCGTTTACTCCCCATAGGAAACAATGCATTTTCATTAGAGGAAAGGACCACATACTGTAAGATAAGCAGTGAAAAAATAATTGATAAAAATCATAAACAGAAGGAAATATTTTGAACATTAGCTTGGGGGCGGGCATGTGAGATTACAGCCATAAAAAGCTCTGAAGGCTGCTCTGCGGGTCCTTGTTTTTGTGTGTTTGTTTAGCTTTTGGTCCTGGGGGTTCCCTGGCATAGCATCAATCATGTGACGAAGTCTCCTATTTTATAACATCACACGCAAGAGAGGCAATCTGTGTCTGTAGGCGCTCTGAGGAGCACGTGCACGTAACTTAATTTGTAGTTCCATTGTGAGTCAGTTCACACTGGCTGCCTGGGCAAGAGCCTATTGGGGGTTGTGTTGTTGTTGTTGTTGTTGCTGCTGTTGCTGCTGCTGTTTTTCAAGCAGTCAGGATCTGGACTGTGGAGAGCAGGGACTCTGATTGAAAACATAAGTTTATACAAAACAAGAGGAGAACCAGGAGTGAGATAGGTGCTGAGGCTAGCCCCAGGCTTCCCTCTGTTTTTTTGCTGAGTAACTGGTTTTTGTAATTATTTGTACCCATCTGATACCAATCAAAGGATCTTCGGGGTTTTCAAAGGCATAGAAAAATAGGATGAGGATAAACATGCAAGAAAAACGGGGCACAAGGAAAGCCAGTGCGAGAAGTAAAGGTGAGAGGGGTATGAAGATTCCTTTCCTGGAGTGCTAGTAACCACAGTGGGCTACAGATGGGTCTCCAGCTTCTAAATGCCAAAAATGAAGATGCAGACACTGAGTCTTCAAATCAGCATTTGTAGATAAGCCAAAATCGTTCTTTGTACAGTTGTGTGTGAGCATACACAGACCACAACACAATCACACACAATATATACACACACATCACACACCCACACATACTCTATCTCTCATACATACCTCTCTCTCTCTCTTTCTCTCTCTCTCTCTCTCTCTCTCTCACACACACACACACACACACACACACACTCTCTCTCTCTCTCTCTCTCTCTGGTTTTCCTGGCTTTGACTGTTGATGGTCCCTCCTCTTGCGGACCCTCGTGAAGGGCATTGCTGTTCTGCCAATCCCCTGTGTTCTGTCAAACTTCTGAGAAGAGTTTTTGGGTATTGCCTGCGGTTCTGTCTTGGAGTAAGTTGGAGGTGCTAGACTGGGAAGGTGCCTGAGGCATCTTAGCTGGAAACGGTGTAGGTGGATAACTATGCCATCCCTCTTGCTTCTCCATGGGATAACTCTCAGCTCTGAGTTCTGAGCTGCAGTAACTCCCAGAAGTCCCCAGAAGAAAATAGCCTGGGTTCCCATGGTGGCCACTGAGTGATGACACCCTTGGGTTGATCCTTTCTCTCCATAATGTGCCCTGGGAGAACCAGAACCAAACAGACTCTGGGTTCTAGTCAATGGTGGTTTCAACATGGCTCAGCACACAGTGGTGGCCAATACACACTACCTCCTATTGAGGTCCCCTTGACCATCCAAGGGCACATCCGCATGAACAATGCCAAGGCTATATCCAACATCACTCTGGTGAGGGACCATTTCATAGAGTGAACTTGTAGCATCGCTGTGTGAAGCTGAATGACTAGCTTTATTTAGCCTGCAGTTGTCTAATCTGTCTATATCTCTGCTCCACATACCCCTCCCAGCTGTATGTGTGCCTCTCTTTCTCTGTACCTGCACCTCCCTCCAGGGTCTCTCTCCCAGACTAGCCTTAAATGTTATAGTTGAGATTGACTTTGAACTCTTCATCTTCCTGTCTCTACCTCCTTCAAGTGCTGATTATAGGTGTGTGCCATCACACCTGGCTGTATATGATGCCAGGGATTGAACCCAGGGCTCTGTGGATGCTAAATACCACCAACTAAGCTGCATCCCAGCCCACTTTACTCCCCTCTCTAACAAGAGACAACCAACTGGTCATTGGTCCCACTGGCTCTGAAATCCCTTAACATACAACATGTTGCTTCTACATGAGTTCCAGTGTTTGAGGGGGGGGGAGAAGAAAAATCACACCCCTTTTTCCTGGTGTGCTTTTCGGAATCCCAGTCCATTCTGCTCAAGTCTTCAGGGTGGAAAGCTATGCGGTGGCCACAGAAGAGAGAAAAACCAGTGTCTCAAGTGGCTGTCACATCTCTCAGTGTGATACCTAAATGGAGTTTATTTGGGAGGGACAGAGCTGTCACTGTGGTCCCAAGAGTATGAGGGCAATTTGTAAATGGACAGAAAATATCAAGGCCTTTGGAGGCATGGAGAAGTACAAGAAGTACCATGTGCTTACTGTGGATAGCAGGATGGGGCAGAATAGCCCCAGAGCAGCAGCTAGCCCAGAAGCTCTGATAGCCGGTTGCTGTCATGCAGAATGCCTGAGGAACAAGAAAGAATCCCAACCCTGCCCTTTGGCAAGCTATATCCAGCACACTAGACTTCTCTAATCCCAAAGTGTGATATTAATCTCCATCACGTAGGACTACGGGGGAGAGTACATGAGACTGTCGAGCCCCCGACCACAATGTGGATATCCTGCCAACAGCGGGGTTTCAGTTTGTTAGCTAATCCCAAGCTCAGGAAATACAAGGGCACCATCTTGGGCGGCAGATGTGCCAATACTCTCAAAGAAAGCATTTCTACTCACAGCTATTTCAGACCTACTTTGCATTTTTTATTTGATTAAATCCCCATAAAGAGAAAACACATCCAGATTATGCCCTCTTACAGAATAACCATGCCTTAGGGTACTTGAATTCATGATTTGAATTTCAGGAGGAAAAGAAAAGAAGAAGAAAAAAAGTCAGAGAGAGAGAGAGAACTCTAAAATAAAACCAAATGAAACGGTTGGCCTGCTACTTTTCTGTAAGAGTTAGCTGTTATTATACTGAAGGATTCTCTTCCTTGAACCCCAGATTTCTCATAACGAAAGTCGAGGTGGCGATGGGCCAGATGCAGGGAAAGTGCTATTCTTTTGGGTCTTTTGGTCTCTTTCAGTTCTGGGACCCCCCTGAGCAAAGCAGTTGAAACGAGTCCTTTGTGTGGTCAGAAAGAGCCACTTCTGTTGGCCACTGTCTCACTTGTGTTCTGAGCATCTTTGAAGCTGCTTAGCCCGTGTACCCCTAATGGGTCCTTTGCTTTTCTTTTCTTGTCAATAAATTAGAGAATATTTTCCCCAGCGCCACTATTCTCCTGTAATTTATGTCCCGCTGTCTCAGGGGTTCATTCAAGGCCCAGGAAACTCGGCTATTCTTTAAAGATTCATTGCAATGTTTGTTTGCAATTAAACTTACAGCTGAGTCCTGTAAGCAGAAACCAGAGGTAGCTGGTCTCCACTGTCACTCTCAGTAAGTCTTCCCAGGCTTAGCCCAGGCTCTGTAGAACTAACTCATCCTGCAGCAGTCTCTTGCGTTTCTAAGCCATCTGATCTCTGAGCTGTGCAATTAGCACCTTGTTGTGGATGTCGCAATGTTCTGATTGTCAGCATCACATAACTGAGCAGCGGCTTATGGGAAGTAGACTATTCCATGCTGTATTCAAGCAGCCTGGTTTACAGTGGGCTCTAGAATCAGAGACTTGGTATCCAGAACTACTTCTGTGTCTAAGATTGCGTGGCAATATGCCATATTGTGTGGTTACATTGTTGATCCCATGTAGCAGATATCTGTGCCTTTTAAAGAGATTTCTTTGTATTATTTTTAATTACACGTATATGCATGTATGCCTGTGTGTATGCATGGGGGTAAAGGTGTCCTCAAAGTTCAGGACAACGTCAGAGTCCCTGGGGCTGGAATTATAGATGGCTGTGAGCTGCCCAAGATGGGTGCTGGGAAGAAGATTCAAGTCATCTGCGAGAGCAGCTCCTCCCCTAAATCTCTCCGCCATCTCTCCAGCCCCAGAGACTTTTATTTTTTGCTTACTAACCTTCACTTTTTTTCTGGAAATACAACCCCCACGTCACTTTGTGACCCAAACAGGCTGAACCTAATACCTATTTTCAGGTCTGTGCCAGGACTTAAGCTCGTCAACTAGTGCATTTTTCCCTCATGGCCTCTGGGCTGAGTGTCAGCTCTGTGACAGTCAGGAATCTGCTGGTACTGCAGACATGTTCTTTTATTCAAAAAAATCTCTAAATCCAAAAGGCTTAACAATTCAAGGTGGATTTTTAGTGACTGATGTTTGGTTATTTATTTATGGTAAGTTTGGTTTTCTACTCATTTGGTTGTGAAACATGGCTTCACTGACGGCATGCCATTAATCCGAGTCTTGACGAACCACACTTCTGTGACTGTTCAGATACAGTCAAGGGTTTGAGTAAAACCCAGGCTAAGTCTTATACCATACTGACATATTGTGAAACATCTGTGTTTTGGATAAGAAATAGGAACTTGAGCAGACATTTTGCATTTGTACATACTATTTCCCATCTGGAAAGTTCACCTACCCAACACCCATCCTTCTCAACTTAAAAAGTCCTGCTTATTTCACATGCTCCAAATGAAATCTCTTCTCTGTAGGGAAGCACACACCCTGACCTACTCGGCAGAACCAGCTACACTACTGCTTTGCTTCCGCAAGTGCCAGCATGAGGGGCTAATGGCATAGCATGGGGTAGAGCTTTTGCCAAGCATGCATGAAGTCCTGGGTTCAAGTCTCCGTATCAATAAGAGAGAAAAAGGTCCCCAAACTCTAGAAAACCAAATATTGATCCATACACATTCCAGTGGTCTCTACGCTGTACTCAGTCATCTTTGTGAGCCACATCACCTTCCCTGTATGCTAGGAGCAGGACTTGTCTTGGGGATCTATGCAGTGTGGGCATGGTAGCAGTAGAGTATCTTACCTACATTGAGTCTCACAGAGGGAAGTGGGGGAAATGTCACAGAGCCAGCCACTAAAAGCAACACATCTAGTTCTTTAAGTTGAAAAGCATAAGTGTCAGCCTATTTTGTAAAAATGCAAACAACTATAAATATAATAATGAGAAAAATAATGAGAAATGAAATGCAGTAGAGAATTGGCTAACAGGCACATCATCTGTTTCCAGTGCTGGACAGATACCTCCTAATCCCAGTGAGCTAAAGCTGCCTCAAACCTATCCGTCACAAGACCTCTCTGGGGGCCTGTGCATGCCGAGGACTCAGTGTATATTTGCCAAATGGAATGAAATTCCTGCCCACTGGGTAATTTATTGGCAATGAGAGTGGTGACTAGGAAGAAGGGAGCCCCAGCTGCAGAGTAGCCCCTTGGAGACTGGACAAGGTCTAATCTGTTAAGGATACTGACAAACATACTCCAATCCCAGGGAATCAGAGGCTATGAGTGTACTCACAACCCGATTATTTAGAACGAACTAATTAACATGTGTGGACTTTACTTCCTACTTCGGTGTGCTTTCCTTTTTAGGAGTAAGTCAGTACCAAAATGACTGCTGTTTGGCTTAACCATTGTGAGGTGTATCTGGCTTTAGGTGTTGGTTTAGAATCCTCCTGATCATGAAAAGGCTTCGCAATCAGAGGACTCCCTGCACCTGGCAGCCCTGAAGCTCTTGTACAGAGTGCATATGTTTTCAGTGGCATTTGGGACTTCGATTGCCTTTGAATGGGGTTTCTGGAGCACTGAGGAAATATGGTTGCACATGAGCTGCCTCGCTCTAGAGCTTACACCAAAGGTTCCTGGGGAGACTGTGCTGGTGGGGTGGACTGCCAGCAAAACTCTGCCCTGCCTTGTCTCCACAGGTATCCCCAGCCCGTGTCACACCAGACAGCTTCTACCCCAGGATGACTGATGTAAAGACTGACCAATTGGGTGCTACACGCATATATCCATGTGGCCAAAATGAGGGAGGGGGGCGGGGAAGGATGGTTTCCCAGCTCCGAGTGCTTCCTGGCTCAACGGGAGACTGGAAGGTCAAAAGAGGGCCTGCCAAGGCAGCAACTCAAGTCAAACCAGATCCAAGGATTTGTCACAGAATATGCCAAAGAAGGTATGGCAAGGCAAGTGAGAGCCAGGCATGGGTGCTCAGGTGTCCCGGCCTGAGTGGGAATTTGAATGGGCAGAGTGATAGAGGTAAACCCCAAATTACATCCAGGCCAAGACAATTCTCAGGCCTCTACTTCTGTTATACTTTCAGGGCAAGTATGCTAGACTGAAGTCAGGATCTTCTCTAACTCACTGGCGTAAGCTGCCAGCCACTCAGAAGGCTCCCCAGCTTTTATGAATAACGTGTTGAGTAAATGAGGGCCTAGGTGTGGCCCCACTCTTACCCTCCGCCTCTACCTTCCCACAGTCTCAGGCTGCTGGTATTCGGCTCTAACCATGACTGCAAGGTAAGCATGCTCGGAGGAACAAACTAAATGCAACTGAGGTCCCCATACAAATAACAGTCAACATATTCAACATCTCCAGTTTAGACACATTTATTAAAAAGCACATTCTCAAGCGAGCCCTAAGCTTTTGCTCATTCCGTGGTCTTTGATGGCACAATTGGCTCCTGAAGATCCAGCTGCTCTTGAACCACTCACCCGTTCAACTTTGGCTAAGCCATGCAGTGGTCTTGGGCACACCATAAAACCTTCTCAGTGATTTCTGTGCCTCCTATGTAAAATGAGAGCGCTAGACTGGATGATTGCTGAATCCTTCCACCTTCATCCACTCAAGCGGAATTGTATTTAACTTATCTTTTTTTTGGTTCTAGTGAAGAGAGTGTTTGAATCAAAGTTACAGCTGAGGCTCTTTGCTGTGAAGATCATGTAGGCATGCTAGCTTTGTGCTCGACATCTGGGATGATGGGACCAACCTGTAGCCTTAGGAAGCCCACTCATTCTCTTTCCCTTAACAACGTTCATCTCCTCAGTGCTGGGATTACACGCATGCACCACCATGTCTGGCTTTTTGAACATGTGGGCCCTGGGGCTTAAACTCAGGTCCTCAGGCTTGGGTAGTATGTAGTTTACCAACTGCGCCATCTTCTCAACCCTACACCGTGCTTCATCTTGGCATATCCCCTCACAGAATGTCTTAACACCCCTACTGACCTTAGGCTAGGTTTATTTTCCTGTAATTATGTGTGGAAAAACATGTTAAAAGATTAAGGACCTAATCTCATAATTCATTTCAGAGGTTCTGTCCACTATGTTGGTAGGAGAATATTAAAGGAGTTCCTCACCTCTCTGTAGGCATGAAGGAGACTGGGAGGAGCCTGGGACAAAATATGCCCCCTCCTCCCCAAGACCTAGTTCGCTCAGGTTGGCTTCATGTGTTAAAGTTTCCAGAACATTCCAAGACAGTACTATCGGCTGGAGGAATTGAATGTGCCTATGGGGGCATTTCATATTCAGATCATAACAGACATAGGCACTGCTTCTCCCAATGCCGAGAGCTGCCACCCATTGAGCATCTGTTCTGCATAAGCACTCTGTGGGAGCGCTCTCCTCACTCTCCCTGACTCTGATGCTGATGCGATCATGAACACTGCTAAGGGATGCTTAGAGGAGTTACCCAACCCAGCTAAGCAAGAGACACAGAGGACCAGTGAGTGATTCAAGTCGAGGTCGGGCCCCTTCAAACCAGTGGGCTCTAAGTGCCCTCTGTACTAGGCACTAATGCTAGTGAGGGTTTACAGCCTACATTTGTAGCTCAGACAATTTTAAAGTTGAAATGCATTTAGGAAATCATTTAATCTTAGTGAGTTCTTGGAGAACCTAGAAGATTTAAGAACACATCTAAACAGAGTAAAGGGAATGGCATAATTATATGGATGGATGCCCACACATTACACATGTCTATATTTATACTACAAATGTAAAGTCTTTCTTTACAAGCTGCCATGGAACATTCTCAAAAATTGGTATATATTTGGCCAGGAAAACCTCCCCTCAATCCTTTTCATTTAAAATGCTGGGGTTGTATTGTGAACAACATGTCCTCCAGCCTACATGCATTATCTTCTCCTGTGGGGACTTAATGTTCTAGCCAAGAGGAACAGAATTGCCATTGTCTAAATATGCCCTGCTTTCCCAGACTCAATACTTTCTTTGTCCATATTGTTCCTGAGGCTTAGAATGTCTCTCCCAAGTATCTGTCTATGGAACTTCTATGTATTCCTCAATTCCACCTCAAACACTATTTTCTTCGCAGGGCTGGTCCCGACCCTCACATTTAGACTAACTAACATGTCCCCTCACTACCATACATCATAGTGCCAAACTTTGGAATGAACTGGGGTCCAGTCTTAGGAATCTCTAACACACAACATGAAACCTTCCATGCACAACAGTACACTACACAAAGTCACATAGTCACTGAGTATATAATTCAGGGGTGCTTTACTGCAGGGATGGTGTGTGTGTGTGTGTGTATTGATTTCAATATATTCTAATAGAACCACTCTGTTTTACATTAAATACTCATTTTGCCCTTTAAATATGCCTGTGTTGAAACTGCAGCATTCTTTCTATTATTTGCATTAACTTTCTAAGCTAAAATAAATAAGTTTATATAATAGGCTGAATCAGCAAATAGGATTAAGTCAAAACATCTTTTAAAAGGAGAAATGGCTAATGGAGTATGAGTGTCGATAGTTAATGTAAAGAAACAGAAAAGAAGAAAAGCCACCCATGATAGGATTTGTTTTTAGACAAACAGCACTTTCATTTGTAAAACATACGACTTTTTAAGAAGCATGTGTGTGCATTGTGTGTGTGTGTGTATGTGTGTGTATGTATTATGTTCATGTACATGTATATGCAGGGGCATACTAGTTAATTTGGGGTTTTTTTTGTCAACTTGATACAATCCAGGGTCATGTGGGAAGAGAGAACATGAATGGAGAACATGTCTCCATCAGACAGGCCGGTAGGCACCTCTGTGGGGGCATCTCTTTGACTAATGGTTGATATGGGAGGGCTTAGATCACTGTGTGCAGTGCCATACCTGGCAGGTGGTCCTGGGTTGTATAAGAAAGTAGGCTGGGCAAGCCTCCATGATCCTCCACAGTCTCTGCTTCAGTTCTTGCCTGCAGGTTTATGCCCTGAGTTCTTGCCTTGGTTCTCCTTGATCTCTCTGTAAGCCAGACAGACCCTCTCCTCCTCCAGGTGCTTTTGTTCAGTGTTTTATCATAGCAACAGAAAGTGCATATGTCCACGTAGAGTAGAGAGGGACAATCTTAGGTATCATTTTCAAGAATGTCACCCACCCTGAGGCAGGGTCTCATTGGCCTAGAGCTTACCAATAAGTCTGGACAAGTTTGCTAGAGGTCTCTGGAGATTCTTCTGTCAGTCTCCACCTTCCCGGCGCAGGGACTGCAAGCATGTGCCATCGTACCTGGCATTTTTTATGTGGGCTTGGGGGACTGACCTCAGGTCCTCACAGTTACAAGGCAAGCACTTTATGGACTGAGCCATCCAGTTAACCTCAAAGCATAGGACTTTCTACTAATGTAACCAGTAGTTTGTTGGCAAATGATACTCTCAAAAAGTGCATCCTAAATTTTATCTGAGCCTCTCGTGATATCTCAACCACTACTGGCCACTTTCCTCTGGTGCAACTACACAAAATGAAAAGTTAAAGGAAGAGGCTGAAGACCACCCTTTGCATTTCATGGACCTTACCAGGCTCCATCAGCACCATCGTATTGGTGCCTGCATATACTACTGAGATCAGCATTACCATCATCATCTTATATGAGACAATGGACATCTAAAAAATTTTCCTATCCAGTAGGGATGGAAAGAACCCAAATACACCTTACAGGGTCAGATGGCTGACTTAGCAAAGGTGTTTGTCTTCCTCTTCCCTTCCCCAAATTCCCTGGCAACGGCAGAAAAGATACACATGCAACAGCATCTATAAAACCAGAAAGGATGTGGTCAGCAGATAGAAGTTCTGAGGAATTTCTGGATGTGAGAGTTTATGATGGCGAGAAGCTTCAAAGTGGAAGAGATACCCAGATGGAGCCCTGTGGCGATGAAGACATCCTAAAGTCAGAAGTGGCTAGAACAATGAGAGGCAAGAAGCTGCTGAACACAAGAGGCCATGAGCACAAAGGACAGGGTGGCTTGATAATTGACAGCATCCATAGCCCACCCCTCCCAGGATGAGTGACAGCAGCCATGGCCCACCCTTCCCAGGCCTGTAAGCCTGCTGGTGGGAGATCTCAACAACCTTCCATCAAATATCAAATGATACACAAACACAAGTAAAGATATAGAGGTCACCAGCCATTTTATCTATAACCCTAGTTTAATGGATACACCAAGGTATCCCTATTTATTATTCACAAAAGGAATCAACCTAGGCATCCATATGTGGAAGAATGGATGAAGAAAATACGGCATATACATATACACACAGTGAAGTGTTATTCAGCTCACGGGGGTGAAGCTGTTGTTTACAGCACTTTGGATGGGCCTGGAGAACACTGTGTTGAGGGAAACAAGCTAGAGACAAAGAGACAAGGGCTGCTTGCCCTCACATAACCTGTGAGAGCTCTGTCTACTTTCATGGCTCTCATGAAAGTAGACAGATAAGCTGTCAAGGGTGGGAGGAGGGGTGGAGGAAGGCTGGTTGGCAGAGACAGGAATGCAACTGGATGGGGCGGGGAGTAGTTTAAAGGTTCTGCAACACAGGTGGATAGTTATGGTTGATATTAATTGTATAGTTCCAAATAGCTAATAAAGGGGTTTGAAAACTAATACAAATAAAAGAACAATATTTGAGGTGATACGTATGCCAAGTTTCTTGATCTGATCATTTTAAATTGTATGTATTGTAATATTCCCCTGTATTCCATAAATAGGTTCATTTATTGAATTAATGAACAATTTAACAGACTAACAGAGAGGCGACTCAACTGATAAAATGCTTGTTGCATAGGCTGGAAAGCTTGAGTTTGGTCCCCATGTAAAACGCTGAGTTTAGTGGTGTACTTTCATTGGGACCTGCAGCTTGACAATTTAGAGACCCTCATTGCTAGGGAGGCAAAGCCAGGGCACCCCTAAACTGGGAAGCCTCAGATCCCAGTGAAAGATTCTGTCTCCAACAACAAGGTGGACGGCTCCTGAGGAAGGATAGCCAATGCTGGCCTCTGCTCTCCATACACAGGCGCAGGTATGCTCACATTCACATGCACATACACATGGCATCTTAATACCTTGTTGCAAATGAGTACATATCTCCTACCCACTCACCCCCCATATAAAACTGTAAACGTACACTCTTAAGGTTCCAGTACTCAATTATAAAGGTATGCATCAAAATGAACATTCTCCTCAAGTAACTCTCACAATGTTTACAGGAAGCCTGTCCGTAAAATAAGGCAGAAAGCAACAACCCTCAAAACCCCAGAATCACAGACACCACATTTTCTGACCACAGTATAATCAAGTTAGAGGTTAAATTGAGATTAGGAAAAAGGAGCCAGCTTTCCATACTTATTCTTTCAATTACATAACTCACGGGTCACATCAATTTTTTAAAAACACGAGACTGAAAAATCAGCGCTGTAAATCAGATCTTACAAGATGTAACCTAAATAGCAATTTCCCAGGCCGACAGATTAGAGATGACCAAATTATCCCAGGAGACAGAAAATATCAAGTAAAACCCATGACCTAAAGCCAAGTGTGGTATAGTACGCCTTTAGTCCCAGCATTTGGGAGGCAAGGGCAGGCAGCTATCTATGAGTTCAAGGTCAGCCTGGTTTATGTAGAGCATGCTGGTGGTCCCGCCAAGGCTACATTATTAGGACCTAGTGTGAATAGCAATGGCTATTCATAGGAGAAGTTCATTATCGTGACAGAGTAGGAATCGAAGATACGTTATTACACTAGTAAAGTGTACAAGCAAAAATTTATGGTAAGCTGTTTTCAGTAGCAACATAAGCACTGAAGAAGGCAAAATGATCACTGCTACAAATAAAATTAGGTACTCAGAAAGAAAAAAAGGTTAATTTTCTTGAAAATCTTCAAAGACATAAGCAAATGTGAAGGTTATCCCATGTTCACAGATAGAAATGACATAAAAACAATGTCAGTGCTTCCGCAGAGGACTACAGACTCAAAATAGGTTTGATAAAACCTCTAAAGGATTTTCAAGGAAAATTGAAAATTACAACTTTAAATTTTATTAGAAAGAGCAAATATTTATATAAAGCCATAACATGAAAGAGAGACAGGCTCTACTAGGGATTGAGCTTTGCTATAAGTGTTAGTAATTAAGACCCTTAATAATAGATGTAAAGGCAGAGAGATGGTGAACAGAGGATAGATACAGAAGAAAATATGTGTGGGAACGTGATATCAGACAGAGTCTGGTGAAAGAAGGAGACTATCTCATAAACAGTCCTATCACTGAGGGACAGAATCAAAACAGATCCTACTCACAATACATAGGAAAATCAGTTCTGGGGATCTCCATATTAAGTGAATTAACCTATTAAATAGTGTATGTTTTCTCTCATTTGTAGTTCTTAGGAGGTGTATGTGTGTGTGTGTGTGTGTATGTATGTGTGTGTATGTGTGTTTGTTTCTGGGTGACAGAAGAGACCATCAGGAGAGAGGAGAGGAGAAGGAGGGCACAGAAGCACGGATGGAGAATAAGCTCAAAATACACAAGCTTGAAAATAAATAAAATCACAATGCTTTTAATCGTGAGTTGCAAGACTTTGATAATTTTAGAAAGAAATGTAAGAGATTAGCTTTATATCCTTGGGAATAATTTCCTAAGAAGTAGAAAGCCTCAATATAATGACATAAAACATGCATTTAAATTTATTAAAACTAAGGGCCTCCGTTGAGCCAAAAACACTATAAAATTTAATAGGAGCTACTGGAAAAAATATTACAGGAGCTAACGAGCAAAACATTTATATTCAAACTATGTAATGAGCCTCTGACTTGGTGTTGAAATAGCAAAAATCAAATTTAAAACCAGGAGATACAGACATTTGACAGAAGATGTATGGACAGGTTACCCAGTGATTGATGATGGCCAGAGAAATGTCAATTATACACTGATACTATTTTATGCCTAATATATCAGTAAAATTAATCCATTCCTTAATACCAAATACCAGAAAGACAGTGCGCCCTGGAGAATTTGCCTGCACTTTTAGTAGGCACGAGAGTGGACATAACAGCTGTGAAAGTCAACTTATCTTATGCTAACCAGATGCATGCTCCATGACCTAGCAAGGTACCATGTATGCATACCCTGCAGGGATCCTTACTGATGCTTATGAGGACATGTGTTCCAGAAGAGTCATAGCAGAATGTTTATAGCAGGAAAACAAACTAGAAAGCCCAAATATTTGGGGCTGGAGAGTTGGCTCAGTAGTTAAAAGCCCTTGCTTCTCTTACACTGGACCTGGATTTCGTTCTCAGAACCTACATGGTGGCTCATAATTGTTTGTAATTCCAGTTCCAGGGGATCTGATGCTCTCTCCTGTCCTCTGAGAGTACCAGACACACATGCAGTGCACATACATACAGGAAGACTAAACACTAGTACACTGGAAAAAAAACCTTTAAAAAAAAAGACAAGTATTTATCCTAAGAATGATGCTATATTTACATATAATAAGTTCTACATACTCGTGCTGTGTTGTGCTAAAATGAAGGAACTACAGCTTCTTGTACCATTCATGTTAAATGAGAAATCAAGCTGAAAACAATGTAAAGACCATGCTAATACAATTTAAAACAAAACAATATTAAATACTATGACCTTTATAGATATATACATATGTAATTATTACTACTACTACCACCACTACTATTATTAAATAATTATATTATTTTAAGACAGTGTCTCATTAAGTAGTACTGGCTGTCCTAGAACTTACTATGTGGATCAGACTGGCCTTGCATTTTAAGAGATCTGCATGCTTCTGCCTCCCCAGCACTAGGATTACAGGTGTATGCCACCCACCCCCTACTAGCTGCCATTATTGTTTTAAAAGGCAATTGTGGGATAACATAAATTTCTGGGTGATGTTTTCTCTAAGGGAGAGAAATCATGGTGGCTGGAGCCTCTGGGAGTGGCACACAAGGCTAGGGGTGCCTGGTGGTGTTAGCGGGGCAATGTCCACAGCTGTCTGTTAATTACCTGCTTGATAGTCTGCTTCCACAGTACATGTTTTCACCTATACATATTAAGTATTACACCTTCTATGGGAACAAGAATTTTAAACTCTTGTTTAAACACTTATGTTTTAAACACTTAAATACTCAAAACAGCTTGGTGGCTTTATGATTCACTTTTAAAATCCTTTAAGCCAAGTGATAATTTCTCTGGTGTTTAAACTGTTTCAAAGCACGTGAGAAGACGAGAGACTGATTTATAAAACTTTGGGCTAGCATCATTAAAGACTGGCAGGACCCAATGGCACTGACTTACAAAAAGAGAACAATGCAATAATCATAAATCATATCAAGTAGCAAAAGCAACGACTACATCAAATCTAGCAAGTGCATCAGTAGACAGGTAATTGTAAAGACAAGACATCCATTGATCACACAGAATCACTATGTAAATGTAGCAGAGGAAAAAAGGCAAGTGAGTATTTTAATGAAGGTGAACAAATTTTGATAAAATTCAACAACCTTTCCTGATAAAAAATGTGGATAGGAACTTACAACTGGATAATAGCATCTACCGTACATATCCGGCAGGCCATACACTCGGTGGTGAACTACTTCTAGAAATACTTCATCACTGGAATGAGTTAAGTCTGTAAGAACTTGAGACTGTTGGTTTCAACTGCTCAGACTCAAAAGCATTTGGGTTCCAGGTTCACTGAGAGATCCTGCCCTATACCTATTGGGTTCCTGGCAATTGATGCTTGGTGAGGGAGGCAGAGTCACTCTCCTTTGGGGATATGGCTGCTCATAGGTGGTCCTTGCTCCAGTGGCTGGCTACATGCCCATGTGGATACAGTAAGCATTAACTGGACTCAGGGTTATTAGTAATAAAACAAAAAATAAAAAGACATCAAATTGGAAGAAGACGGAATGTAGGGCACTGGGGGAGGGGGAGATGGATGGATACAGTTAATATGTACTGTATACTGTGTGGAACTTTCAAAGAGTAAAGAATGTTAATGAGCTGAACAAAGATGTCATGAAAGAATAGGCCAAACTAGACATAGCCAAACCCTACAGGTAACTGTGGAGAGCTGGGAGTGGAAGGGGAGGTCTTCCCCAGGGAAGAGCACATCGATTGGTAGGCCAGTGACAAGTCAATCGGCCTTGAAGAAATACATACAAGTAATATTATATGGGCATTATACCTTATATTCAGCAATATAGATGAATATACACATATTATATATATATATATATATATATATATATATATATATATATATATGCATTTGATAATAATTAGTGAAAAAAAGAGGTCCTGAATTTGCAGGAGAGTGGGGAGGGTTATATGGGAGAGTTTGGAAGGAGGAAAGGGAAGGGATAAATGTAATTAAACATAATCTCAAAATTAAAAATTAACAAAACTACAGTAGAGAGAGAAAAAATGTACGGCATTGACCTTTGACCTGCATGTGCAGGTCAAAAGCAAACGATTCTGCACACACACACACACACACACACACACACTTTAAAGCATGTAATTTTGGGGTGGAAGTGTAGACTACATAACTAACATACATGATGTTCTAGGTTTATTCTCCAGCACAAAAAAAAAAGAAAGGAAGGAGAGTTATCATAAGTGGCTTTTAGTGTAGTCATAGAACGGTGCCACCACCTAATTCCAAAACATTTTCATCACCACAAAAGGAAAGTCTGCAAGCATTAGCGGATATTTCTTTTTAAGTTTGATAGGTTTTGCCACATTGCCTTACAAAGTTAAAACAGCTTCCTTTAACACAGTCTCATCACAGCCATCCTTGGACACAGTTTCACCTCAGTACACAGAATTTCAAGGCTTTCAGGTCACCCCTACTTCCTTCTCCTTCCTCCATATAACAGGACCTCACTGGTCTTCTTGGATAAGGACAGGAAATGCAGTCCCTCACTGCCTCTATCTCCACAGAGACTCTGACTGCATCCCGGCACGCTTTCCACACTTGCAAAGGTAAGGAGACAGTTGGGAAATGGGGTGCCGTGTAGAGTTTCTGCAATATTGGAAATAGGGGACTAGATGCAACAAAGCGTGTTTTAAAAATTGCATCAGGGCTGGAGAGATGGACCAGCAGTTAAAAGGATGTTCTGTTCTTCAGAAGATCTGAGTTTAGGTCCTCACACTATGTCAGGTGATTCACAACCATTTGTAACTCCTACTTCAGGAGCTTTGGCGCCCTCTTCTGGCTCCTGCAGGCACCACACTTATGTGCAGATGTCTACCCCACCCCACAAAATTACAAATAAAAACACTTTTTTAAAATGCACTGAAAATCCAGCATGACTTCAAGTACTTTACAGTCCTTCAGAAGATGCACCGATGTCTGTAGGTATGCATGGTTTCTATTCTGATCTTGTCAAAGTTAAAGGCATTCTAATGACCCCAAGGTTCTAAGTTCAATGTCATGGCAACCAGGAAACAAAGACAACAACAGCTTCCCCCTCCCCCCACCTAGCGCCCCCCTCCCCAGTTAATACACGGACCTAATCCGGTTGCTCTGTCCTGGACCAACAAGTACCTCCCCAACTCAAGCCCCCAATTATCTGCAAAGGCTTCACACCCAAGACAACAGCTGGCTCTGTAAACTGGTCCCAGCTCAGCTGCTTGGCTTCCAATCCCAGGCTGAGAACATAGCCAGCTCAGCAGCCTGGGTGGACAACGTCTGCTCCCCTTTCCTCCTTTCCTCCTGTGTGTTTTAAAGAACATCCAAAGAGAAGATAATGAGAACCTGCACGAAAACCCATTGGTGGGCAGGAGGAAAGAAAATTGTGGTGACTTAGGGACGCCACCGCATGTTTATGGGAATGCTTTTGTGAGTAACACCGCAGTAAAAGAGAGGCCCCTATAAAATGCCACATTCTTCAAAGCTCTTTATAAACAACATTCTCTTTTGAGGAGTGGGGGGGGGGCGCTCAGTCATGGTCCTTCCTCATCATTTCGCTTTCAACAAGTGAGAGGAATTCTAATTATAGCATCTCCTAGTAGTGCAGGCATTTACAGAGCCAAGTGCAGAGAAACGTCCACATACTTACATGTATGCACACAGGCACACACATGCACACATGCTGGAGAGATTTAAAAAAAAAAAGAAGAAGGAGGCATGGGGAGATCTTTATATGGTACAGCAGTGTAGTGCCAGGGGACAGGACGGGGGTGGCAGGGCAGACATTTTACTAACCCTAACCCTATTTGGTTTTTTTGGGGGGGGAGGGGCCTGTATAGCTCTGGCTGTCCTGGAACTCACTCTGTAGACCAGGCTGGCCTCAAACTTAGAAATCCGCCTGACTCTGCCTTCCAGTGCTGGGATTAAAGGCGTGCGCCACCACCGACCGGCCTCTTTGGGTTTTCTGACTGGTTGTATTAAGCACACATACTTGAACTCCAAAGCCAGTCTGGTCCCACTCTCCTGAGTGAGCACCCGGTGCTATCTCTATACCATCAAGGCAAGAGTGTGCCTGTGTGCTCTGCTTCCCCTGTCCTTCCTGTGTGAGAGGCTCCAGGACATGCATTCCAGAGCAGCCCTCCCGGGGAGCCAGTTGTGGGCAGGTAACCGAAGCTGCCTTCTGCCTTACTGTTAATAAGAGTAATTGGCGCACCGCGGAGGGCCTGCTACAGTGCTGTGATTTGCCCAGTATGGAGGTCTCCCCTGACCAGATGTGCCGGCAGCGGTGATAGAAATATTTTCCACATGAGCCCTCCTCTTGCCTGCTTAAGTGCTCCGGGCTGAATGAGGTGGGCCCATTTGTCATTTACTCCACATAGTAAAAAAATCAACAGGGAAGTTGCAAACTTGGACTTCAAGCAGAGAGACCAGTGGTCTGCTTTCGGCAGTCAGCATTTCTAATCTACTAGGCATCTCTGCTTCCCTCTCAAGAGCTCTGTTCCCCCAGAGACGGTGCACAGCGCAGAGGGCTTGGGTAACTAACAGGCAGACAGCCTGGGACAAATGACCACCTCAGCCTTGCAGCATGGGCATGGGTTGGGGAGCACACCCATAAGCATGGAAGCATGCTTAGGGAAAAAAAGCAATTACATTAGCTTTCAGGGTTCCCTTGGCCCCTGACAAGGCAAACAAAAAGCAAAGCCGGGAAGTGGCCTCGTGGCCCATTTAAAAGACAGATAGACGTAAAAGTCACTAGGCTTTTCAAGGAGGAAGATGGGTTCAGGAGAAAGGCTGCATTTGGATTATTCTTGTCTCTGAGAATTTCCATTGGAGTTAGTAGTGAAGGAGTAGAGGAAGATTCCAAGTTGGTGCCCGTTCATTTGCAGGGCGGGGAGGAGACATTAAGTGCTCCTTCCTCCCTATGCAGTGATTAACACTTCCAGACTCTGCTTGCATCAAGACGGTCTCCTGGAGGTATCAGTGATATCCAGAAACATACCCAGCAAACACAGGAGCCAGATCGATAAGAAGTTGTCCTCACAGAAACTAAGACTAAATGCCCTTCCATTTGTCCCCCTGTCACATCTGGGCATAGCGCTCTTCCCCCTCCACGCCCACAGCAGAAAGCAAACAGCAGGTTTACCCGTGCACATCAAAGTGAAGGAGGAGAAATTCCGGCATGAAGGCAGGGGGAGAGAGGTAACCTCTCATGTATGCAGGTTCTCTCTGAGCACAAGAGGAGAAATGCCTCCAAGGCAGTGTCCGTCGCCCTGCATCAGCACCAGACCCTACTGGAATCTCACACGCACTCCCCCAGACCCCTGCAAACAGCAGAAGAAACATGCATGCCTTAGACATCTGTCACCCAGGCCATGGCAGGTCCCGTCCCCGGGGAGGCAACTGCGTGGACAGGCTCAGCACGAGATTTTAGAAAGCATAGGCTCCTTCAAGAGGAATAGAAGTTTCCCTGCAAGAAAAGCCTAAAACAAAGCCATAGAAAGCATTATTCTTTACACACCACCAAAACCTATTCCCCGATCCCTCTACGTAGACAGAAGGGGAAATTTAATGCTGACAAAAATATAACTTCTGACAAGATATTTTATTTGGCTTACCTCTCCCCCAGGTCTTGCTAACATTGCTGTCTCAGTGTGGAACAATGTTAATAACAGGTAGCTGACAAACATTATTACCCAGAGTCAAAGCTACCCTGGAGGAGACTCCGTCTGCCAAGTGCTAGCGCTAGCAGATGCACTTGTGTCTCGGGGATTCCAGCCTGGAGTTCCGTAGGCACCGCGCTGGTTCCCTGGCTCTTTTCCCCCACTGTACTACCCCGTGCTCTGAGCTCAGCCTCTGCTCTGAAGAAAACTGGTAAGCTGATCTCTTCATGTAATAACTTCTCCTGGCTGGGGGAGGGGACAGGAGCCAGCTGGGAGCTGGGGGGCTGCCTTTAACAGAAAGCAGAAAAGGGGAGGGACAAAAATGATCAATGTGGAGCGTGCATCTGGCCTCATTCATGAAAAGGGGTCCAAGGTAAGCACTCTGAACGAACGCAGGGGGATGGCTCTGCCTCCTCCACTGAGGCAGGCAGGAGGCAGTGGTCTGCAGCAGGAGGAGCTGCAGACAGGCAGACTGGAGAAGCCAGGAGACCCGGGGCATGCACAAGTTGCCAGCCCTGGGATATAGTTTATTTTTCCCACTGGCCCCAAGTCAAGAGGTGGGTGGATGGCTTCTGCATTCCCCCTTTCCATCCATTTGATAGTTGTAGAAATCTAGGCAAAGATACCACCATCAAAAGGCAGCATGGGAAGTAGTTACCAGCATGCCACTTGCTTGTCCTGTGACCAGGAATGGATATGAACGGGGAGCCACCGTGTCTCCCTCTCGCTGCTTTCCTGGGTTGTGGTACTTAAACCAGCATATTAAGGAATTATTGTAGAGGGTGTAAAAATAAGTTGTAAAGTGGGGACAAGAGAACTCTGGGTGGTGGTGTTGTCAAGAAGGCGTAGGGTGACTCTTAGCAGGCTCAGAGTGACCATCAGAGTAGAGTTGGGGGACACAGGGAGCAAAGAGGTTTGCACAGACCTGCAGAAGCCTGCAGAACTCCAGACACCAGCTTTGTTCTGTAATGGTATGAATCAAAGTCCAAAGTGGGTTGCGATGCACCAAGTATTGGATTCTGCCTATAAAGGCACACAAAAGCATTCTGAGCGTATTGGTGGTCAGAAAGAATAGGGTGGCATCTGGCCCAGTAGAAACAGCTCCAGTCCTGGAATCAGGCATGTGTTGGTTCAAAACCCACTTGTATAATTAACCCCCTTGAGCCCTGATGGTCCCTCCTGTGAAATGGAGAAATGTCACCCAATGGTCAGGAAGATACTTCAGAGATCACATAAGCACGTGACTTGGCACAGTTTGTGCCACAGAAGTTCTGGAAGTGCCAGGCTTTGTCTTTGGCCTGATATAAGTTCAGAATTCAGCCCCAGAAAGTAAATTAACAAACACTTGAAAGCCCTGGGTTACGGTCATTATTCTGCACAAAAGAGGAACCGGTGAGCCTAACTACAGTTTGCAGCTTCTGATTATCCCTGGCCATGTGATGACGTCTTACCAGTGAGACTTCTGGGAGGGTCTGCGTGGAAAGTACTTAGAATTCCTCTTTCCAGAGAATCAAGAGAAAGGAGGATGCAGTGGTCCCCATATCCACAAACTGTACTTCAGTGGCCACCTTGAGCCTGGGAGTCAGGTCTTATAAACCATTCTGTTTTCTATCCATTCTCCTGGCAAGAACACCTGGGGTTCCCGTGGTCGCACCTTAACATCCTCAACAACCATTCTTTAAGCTATAGGCTTGCCTATGGTGACCAAGGAATGCAGCAAGGAGAAATGAGTAGGGTTTACTTTATTTTACCTTTTGCCTCTGCACCCTCTTCCTTCCTATTGTCTCGTGTCCACACTGCTTCTGCTCCTCTTTTCTAAGAGGCAGTGTTACTGACTTGGTAGCCGGCCAGAAGTACAGGCATTATTTTAGAAAGCCCAACTCCTTAAATGACCAGGGATGTTTCCTAGCCAGGGGTTGGGAAATTCCCTTCAGAGGCTCTGGTAGTAAATATTTTCAGTTTTGCAGCCCATATGGTTGTGTCTGGGGCAGCTACTTAACTAATCATAACGAACACGAGAAGTCTCAGGTGACACGCACGTGATAGATGTGGCCGTGCCACAGTAAAACTTTACCTGTACAAATAGTCTCTTGTTGGCCTGGAACCTTGCCCAGCAGGCCAGGCTGGCTGGTCCTCAAACTTCCATGTATCTGCCCACTTCTGCCTCCCATTCTGCTGTTGGTGAAATTGTAAGCTTATATCACTGTGCTCGGCTGTAGATGTGCGTTCTGGGGATCCCAAGTCAGGTCCTCGGGCTTTCAAGGCAAGTGGTTTTCCCAACTGAGGTTGTTTCCCCAATTCTGCAAGATGATTTCTGGCAACTCTCCCTCTATCACAGAAGGCCTGGGAATGTCACCAGTAGACCCACTATCTCAAAGTACAAGAGGTCATGTTCTAGCCATTCTGTGACTTCTCAGTAGCGCCAACAATGATGCCCTCTTAAGGGAATGCATGGGGAGAGATACCAAACTCAAGATTTGACCACCATCCATTATGCAATTGAGCAGCATTGTAAATACTCCCAATACTGCAGTATACAGCCCGAGTAACTATTTGTTTCCAGAACTTTCTCATCATCCTCCACAGGAATTACGTGTGCTAATGCATAACTCCCTGTTCCCATTGTCCTTGGAAACCCCCAATCTACTTTCCATCGCTATGATTCTGCCTATGCCCAGAAATGGAATGACAAACGTTGTCCCCTTCTGTCTGACTTAGCTCACATAGTGTACTGTTCTCAGAACTTCCTTATGCTGTGGTATACATCAACAATTCATTTTTTTTAAAAGACTGGATAACATTCAGCTGTATAAACTACATTGTATGTCCTCTTGACAACAGTAATACTCCAGAGAACACAGGCTTATGAGTATGTGCCGGAATCCCTGCTTTCAGTTTGTCTGGACCTAAATCTGAGAGCAGAGTTCCTGGACCTGATGGTGACTCATGGTCCTGATGCTGCCTCTTCAGCGTATCCTGCCAGCACATGCTAACACAGATGCCATCACGCAATGTTTAGCTTGTCGAGGACCAGGCACCCTGTTTTCCAAGGTGGCTGTACCATTGACTTTTCTATGTGCAATGTGCAAAGGTTCAGGTTGTCTTCACCCCTGGCCAGTGCTTGTCATTTCCCACCTTCTGATACCAGCCATCACAGTAGGGTGACATGCATGTCCTCTTTGAATCACTCTCTTCCATAGCTCCCTTGAGAAACCTGCTTGTTTATTTTCCCATCATCCAACAATCTCTGAGCACCTGTAATCACAGCAACATTCAGGCTGTGACACATCTAACATTGACAACAGCCTTACTGTGCTAACTTGTCCTGTGCCATACACAGGTACAATGGGTAGATGGTAGGACTGGTGTTCTGGTCCTGACACCCACTTCCCTCACTTCTGAATGATAGAATGACAACAGCCACCATTTTTCTGCACTAACCATCTGCGGTTACACACACAGAGCTGTCAGTGACTAACGGGAGGGAGGGAGACTGCAGAGCTTCAGAGAAGAGAGAGAAACAGATGCATTACTGCATTTCTTATGTGGTAGATACTTAGTCACCTGTGGAGACCTGAGCACTTGAAGTGCAGAGTCCAACTTGCAGTGTGTTGTAAATGTTAACATTGGGATGACATTAAATAAGTTCATTTCTTTTTTTTTTTCAGTGTGGCCATTAGTGGAATTTTAAACCACCTCAAATTTCTATTGGCAAGCATTTCCATATTCCCTTCGCGCTGAATGTTCAGGCACGAACACATCGCTAGTCACAGTTAAATAAAAATGTCGTGATGGTAATGGCAATAGTTAACAGTCAAGTGAGTTACTAGACACAGGTCCCACTCACTCCACATGCCTAAGTGGCACCTTTCCCAGGAGTTACACTGCATCAGACGACTGTCCAGATGAGGCTGGGGACCCTGGTTCCTGTGTCACCTTCTGCTCACGCTCAGTGTGGCATTTACCATCCTTTGTGCTAACTGTTAACAGAACACAGAGTGGGTCCTCTGTGACAGCTGATGTGTCTTTGTGCCCATGCTCAGACTCCGCAGGGGCTGCCCTGTTCAGGGTGGGCTGTGGAAGGGAATGGAGGCATAGGAAGGTCTCACAGGATGCTCCTGTTTCATTAGGATGAGTGCACAGGGCTAAGAGTTCATCTTCCAAAGCAGGAAAGGTAAAGGGGACAGAGGAGCATCCAGAACACTGTCAGGGAACACCTAAGTGACAAGGAGAAGTAAGTGTGTGTGTGTGTGTGTGTGTGTGTGTGTGTGTGTGTGTGTGTGTAAGAGAGAGGGGAGGACAGAGGTCTACAACCATATCGTTTATATTTTGTGCACTTTTGTCTTACTAAGAATAAATTCACAGTGTATTTTCCCCTCTAAAGACCTTATTTTATTTTATTTTTGCAAAGAATGTCACTTGAAGGAAGATGGAAGGTGCAGCCTTCTTCACAGAGACACACACTGCATATATATTGTATAGAATACACCAGTGGCAAGGGGGGGGGGCGTCAGTCAGGGAAGCCGGCCCCATGCACTTCGAGTGGCGAGTGGCATGCAGGAGGAGAAGCAGGTGTTAGTAATTAACTCCCGCTTTGTGTGAACTGAAGAGCCATTAACTGGCCACAGAGTTGGGATGTGGAAAGCACAGTTCTGTTGCATTTCTAGCAACTTCTCTCCATTAAAGGCAAGGGAAATAATGAGCACCTATAACAAAGGGAGCCACCCGGCCCTTGTCTCTCGGGTTTTGCCTGAAGCCTGGCTCTATGAGCACCTTCAGTCAGCAGGGCAGCTATGGGCGCTTACAGGAGGCAGGGTGACTGTGTGGCTCAGCTCAGCTGGGTTCAGGACTGAGACACAGAGCCAAGTAGAGACATCAACAGGACAATGTCCATGTGCTGCGGTTCATCCTAACTCTGGAGACACCAAAGAATTACCTTAGAAAAGGCAGCGAGGCCATTCACAAGTTGGCCACATTTGTTATCTCAAGAATTTGCCTGAAAGCACAGTCTCAAAATGTATTCTATGGGGCTGGAGAGGTGGTTCAGTAATTGAAAGCACTGTCTGCTCTTCCAGATGCCCTGAGTTCAATCCCCAGCAACCACATGGTGGCTCATAACCATTTATAATGGGCTCTCATATACATAAAATAAATAAAAATCTTTAAAAAAACCCAAAAAACAAAAAAGTGTGTTTTCTGGATTAAAATCTTCAGGGAACTTTGCTGAGATACAAATACCTGCTTCCCACCTTTTATTTACTAAACCAGGAATTCAAAGAGCGGGTCCTATCAGCTGCTTATCGCACAAGCAGATGCTCATCCAGGCACCCTCTGCAGGTATTCTCTGTTCAGAGGTATTGTTATATATACATCACTACTGAGTGATAGTTTTGTCTAGTCAGCCTTATTTCAAATTTCAGCACATGGTATTATTTTGTAAAAACTTATTTTCTTTTAAGATGAGCCTGCCAGATATTATAGCATACTGCCAGTCTACAATAAATAAAATTCACCCAGTGAAAAAAGAGACAAGCCCCAACCAGACATGTCTGAGCATCATTGGTCAGCAACCATCAAGCCAGTTCAAACCAGCAAGAGGAGGACAGAAGAGGCTGGAACATCACTAAGCGTTGTGAAGCGAATGAACTTATTTATCTAATTCCCACCCTCCGCCAAAATAATTTTCCGGATGGATTAAAGAGCTCAGGCAAACAAAACAAGTCTGGAAACTGCTTAAGAAGATGGGTGAGTATTTCTATATTCTTGAGATGGAAAAGACTTTATATGCACGGCTCTAATAAGGTCAGAAATTAGTTTTTAAAATTACGTATTTTATGTACGTTTTAAAAAAAAATCTCACCCATCAAATACAGCCTAAACAGAATTAAAAGTCTAATACAGAGTAAGATACATACTTCACTTGTTCATTTTCCTAAGATGTCAGATCTTTTTATGAAACCTGAGAATACAGTGATCAGCAAACCAGACACAGTTCCAGTCTTTGTGGAGCTGATTGGCTCAGGAGACAATGCTAATGAAATCCAAGAGATATGCCCGATAGCGCAATGCTACGGGGGCTGCAAAGGAAGGCTATGTGGTGGTCTAAGGGGCCTGTCCTCCCTCATTAGGGGGATTGCCTCGCCTTTATGACAACGGGAGAGGGAGCAGGTGTGGATGAGTAGAAAGTGAGCAAGGAAGAGGCCAGCATCAGCTTGGGCCGAGGACAAAGAGACACACCATCAAAGGGTTTTGTCCTTCTTCCAGCAAGCATCTGATGAAAGGGCGGGGGGCAGCAGTTACTAGGACCAAATTTGCATTTTGCAAAGACTACTCTGTTGTACAGAGAGGGATCAGAAGGCATGAAGAAAGGAAGCCAGGAGAGGACTCGGAAGATTACAGCCACGATCTGGATTAAAAGGGATAAGAGCCAAAACCAGGATGGGTTGAAAGGGCTGGATGATTTCTATGCAAAATTAAGAATATATATCACGGGAAAGGGGCCATGCCAGTAATATATCTCTTAAAAGTGTATGATCACATAGAGGCAGTTTCAACAGTGAAATGTCAGATTTGACACTCAGACACAGGAGAGTACTTGAATAAAGCACGGTATGCCCCAAAAGTAAAATCCTACCCAATTACTTAGAGTGAGCACATCATTTAATTATTGATACTGGCACATTCTTATGCTATGTGTTTAAGGCAAAATGAGCTCACACAGTGAAGAAATCTCTCAATCAGTAGAGTCAGGATAGAGGGACAGCAATGTTCAAAAGAAGGAAGATGGGTCCTCTAGCTTCTACTGCACACAAGACGAATTTAAAGTGGATCAGATTGTCCATCCATGTGATCATTGTATATAAGAGCCTCTGTTATATAGTAATACAGCGTATGTTGTACCTGTATATAATATTGCATAGTGTGTAGTAGCATACTATATTAGATTACATATTTAAAAGATTCAGCAAATTTCCAGTGCAAACCATAAAACCCGAATATGAGACAGTAAGTGTGTCAACAGTTTGATTTAGTCACTCCATGATGTACACATATATCAAAGCATACATATATATGATTTGACCTGTCAATTAAAAATAAGACAGAAAAATCCCAGACTGAGGAAAGCCGCCATCATGTCTCCATCCTAATCCCCGGGGTCTGGGAACATGCCATGTGTGCTGGCCAGCATTTTGGGAACATGCTATGTGTGCTGGCCAGCATTTTGTCAACTTGGACACAGCTGGAGCCATCAGAGACTAGGGAACCTCAATTGAGAAAATGTCCCCATGAGGTTGGTCTGTAGGCAAGCCTGTGGGACATTTTCTTGGTTAATGCTTGGTGTGGAAGGGCCTAGCCCATTTGGGGTCACTGTTATCCATGCACAGGTGGTCCCGGTTGTATATGGAAGCAAACGGAGAAGCCAGAAAGCAGTGTTCCTTCTTGGTCTCTGCTTCAGTTCCTGCCTCCACGTTCTTTCCCTGGCTTTTCTCAACTAAAAGCTATAAGCTGAAATAAACCCTTTCTCCCCAAGTTGCTTTTGGTCCATTCTTTTTCTATTCTTAAAAACATGGTTTTAGATGGACTTATTCTATGTGACAGTGTTGCCTACATGTATGTATGTGTACCATGAGCATGCCTGGTGCCCATGGAGACCAGAAGAGGTCATTGGGTCCCAGGGACTAGTGTTATAGGGGGTTCTGAGCTGCTACATGGATGCTAGGAATAAACCCAGGTCCTCTGCAAGAGCAACAGGCACTCTTAACCACTGAGTCACTCCCAAGCCCCTTTGGCCAGTGTTTTATCTCAGCAATAGAAACATAACTGAGACACGGCCACGGGAAAGTAAAGGGGCTGGTAGAAGTACCGAGGTTAATCTAATGAATTTATACTAGGTAGGTTAGCTTGGATTATCTAGGTGGACTCAGTTGATGACAAGGATCCCATAAGCATGACAGAAGTGGGCAGATGATGATGTCAGAGAAATCTGACTTGAGAGGAACTTAGCCAGCCATTGCTGGCTTTGCAGTTGAAAAAGAGCCCTGAGCTGAGAAGCACGTGCAGTCTATAGAAGCTGCAGGAGACAAGAATGTGGGCCTCTTCCCTTGAGTCTCCTAGGTATCCAGTCCTGTGAACACCTTTTCTATTTTATTATTATCATATTATTATTATTGTTATTGTTAATATGTGTGTATGTATGTGCATGTACTGCTCATATATGCCACAGTATACATGAGAAGTTTAGAGGAAAACCTTCAGGAGTCAGTTTTCTCCTGCCATATTCACATGGGCTTGGGGGTTCAAACTCAGGTCACCAGCTTGCACTGCAAGTACTGTGGTGTTTGGATATAAGAGGTGAAGCTACTCAATGAAGTACCCTTGAAAATATAAAACTAAGAAGGAGGCCAGTTCCAAGAGAGCATTTGTCAGCCGATACCACTTACGTGAAAAGTTTGGAATACGCAAATGTATAAAGACAAAAAATTAGATTAGCACTTTTCTAGGCTGAAGTGCTAAAGGGAAGATAGGAGGATGACTGCTAATGAATACAGGGTTATTTGGAGGGCTGGTACAGTATGTAGGAATATGTACACACACTTTAGTTAGAAAACTGCATGATATATGAAGTAGATCTCAACTAAACTGATTTTCGTAGCAGCCAAAACGCAGTGTCCTTAAAATTCTCTTTTGGGTAAGCACCAAAAATACTAACCCCATTCTTGTTTTCCAAATCTTAGTTATCTTCTACTTTTCTTTCATACCAGGCCAAAATAAACAAGTCAGTTCAATCAACAGACGAAGTTATTTATTTGAAAAAAATATGAAATAAAAGTAGGGAAGGCTGTTAGCGGACCATCAGTAAATAGACACTGAATCGTGCAAAAGAAGTTGGAATACAGAAGATATTAGAGGTGTTTGAGGAGACAGGAAACAAGGAGCTGCCACGCTCACCTCGCCCACCTGCACAGAAAATGATTTACACGGGGAAGCAGGTGGCTCGAGGCACTTGGTGCAATCATAGGCAGTCCAGGTGCTTTCAGCGTGGGCTTCTCGAATGCCCTGTGTACACAGTCCCGGGAATCTTTATATCAATAGACTGAGGTGGGTGATAGCCCTAGTAAAGCTGGTAGTCTTTGCTTGGAGAGGCCTTGTCCACACTTTGAGTCATAAAGCCTTTAGCAGGCAATACCAGAAGACTTACTAATTCATATGTTTTGAAATGATACCAATTCTCTATCTATGAATGACAGGAGTCCAAATTATCTAAGGACAGCTTTCAATATTGTTTGCAAGAGGGGAAAAAACCTTAGGAATGTAAATATTTAACCAAAGATTCTGAGTCACCTCTCTGTTTAATTTCGACTACAACTTACTTATATAAATAATGTGTTGCCGGCCCACAGAATCAACCAAACTGAGCTCATAGGAGCTCGGAGAGACTGAAGCGACAACCCAAAGCCTGTATGGTTTGAGCTAGGCCCTTTGCATGTATGTTATGTTGTATAGCCCGGTGTTCTCATGGGACTCCTGAGCAGTGGGGGTGGGGGCTGTCTTTTAACTCTTTCACCTGTTCTTGGGACCCCTTTCCTCCTACTGGGTTGCCTTATCCTGTCTTGATGTGAGGGGTTGCGACTTATTGTAACTTGTGATGCTGTGTTTGGTTGACATCCTTGGGAGGCCTGTTCTTTTCTGATGGAAATGGAGGGGAGTGGATCTGGGGCAGAGGGGAAGTGTGGTGGGGGGAACTGGGAAGACTGGAAGGAGGAAACTGCAGTTGAGATGTAATGTATGAGAAAAGAATAATAAACAAACAAATAAAATGTTGTGGTATTTATTGACACTGGGGTTTCCTATATTGGCTGTCAAGTGAAGAAACGTAACAATGCACAATTTTGAGGGCGGAACCATTTCATCATGAACATACAGAAAAAGGTATTAAGAAGGTGACTCTCCAGCATGATATGGCTAGTTACCTCTGAGGGGTAAGTTTGATTTTTTTTTTCCTACTTGTGAATCTACACCTTTTAATGTTCCCACCACAAACTCATGAAATTTTAATAATCTTAAGTAGTGAATTTTATTTGAATTCAGCTTAGATCCATGTAGCCCAGATCAGCAAAAACATGCAATAGCGCCCTCTAGGGTTCATTCATTCAAACTGCAGACACCTGGTCCCAGAAACACAGTGACAACTTAGAACACATTACTCAGTCCAAACATCTCACTTTACAGAAGATACACGGGTGGGTATCTCAGAAGCACTAAGGTTTTTTTATACCAGTGGTGTAAGTTCTCTATGTAAATGGGGGCTTTAAACCTCTTACCAGCCGGGCTAAGACAGTATTTCCAATGGATTCACAACAGTGTGCTAACTGATCGCTTGCTCTTCTTCCAAAGATCACAATGATCACCTTCCTCTAATGTTAATTTGACTTAGTTAAGTATGGGTAAATTTCTCATTTGAAGAGAACAGATTATTATTTTTCTCTAGCTTTGTAGTAACAGGCCTGTCAAACTCCTATAACAGTCAAGTAATACCCCCACCTATGTTGGTAGAATGGCTTAAACCTGTAAGATAAAGTTCCACATGACAGTCCTACCTTACTACCTTCAAAGTTGTTCTAATTTCATTGATGTTAGGTCAACAAAATACCTTGAGCAAAAACAATTCTACTTTATGGCCTACTGTTGAGGGGAAGCTAAAGCAGAAATGTAAACAGCTAGTTACATCAAATCCTCAGTCAAAAGCAGAGAAAAATGGACACACTCAGGTTGTTGGCTTGCTCTCTGCTGTTTATGCTGAGATACAAGTCAGCCTGATGCAGTTCAGCGCCCAGCCTAGGGAACGGGTACCGCCCACAGTGGGCTTGATCAATTAACAATCAAGACAATCCACCAGACATGCCCATGGGCCAACTTTATTTAGACCGATCTTCAACTGAGATTTTCTTCCCAGTCGATTCTAGGTTGTGATGTGGGAAAACTAACCAGTACAAGAGCTTTGGTCAATGCCAGTTTAGTCTTGGGGCTGTCCATCATATCTGTCTGTCTTCCTGCCTCACTTCTTCTAGGCAAAGGCTATGAGATAAGTGCCAAAGGTTCCACAAAGCTCTGCTACATGTCCAGTCATGGATGAAATCCTCCATGGCACAAGTGTGCTCACTTCTTAACAATGTGTGTGTCTTTATTTCAGGCTACAAAGTTCACAGAACTTTCTGAGGGGATGTAAAAATGTAGTATACACTGTAGAAATACCCTTGTATTCTGAGTTTCAGGCTGTTCCTTATAGTGAACTAGAAAATTGGACAGGAAGTGGGGTGTACTGAAGTGTACCAAATCCATAAAGGATTTTGATGAAGGCCTGGGCTTGCTTTATCAACAATGCTCACCAGAATTTAGGGGCCTGTTTCGCAGTTTTTGCAAGTTTTATTAGGCAACTGAAAAATACATATGGTGGTCTGCTGCCCCAAAAGCCTATATGATAAGGGCTCTGTGAAAGTACAGAGGCCAGAGGTGAACCTATCATGAGGTCATTCCAAGGTGTCTTATTTGGTCATCCTCCACTGTGAGTTTTTTGTTTTTGTTTTGTTTTTTGTTTTGTTTGTTTGTTTGTTTTTGTTTTTAGGATAGGGTCTGTCTGTTTTACCTAGAACTTTCCAATTCATGTTGGCTGGCCAAAGGAGCTCCAGGGATCCATTGGGTTCTGCCCTCCCAGCACTGGGATTACAAGAGTGTGTCACCAGATCCAGAGTTTTTATGTGAGTTCTTGGGAAGGAACCCAGGTCTTAATGCTTGCAGAGGAAATCCTTTATTGAATGAACTATCTCTAAACCTAGTATCACCTCCTTATAACTTGCTTATCTCAGGAATTTTATCACAGCCACAGAATGCTAACAGATCTGAGATTGTAACTCAGAGCAAGTTGTAAGTAATAGCTTCATTGAAAAGCTATTACCCTTCCTTGCCTTTCAACAACAGAAATATAATATTTACTGAAGACTTAATTTAAGCCACTAAACACTGTTAAGGGTGCATGATGGCGTTGTACCAATGACATCACACATCTAATTAATCTATCAATTCTTGTTGCAGATGAAGGGACCGAGGCTCAGAGAAGTTGAACTGGTAGTCAACAGGCTGACCATTGATGGGTAAAGGAGAAATTCAAACCCAAGGCCTCTGCCTCCACATTGAGCCCTTAATCACCCTCCACCGAGACTGGATTCACCTACCTCTAAACAACTCCACTGCCTTCACTGGCCAAGCTATCCAAGTTCCCAGATACTTTCAATTGACTCCTAACTGGTCTCTGAAATTCTACCCTGACTGACACTGTAAACCGGGAGTAGAAACTGGTTGTCCCCTTTTTACCTTAAAGTTTCCTATTGACTTTGAAATAAATGAGAATCCTTTAGACCTGAATTAAGAGGTCCATAGCACTGCAGGAGTAACTACATGCCTAATACTGTAAATCTGGCCAAGAACCAGTGATGGCTAGGACTCAGCTCCAGGGTAAACCTACTACTATAATTTTGCTCGATGGATGTAGTTATCATACTGCTCTTTAAATTCTCTCTCTCTACCAGAACTTAGCGCCACTCTCATACCTCATCAGAAAAGGTTCTTTGTGCAGTGGATGTTGGTTAATGTATAAATTCATAACTGGTCAAATGCAAAGAGTATCAGTGGAGTGCTCAGTCACAAATGGGACGTCTATGTGCCCCCTCCCCTAGGTCTCAGGGACTATAATGGAAGAGGGGGCAGAAAGACTGAGATCCAAAGGTCAAGGAGAACCAGAGTAAAACCATGTCTCTAGACATGACAGGAAGCTGAACTCGTGCACTTACAGTAGCTGTGGCTGCCCATACAAGACCTGCACAAGAGCAGCCAACATTCTAGCGTGGCATAAGAAAGGGACTGGAAAACCCCCACCCCGGAGGTGCTATGAAGAGTGGATGGCTTCTGGGGGAAGAAGGACAGTGCTCTCTGAGTGTCTCTGGTAAGTTGATCACGCTGCAAGGACTGGCCCCTTACCCTATGACTGACACCATATGTTTGACCCCATGAATGACATGGGCAGCATTAGTGAAACTAGATGGGCTATTGAAGTTTGAAAAGCATGACGTCTGAGGGGATGGATCTAGACAGGGTGACGGGGAGGAGTTGAGGGTAGGTCTGATCAGAATCTATTATATGAAATTCTCCAAGAAGTAATTAAAATGTTTACGTAAAAAAAAAAACAAAACAAAACATAAAGTTGGGGTGGTAGGAGGGTCATGGAGGATCTGGGAGGAGTTAAGAGTGAGTATGATCAAAATACGTTGTATGAAATTCACACAGAACTAATAGAAATATTTTAAGAGCATTCCTTAGCAGAACAGGAAGTGCCGTGGGACCTGACCCCTCCCACCGCACTCAACTGCCATTGCCATCCCTCCAGCTCTAGCTCCTCCCTGCTCAGTTTGCCTATGGCTGAAAACTCCACCCTGTCTCCTCCCCTTTTCCCCTTTGGCAAGGGCAACTTCCTCTTAGGTCTTATTCTCCATGAGGCCTGCTCACCTCAGACATGCTTGCCCCACCCCACTAGCCCCAGCTTGATAATTAATTTCCTTGCCTGTACTTTTCCCTCTGCCCCTTCCCCCATCCACGGCACAGATTTCTCACTTATTTAAGATTAACTAACTAGACTATGAGGTTTTGATGACAGAGCCCCATGTGGGATTTCTTCGGAGGTGAGGGGTATGGCACATAGCGGACAGACGTCAAACACCCTAGTGAAAGAAGATAAACATTACCCAGATCCAAAGAGCTTAGGCGAAGCCGGGCTTGGTGGCGCACGCCTTTAATCCCAGCACTCGGGAGGCAGAGGCAGGCGGATCTCTGAGTTCGAGGCCAGACTGCTCTACAGAGTGAGTTCCAGGACAGCCAGGGCTACACAGAGAAACCCTGTCTCGTAAAACAAAACAACAACAACAAAACAAACAAACAAGCAAAACAAAACAAAAAAACCAAAGAGGTTAGGTGAGACTTCCCTTGCCAAGGCACACTGGGTGAAGAGATTGTTTGAAGGAGAAGTTTCCATGAAGTCCCTTAAGTCGCTGGAATGTCAACGGACTCTACCTTGAAAGCATCAGTATATTGGCACAATTTTGCTGGGTAAACAGATGGTGTTTCTATTGTTGTTTTAATGCCTGGTCACATCAGTTTTAGCTTCAAAGTTATTTCAAACCCTGGACATCTTTTTCTCCTTACCTACTTCCTCTCTCCATTTCTCCATTTCTAGCCATGGATGCCCAGCAAGATGAGCGTGAGGACACAGCTCTGAGTTCTGCTAACTTCACCTATGTGGAACCAGCCAGGCTTGGCTCTAAGTAAAGCAACGCAAGCTGTTTTAAAAGCTGTCCCAATTTTTAACAATAATATCTTCCATGGGTATTTCCTGTTCTTCCCCCTAGAAGAAGGTATTTGAAGAAGACAAAGGTGAAGGTGAACAGCCAAGAGTGACCAGAAGACACCAACCAAAAGGCGACAGTCAGTGTGATGATGGAGTGGCCAGCATTGCTTAGTGTGTGTTCAGGGTAGCAGCCAAAGATGATAATCCAAATTCATAATTCCAAAGCAAATTTCAACAAATGAAACCGCTAAGGAAAGGTCAAAGACCTTTATATGTACTGTGTATATTATTTATATGCATCGTGTCATACATTAGGCTGGGAAGAAGATGTGACCCCTCCCCCCAAGTTGCTTCTCTTATATTTTTGGTCGTGAGCCTAGCCTTTAATGGCTAAACCACCTCTCTAGCCCCCAACTGCTCTCAATCCTATAGCATGATAGCCTTCATTTTCTAGACTTGCAGAAGTTCAAGTCCAGGAAGATAAAATTTCTTTCAGTGTGCTTCATTTAGGTCAATATAAACTAAGAGATCAATTGAAATAAGCATTTAGAGCAAACTTGGGTAATTTTCTAATTTCTGAGTTTGAGACTGAGAAAAATAATACAGTTGCTTCTCCCTGTTCTTACTAAGGAGCCCAGCTCAGGCCAGCACCTGGCAGCAGGAGTGTTTAATCTAATTTAAAGCACAATTCTTAGAGTTAATCACTAACTCCAGCTTCCAGCTGAGAAGTGTTGGGTAAAAGAAAAAAACACCAAACAGACCTCTAGCTGACAGAGAACCACATTCCATATGTCTTATGATCAATAGACAAAGAGTATTTTAAATAAATGGTAGAGTTAATTTTTAGGCAATTGTGAAATTTTTTCTTCCGTGATGACCAACCATATAATGTGCTAGCCTGTTCAGAAGAATGTCAAGTATCATCCTAAGAGGGGGATTTTTTTTCTAAACATATCCCTTGTCTCAGCAGGTTCATTACTTAAGAGAAAGCTAGCATGTTCACAGGGACTCCTTTGAATCTCAGCAGCATGGCAGAGCTCATGTCCTATTTATCTCAAGCCTAGACATTGGAGCAGGAGCACGCCATTCCTCAGGGCCTCTGAGGGACCCAGGTTTCCTGATGCACTGGAATTTGAGCATGTAATTTCTGACAGCATCCTAGACTTGCTACCCTCCTGGCAAACAGGGAGGAGAGATAGCACAGAGTATCCTCAAGACAGGTTCACCTTTCACAGATGCAAGAGAGCTGGAGGGCCAACAGGAAAGAGACACAGGCACAGGTCTGGCAAAGGCTCCGGTCTCCACACCATAGTAGTATGGATGTCCTGAAGCAGACATCTCAACCCCTGTATTATATATATTTTTAAAAGATGAAGTGTGTTTGTGCCACACACTCCAGACTCTTCCTTATCTTTCATAAGGAATAGATAGCAGATACATCCAGTACTAAGATTTTCCTCTGCTCCTGATTCAGCCACATCCAGCCAAAAAAAATGGGATGAGTTCCTTTAAGAAGTATGTCTCATCATATCAACAGCAACTGTGTGGCTATTTCTCACCAGAAATAGAGGTGCTAGCCCACTGAGCGAGTCTCAGCTTACATTATCAAGAGCAAGGAAGAGAATACTCATTGAAGGCTTGCTCTACAGGTATCAGGGACATCACTGTATTTAATAGCAGTAAAAGAAGAGATTTTTATGCCCATTTTCCAGATGAGAAGAGTGAGCTCTCTGGATGATAGGACTCTGCCAGCATCATAAGAGTGGACCTAGGTAGGTTTGTGTGATTTCCATGACATACTGCTAACCATTGAGTCCCTGTGGTAGGGGCTAGAATTAGAAGTCACTGACAAAGCCTTCCAGAGGCAGCTCTTGATATTCTTATAACACTCTCAAGAGTCACAGAGCTTCATCAATCATAAAAATATCACAATGCACAGACAAGAGCACTTGCCTCTGGCCTTTTAATGGCCTTTGACAATGACAGAGATGGAAAGATTGTTGTGAACATCCAAGTCATCTGTCTCTCATACTCAACTTTTGTGATTTCCAATAAGGAGCATTTTGAAATTTAGAGGGTCTTTCCAAGACCAGGTGTGATGGTTCCAATAAGAATGGGCCCACAGGCTCATATGTTTGCATACTTGGTCCTCAGTTGGTGAAACTGTTTGGGAAGGATTAGGAGGTGTGGCCTTATTGGAGGAGGCACATCACTGGCAGAGGTGGGAAAACTTTGAGGTTTCAAAAGTCAATACACTTTCTTCTGTACATTGCCTTGATCACAGTGTATATTACAGCATATGAAAAGTAGCTACGACACCAGGAGAACCTGATGCCCTGCTTTCCCCAAGGCTCCCTAGGCTACATTTTAACACCAAAAACTATAGCCTAAATCAACAAAAACCATTGTTATATCAGTGGGGAAAAAATTACTTGGAGCTAGGACTGGAGCTCAGTTGGTAGCGTGCTTGCCTAGCATGTACAAAGCCCTAGGTTGATCCCAACCTAGAATTTCATAAACTGAGTGGAATGGTACATGTCTGTGAGCAGTACTTTGCAGGTGGAGTCAGGAGGTGTGGACATTCAAAACTGTCCTTGCCTATAGTGAGTTTGAAGCTGGCCTGTCTCAAAAATGAAAAAAGCCTACAAAATTTGTAGAAAGTCCAAAACATGTAAGTTACTGGAGGGAGATTCTAGGAAGGGAGAGATAGAAAAATAGAAAAACAGGGAAAGGGAAAAGAAGAGGGAGGGCGGGGGAGGGAGGAAGGGAGGAAAGGAGGGAGAGAGGGAGGGAGGGAAGGAGAGAGAGAGGAAGAGAGAGAGAGAGGAAGGGAGGGAAGGAGAGAGGGAATGAGAGAGAGAGAGAAGTTGATTGATTGATTGATTTTGTTAGAGTCTATTGATAATACTGTGAATGGGCCAGTGGTTTGCAAGGTTTTAATGTGTGTCTACAAGGCACTTTCAAATACTCAATAGTTGTACATATGGGGCCTAAGTATAACACTGATTATAAAAATCAATTTCATGAAGGTGCAAGAATTTGCCATTCCCCATCCTGTGGCCATTTGAAAAGTATTGTTTTACTGTCCTGCCCACAATGCTCTTTCTTGTAGTCATGGGGGGAAGTGTTTGCATATTTCAATAAACCATTTTGTCCATGTACACTTCTATAAAATCCTTGAAACTGAGTAAATGACCAAACTTAAAAGTTCATGTCTTACAGTTTCTGAAGCCAAGATTAAAGCTCTGTCAGGCTTGGTGTTGGTAGGGGCCCGTGTCTCCTAGGGAATTGGGATCTTGTTGCTGGGTCTCCACAAGGTTGAAGGCAGAAGAGGAAAGACCTCGTGGCTCCATTACCTTGGAAACCTCCTACACCTCTTCACACTAACACACTGGGTATGAAGTTGAACATAATTTGAAGGTCATTGGTTCCTAGTAGCGGGCATTTCGTACATGTGGTAACTTGACATAGTATCATGGCACAGCACATTGTGTCTCACTGGCTGCCATGCCCAGAACCCACTCAGACACTAAGAGGTCATTCCTAGGTTTACACAGAGACCAAAGCTTGGCAGAATAGCTATTGTCTGCTAAGTGGTGATCCATCACGGGGCTGGTTTTAAGGATCTGCATCACCTAACTGGAACTATGTCAAATAAGATCCCTGGCATTGGCACAAGTGACAAATGAAGCTTCCTTTCACATGTCTGGTCTGTCATCCAGCCCATAAACATGCCAAAAGAGTTCAAACTCATGTATCCAACGCACACCGAAGAAATCATTTCTTCCAGGAACAACCCCCAGCCCTCAAGCACAACCTTAAAAACGTCCTCAAATAAACTGAAGAAAAGCACAACTCGACTGACTGCCAAGAATGACTGCCTGGTGAGCCGGGAGAGCTAATGTCTGTCTCCAAACGAGGAGGGGGAACTCGAGAATGGCCTGCCTGTGCCTGTGTTGTGTGATTTAAGAGAGGAAATACTTAGGGGCTTGGGAGACCTTTGCAGGGATCCTGGAAGCTGCCTGTGAGTTTGAAGACACATCCCCCTGAATCCAGGCTCCTTTCTCTCTGGGAGCCACCAGGAAGTCGAGCCCATACACAGAGATTTTAGAAACACTGTGAAGCAGGCAATGAATCAGAACAATTGAAACTCTGTTCAAGTAGATAGCAATATATTGTGGTGCTGTCACAGCTACAGGGAGAAAAGCTAGACTTTTACAGTGAAATAGTGGCAGGTCACCAAAAAGCTTTAACCCCGGATAAGGTATCCAAGAGCAGATGCAGCTGAATGGGCCGGGCTCTACTTCTGCAGCTCCAAGAGGAGTCTGCACGGTGTCAGAGGCTAGAAGCCCCTGGATAAGCCACACTGCCCCTTCCCTCTAGAATGCAAAGGCTACAAGGACTTGGACAGTGTTTCAACAGTTAGGGATGCCACACAGGAAGCTGCAGAGGTCAGAGCCTTTCGGTATTTACCAAACACCATGGCTTTCTTTATGCACATCTGACAGCCTTGGGTGCCATTCCTCAGGTGCCCTCTACCTTTCTTCTTTAAAAGACTAAAATAACATTGTGTGTATGTGTGTGTCTGTGCATGGTTTTATACACACAAGTGCAGTACCCAAGGAAGCCAGAAGAAGGAGTTAGGTGGACGGGAGTTCCAGGCAGCTGTGAGGCACCTGACTAGAAATCTAAATGGGTCCTTTACAAGTGCAGCGTGCGCTCTTAACTGCTGAGGCATCCTTCAGCCTCTCCCTTTCTTTTTTGAGACAGGAACTTAGTAAGTTAGGCTGTCTAGTCAGTGAGCACAGTGTACCACCTCTCTGTCTCTGCCTCCGAGAGATGGGATTACAAAGGTGTAGTCTCCTGCCCTGCTCTCTGTACAGGTGCTGAGAATTCAAATCAGGCCCTCCCATTTGCTAGACAAACACTTTACCGGCTGAGCTATCTCCTGAGTTCAGCACCATGTTTTTCTCCTGCACACAAGTCAAGGGAAATCTCTCTACTTCTCAAAAGCTTCACTAGGTCCTGACACTTAGTGGGGCTGACTTCTGAGCCCCGGTCCTGTGAAATAGAACAGTAAGAATGTTCTTTCTGTCCATGGAGTGGGACAGCAGTAATCAATTCTTTGAAACTTGTCACTAGGAAAAGCACCCTGCTGCTACTCGAAAACACATGCTTAGAACTGTTAGTTGTGGCATTCAATTGCCTTGAGTCAAATGTAGGTAATATCCTTCCTTTGCTGTGTGTCCTTGATAAATTTACTTAATCTCTGTGCCTACGTTCCTCATCTATGCAACAGATGGACAACAGCACATATCCCTTAATGATGGTGTAAGAATTAAATGAAGCTGGGTATGGTGGCACACACATTTAATTACAGCACTCAAGAGGCAGAGGCAGAGGCAGAGGCAGAGGCAGAGGCAGAGGCAGAGGCAGAGGCAGAGGCAGAGGCAGAGGCAGAGGCAGAGGCAGAGGCAGAGGCAGAGGCAGAGGCAGAGGCAGAGGCAGAGGCAGTGGCAAGCTGGATCTCTCTGAGTTCAAAGCCAGCCTTGTCTCCAGAGTGAGTTCTAGGACAGCCATGGCTACATGGAGAAATCCCTTCTCAAAAAGAACAAAACAAAAACAAAAACAAAAAAAGGAAAGAAAAAGAATGATACCTAATGCAAAGTAAGAGACTAATAACTCTACGCTGGTGGGGGGATAGCAGTGGGGGGACTGAGCCATGGGGGGATAGCAGTGNGGATAGCAGTGGGGGGACTGAGCCTGGGGGCTTGCTCACACTAGGCAAGTGCTCTATCTTCAGCTATATTCCCAAACCTCTTTTGAATTTTTAATGTAGTCTCACTCAGTTGCATGATCACTCAACCTTGATTTCATTCTGTAGCCCAGGCAAGCCCTGAACTTACACTCTTCCCAGCTCAGACTCTAGTTTCTGAGATTCAAGATTTGTATCATCAAAGTGGCTATTGGCACTTCTTACTCCTGGTTACAAAACTGATGATTATGTTTCCATTCTGAGTAACAATGATTTCCCTTCAAAATGAGGAGAGCATGGCTGGAGATTAGGGAGTCTAAGTTTAATGTGGCTACTGCTGGTCTCAGCTGACCCCTTTGAGATATGTAAAGAAAGGGAGTGGGGGTGTGTAGCTCTCTTTTGCTACTTTGTGGGTTCTTCTTTCTTCCACCTGTTTAACCCTGTAACACTAAATAAGATAGATAAAAGGATAGAGAGGAAAGGAAAGAGATCCCTAAAGAAAGCCAGGGACTGGAAAGGGGGTGACATTGATAGACTACTTAGGGATGATTAGGGGCACAGAGTTTCTTGGGGCAAGTTTGATCTTCATCATCAGAATATTGATTTTCTTCTTTGCCCACAACTACTTAACAAACCATGACCAACATAAACCAATAATAACCAATAACCCACCACCAATAACCAATAACCCACCCTGCCTCTAGGGGGCCTACCATTTATACCTTCTGAAAAGGTCCCAGAATTACAATGTCACACAATGGCAGAAACTATCTACAGCTGGCAAAAGCTTACACCTCAGCTAGAGCATGAGGCAAATCATAGTCAGCAGCTGTGGGTAGCCCGAACCAGCCCCATATCCCATACCTGGGATTAAAACAAAAACACATTCTTATGTCTGTGTTTTTTTTTAATAAATAATTCAAAACTATAAAATTGTCATTATAGGGGTGTGAACAAGGTGAGGTCTTAGCTCCTTGTTTTCCTCCTGTACTCATGGCAGACACTGCTAGTCACCTGCGGCACGGTCTCCCACCCGGCCTCTCTACATCTCAGAAGCTTAGCTTCCTCTACAGTGGCCTGAAAGTCAGCCACCCAAGGGATGGGAATCACACACAGGTTGCCACACCTACTCCAAAGTGGCAACTTATGCCATGGAGAAGGTTCTAGAAAGACAAAAACTAAGCCACACAACAGCTGTATAGACTCTGAAGAAAATGAATGGAGTCTCTGTGCCAGTCTGCAAATGGCTTCTGGCAACTGCCATCTGCTGGCAGATGTCCCTGTGGCTCTCCTCAAGGTTGGCAGAGAGCTAAAGAAGGAAACCTGGCCTTCAACTGGCCACCTGGTTCAATTTTTCTTTTCTCCATCTTTCTGGGGCCTCACATCATCTTTCCTCAGAGGGATGGCAGGGAGCCACACGGCAGTATTTTCCAGAGGTGTGAAAATCATTTGGTTTTCTCCAGATAACCCCCGACAAAACAGGTCTGTGATCAACAGGTAGAAAGTCTGTCCCCAGAAACCTTCCTAAGGCCAGAACAATGAACATCACATTAAAGGCCAGAAATCCTAAAGGTCATAGGCCTGCCCAGTACGGAAGACCCACTGGCCCCTCTTCTCACCCAGTGCCTATACATGTGCTTATCACATCTCAAGACCCAGTGCTCCATAGCACACAGCTTCCAGTAACATGTCTAATTAAAATGTTTTCTTTCTTGTATGAACCACATGAGTCAGTCACCAAGCAGTCATCCATAAAGTTTCTCCTGGTTCTATATCCTTTGTATTCCGATTGTTCTCCATTGGTTGGAGCATCCCATGAGTCTGGGGTTTCTACATGCCTTCCTTCATCACCCTTGCCATCCTATATCCCCACTGAGCCAACTTTCTAACACCTCAGTGTCATTAAGATGTGTTCATTCCCTAACTCTTGGAACCTGGGAAAGGGACCTTATTTGGTAAGACGGGTCTTTGTGATGAAAGTAATGAGATCATTTTGGATTATATGGCTAGGCCCTAACCCCAATGATAAATGTTACATCTGGGTGTGTTTATGTTTTTGTACATGAGTGTGGAGACCAGAGGTTGACAATGGGTGTCTTGCTCCATCACTCTCCACCTTCGTTTTTGAGACAGGAACTCTGCTGAATCTAAAGTGCACTGACTTGTACAGACTAGCTGGATAGTGAGTCCCCTGTGGATGCCCCTTTAGTGCAGGGACTACAGACATTTGCAACCATATCTGGCTTTTTCCTTGGATACTGAGTATCCAAACTCAAGTTCCAGCTTCCACACATACAGAAACTGAGAAGCAACCAGAGGAGAGATATGTATCGTGTTTGCATGTGTGTGTAGGCATGCACCAGGATTATGTGCTACCAGGTGTATGCTACCATGTCTGGATTTTTACATGGGTTTGGGGAATTCAAACTTAGGCTTGCACAGTGAGTTCTTTACAAATCATTGAGCTAGCCCTTCAACCTTAGAGGACAGTTTTGAATTTATTTCAACGGACACATTGTTGTGAAAGAGACTGGCTAAATAAATCCTGGCAATGATAATAAACAAATTGGAAAGGTTTGGAGACACACATAAAGTATACAACGATCACACAGGATTTTAGTTTAGATAGAGGAAAGGGTCCTAACAGAGTATCAGGGAGTAAGTCTGAGGTCTGGCCCTCTATTCTAGCTGGTTACCTCTCTAGGTTCCATCATTCCTTAAAAGGCAGGAGAGCTTCAAGATCTATAATGCCATGACCTGTAGGAGATACAGCTATGGGAAAATTATGAGAAATATTCAAGTAGACCCAGCTGATCCAGGTATGGCAATATGCGGCTGCAAACAAAGCATTTGAGAAGCTGAGGCTGGAGGATTGAATCTTTGGGGTTAGCTTGGGCTATTTGGCAAGACCCTGTCTCAGAAAACAAAGCAAACTCAAAGCAAATAAACAAACTGGGATTGTGGTGGTGTACTTCCACAAAAGGAAAAGGGCCACAGACTGGGTGACTGTACAGGTAGGCATCTGCTGCTGGCCTCTGTAATCACTCCTTCGGGCAACAGCCCCTGAGAGAAATCTCAGCTGAGGCACCATATTAAGTCCGGGACAAGTAGGCACTCTATACACATTTGTGAATGCTGAACAAATGTCCCCTGTTTGTAAGAATTTCTACCAAGAAACTCAAGGAAACAGTTGGTTAGTGCAAAATGTCATCCATCACTGAGGCCAAAGAAAATGGACTGGCATGTTAGCAAGTGAGTTCAGAACAGGACAAGGGACAGACAGCAGCCCAGGGATCACCTTGTCTCTCAGGGCCACCTGGTATAAAAGACATGGCCTCTAAGCAGTCCAGTTGCCCATGTGGCTAGGGTCTGTCAAGTCAGAGGAACAGATACATGGTCAAACCATGGCCATGATCACAGAGACCATGGCATCTTAGGTCTAACCATTCACCCATACTTTTAGATAGGAATAGATCCATGCTAAAGAAAATGTATTTTTTTTTAAAAAAAGTAATGAAATAGATTCAATTAAATATAATGCTTACAGAATCTTATTTTATTTATTTAAACAATTTCTTTTAGAGATACCTTGTATTTGGGGTTGAATGTGAAGTGTCCTCCACAGGCTCATGTGTTTGCATACTCGGTCCTCAGTTGGATGGTGCTGTTTGGGAAGGTTGTTGAACCTTAAGAAGATGGAGCCTTGCTGGAGGAGCTATGCTACCAGGGACAGCAACTGAGGTTTTACAGCCTGGTCCTGTTGGCTGTCCTCTCTCCATTTCCTAAGTAAGGAAGACATGTGATCATCCAGCTTCCTGTCCCTGCTGCCATGTCTCCCCCATCGTGATGGACTCTCCCCATGCCGACCTGTGAGCCAAAGAAAACCTTTCTTCCCTAAGTCACCTTGGATCAGCATATTTTATCTTAGCAACAGAAGAGAAACTACCTGTTTGTTTCCTCTAAGATTGCGGGAAGCTAAGACAGAAAATGTTCGTAATTTTCGCTGCCTGTTCTGTTTGAGGGAAAGAATGGCAGTGTGGACAGAGTTCTGGGTTCTTACTGGGCAACATTCAGAGGACATAAGTGGATAGTGTGACCTTTAGACTAAGTGCGAAAAACAGGGAAGCCTATGGATTTTTGGTATTTACATCACCTCCCCCTTCCATCTTTGTCTTCCCTCAAGGCCAGTACCTTTGGGTCTTTCCTGGAACTGATGCTTCACCCATCAATGTTTCAAAATCTGTATGGTCACAGAAAGAGATATTGACTGCTCTTCTCTAAGCTTCTCCCCTGGTGTTGTAATGGCCTGTTCCTTCTTCCCAGCGTGAGATTCCTGGGGAAACCCCCAGCTCCACAGAACCATTGTTTTGCTAGTCTGGTGGTGGTCCAAGCAGTGGGGAGGGGCAGGCTTCCCAGGACAGTTACATCATCACTGTGGACAAATTATGGACTGTGTGTAGAGCTTGGGGGATCCATGAGAAAAGCAAAGGATAGCAGCTATGTCCCAAGAGGATCGTTTAGTGGTGAGATGGTGCGTGCCCAGTGTCCAGCACTGAATCTGGTACTTGGAAGGCTTAGCCATCACAACTATTCCTATTTTGGAGAATGGCAGCAAAACACCTCAAGTTTGTGTAAACCTGTGTTTTCTTGCAAGCCAGGGATAGTAGGATAGGAAGGAGCAAGAAGATACTGCCTTGTTGCCAGGAGGAAATCATTGCCCCATAAGCCACCTAAGACCATTCTTTGATGGAGGTCCTGGCACCACCCTGTGAGAACTGAGGGACACAGCAGCTGGTGGGTGGCAAACTTCAAGTTTAAACTTGCCTCTCTGTCAATCACAGTAATTGGGACCATGGAGCAAGCTTTCTTACTTCCACTGAACCCCACTTCACTGCTGTCTCTCTAATCTCCACAGCACCCCACCCCGCTTGAGTGACATGGCTCTGTATCACTCTCGGATGAACCTCATTCCCACTCTAGCTCTTGGTTGTTTCCAGCCTACTGCTTAGCTTAGCTGCTTTAACTTCATGCCTCATTTCCCCACGGTAAGTGGGTTTATTAGCGCTGTGCAGGTCAGATTTTCATGGCTGTGGCCAAGTGCCTGAGAGAAACTACCTGAAAGGAGGAAGACGTGTCTTGGTTCATAGTTTCAGGCCATGGCTGGCTGACTCCAGGACCATAGGCTGGTGGTAAGGCAGAACACAACTACAGCAGGAGACTGTGTCAGAGGAGGGAGGGAGCGAGGGAGGGAGGGAGGCAGGGAGGGAGGGAGGGAGGGTAGGAAGGAAGAGGGAAGGAGAGAAATAGACAGACAGTCAGACAGACAGGCAGGCAGACAGGCAGAAACAGATAAACACACAGACAGGAAGGAGACAGGGCAAGATAAAGCCTTTAAAGACACCCTTTCAATGACATTTCTAATCAGATGCCACCCTGTAATGGCTCATCAATTTCATCAATAGATAAAGTTAGTGTTCTTCCGATCCAATCATCTCTCAATAGGACCATTGCCTGGGGACCAAGCCTTCAGCACAGGAAGTTTTGGGGAGGATCCCTTCTTATCTAAACCACAACAAACAAGTCATACAATGGTGAGACTTAAGCCTTTGCAGGAAAGGTTTATGCTGCAGACACATTGGCACAGGAGAGAATGGCCCCTGTTACTGGGGTTTGATGCAGGCACCATGGCAGTGAGTTCTCTATGCCATCTGCTCCTCTCAACCCCCACCCTTCACCCACTTACAGTGACTAACCAGCTCCTTAGAGGGCCTGATCAGATTTCAGAATTAGAGGGGAAATAAACAGACTTTTAAAACCTCCCTCTCTGGCTCCAAAGAATTAACCCCAAAGCCTTGAGTGTCTTTCAAGTTCATGCTCTTACAGACTTTTCTTCTGCTGTCTCGCTCATATATGCTCTGCGCCCCACACAGAAGCCAGAGTGACTGTTCCAATTGTCAGCTGCTTTAGGAGCTGTAGTGGTTTGAATAAAATGGCTCCCTATGGGCTCATAGACTTGAATTCTTTCTTTCTTTCTTTTCTTTTTTTTTTTTTTTGGTTTTTCGAGACAGGGTTTCTCTGTGTAGCCCTGGCTGTCCTGGAATCCACTTTGTAGACCAGGCTGGCGTCGAACTCAGAAATCCGCCTGCCTCTGCCTCCTGAGTGCTGGGATTAAAGGCGTGTGCCACCACACCTGGCTTTAGACTTGAATTCTTGGTCACCAGGCACCAGCATTAAAGAGATATGGCCTTGCAGGAGTGGATGTAGCCTTGTTGGAGGAAGTGTGTCCCTGGAGGTGGGCTTTGGGGTTTGAAATGCCCAAGCCAGGCTCCGTCTGACTGTCTGTCTGTCTCTCTCTTTGTGCTGCCTGCAGATTATGATGTAGAACTCTCTAAGCTACTTCAGTACCATGTCTGCCTGCATGCTGCTATGTTTCCCATTATGAAGATAATGGACTAAATCTCTGAAACTGTAAGCCAGCTCAAACTAAAGGCTTCCCTTTAAAAGAGTTGCTGTGGTCATGGTATCTCGTCACAGCAACAGAACATTTGACCAAAACAAGATCCTTCTGTGGCATCCAGTGATACTGGGAACAAACTCCAAATCCTGTCTACGTTGCATGACTTGCCCCCACTTGTTACATGGCAAAGTTAGCCTTGCTGCTGTTCCTAAATGTCAGGCAGTGCTCTATACCCAGAGCCTTTGCAATCATGGTTTTTGTTGCCTGTGACTACAGATCCATCATGCCCCTCAGGTCTGATTAAGAAGTCATCTTCTTAGGAGATCCCCCAGGCATCCCAGCACAAAGGGCCCTGCGTCCTCTATGATCTCAATATAGTGCTTTTAGGGCTCTACCAACATCTAATATATAATATTTGTTTTAAACTTCCTGATTCTCTGCCTGTCATTTCCATGATATGAGTTCCATAAAATCAAAGGTTGTATCTTTTGAAACAATCTGTTAGGTCCAAAGGAAATTCCAATTCCCCAAATCTAAAAAGCAGTCCAAATATCCAGAAATGAGCTTGAACAAAAACCTTCCCCTTAACCATACCATCGAAAGATCATGTCGTTAGTTTCTTTACTGCACCCCTTTCATTTACATCTGGTACAACTCCTGTATGTGATTTTATTTGTAATTTATTTATTTCTTTATTTGTGTATACAAGTATGCTATGCATGCATTTGAGTATGTGTGTAAGTGCACGTAGAGGTCAAAGGACAACCCAAGTGTCATTCCTCAGGCACTGTCTACCTCTTATAATATCTATTCAATTATTTTACGTGTACGAGTGTTTTGTCTGCATGTGTGTGAGTGCACCACACACATGCTTGGTGTTCAGAGGTCAGAGAAGGAAATTAGATACCCCAGAACTGGAGCTACCGATGGCTCTCAGCCACCATGTGGGTGCTGAGACTAGAACCCAGATCCTCTTAACCTCTGAGCCACCTCTCCTGCCCTATCTATATTTTTAAAACCAGTCTCTCACTGGCCTGGACTTTGCCTGGCCAACAAACCTAGGAAATTAGGATTACAAAAATATGCCTTAAAAGTGTGTGTGTGTGTATGTAAGAGAGAGAGAGAGAGAGAGAGAGAGAGAGAGAGAGAGAGAGAGAGAGAGAGCGCCTGCCTCAAAGTCCACTCTTGGCTTGCAGGGCAAGCACTTCACCAACTGGTCCCCAGTTTGGATTGCATCGTCACTGCTCATTACGGAGCCTCTTGAGCCCAGACTAGTGCTTGGCCCACAGTAATCCTCAGTGAACACTGCTGGATGCAAAAGGACAGGACGGTGCAATTCAAATACCACAGAGCTCTGACATTTGACACATTTGGCTTTGGATCTATTTTCTGTGTGGTTTTTTGACAACTTAAGTCTCTGGGGCTCGAATTCTAACTAAAACAAGGCGGAAGGAGAATCGCATCACTAGGCTACAGTGAGGATGCATGAGGGTGTGTTCACCACATCTACCACACAGCTTCAAGGAACAGCTATCACAGTAGCCATGATCCACGGAAAGACGAAAACCTTAAGTACGGTTAACTAACCATAGGATATCTGTATCATCCCACCCAGGTACAGACTTCACTTCTGGAAAATTGCCTTCCTTTGTCCAAGAAAGGTATCAGCTCATCATGTGGCCCTTCCTGACGAAAACCAAGCCCATATTTTAGGGCTTAAGGCTGACAGATGCAGGATCTCCAGGTATCCTAACGTCTTGTATAAATTAGCTAGAGGAACTAAAATTTTCCATAGCCTAATTGAATGTTTTAAGAATAGGGGGAAAGGATACAGAAACCTTTCAGCTTCATGCTCCCAGGGAATGACTTACTTTGTGCAATCAAAAAAATGCATGCATGTTCCCAGAGCCTCCTGCATCTCTGAGGCTTCCCAGAGCAGCCTCTCCTGTTCTTCCCTGCCTGGGGTCTCTGGATAATTAAGTAAAGAGAAGGTCTGGTCCATCCCATTTGCCAACATTCACAGCCACCAGAAGAATCATCTGTCTACACAATCTTCCTCTAGGGACCCTCAACAGCTTCACAGCTCTGACAGGAATTGATTTATTTTCTTTCTTTCTTTCTTTCTTTCTTTCTTTCTTTCTTTCTTTCTTTCTTTCTTTCTTTCTTTCTTTGTGATTAAAGTCTGGGGTCTGGGGAGGTGGCACAATTGGTAAACTGCTTGTTGTTTGAGCATGAGGACCTGAGTTCCATCTCCAGCACACATGTACAGAGCAAGGCATGATGGAGTGCATCCGGGACCTCAGCACTGGAGAAGTGGAGAAAGGACGGTTGGTCCCTGAGGCTTCACAGTCAGCCAGCTTAGTCGGGACACTGCAAAAGCAAGGCAGGTAGCTCCTGAGGACTGACACCTGAGGCTAACTGGGAGAATCTGCATATCTCTCTCTCTCTCTCTCTCTCTCTCTCTCTCTCTCTCACACACACACACACACACACACCACGGAAGCTCTAAAAAGACTCTTGAGCCCAGAGAGTAAGAAGAGTGATAGTTTAAGTCTTTGTCACTTTGGAGTGAGTGAGCAGGGAAGGGGGCAGTGACTGGGTGACCTCCTGAGAAAGTGGAGATGGTTAAACTGAGCTCTGAGGTTATTGGATAGCTCATTGTCCCACTCACTGCCAAAACTGGGCAGATGGTCATGACACCATCGGTGTGGAGCTGTGGAGGCACGCCCACAGAGCCCACAGAGCCCACAGAGCACGCAGACCACGGGGTGCCAAGTTCGAAAGTCGTTCTGCTTGATTCTCTCCTTCCTTCACTTGCTAACATCTCAGGATGCCTCACAGACACTGTCTTAGTGGCCCACAGATGCTTTTTACAACCCCTGTAAGCTTTTAGTTCTAGGTTTCCTATACTAGGATGACCAGAGTATTCCCACTTGGCCCCAACCCCTACACAGGCCCAGGGTGAGTACCCTGTAAAAGCCTGGCCTCTGTGTTGTGAATGTCAAGAGTATGTCCTCCTGCAAGGAGGGCATCTCACAAGCCATTACATCTGCTGATCCTTTGAAAAACATGCCAGGGTTTTGCCAGAGTGTGCCTTGAAAGATAGCCAAGGCACAAATTAACACCCACTTTCCGGCAACGGGAACTGTTCCTGAAAAAGCCACTTGCAGAACCGGAGGCAACCTGGCACAATCTGGGAGCCAACACACGATTTATTACTTCACAAAGAACAGAATTGTGGTCCAGAGGCAAGCTGGCTGCTGGGATTTTTCCTTTCCCACCCTGCTGTATTTCAAAGGCCTGACACTCAGTTAACAGGCTGGGTCTCTGAGAAAACAGCAGGCGACTTACAGGACACCATAACTGAAATGCTTATAAAGTCTGTGCCCTCCTCAGTCCCTCACCCAAGGGATAGGAGCCCAGGGGGACAGAGGGCTAGGTCAGGCACTTGCCCACAATCCTACAGCAACACACTGTTGCAGCCAGCCCCCGAACCAAAGTACCAGGGCCACAGAACCACTCTGGTTTTAGCTCCTCCAAGTTTTCTACAGCAGTCAACCCCTCCATGTGTTCAAATCAACATTTTTAAAGAACTATTTTTCATCTCAAAGTGGCAGAATATGAAAGGCACTACTTTGGGAGTTGGAGCTGGACAGTATCAAAGTAGATTTCTAGTCCTAAGAGATGATGTTTCTGTAGAGTACTTAACACAAGCACTGAGGTGCTGCCTAAGAGTTCAGAGGACAATGCTGATCCTGCTCTGACATCTGACACACCCTCTCCATTCCTGAAGGTGGCCATGGTAGAACTGGCATTTCTCATATCAAGTGCCATGCCCAGGATAAGAATATGGCCTTGGGGGTTATTGACACCCCTTCCCTGATACCTGTCTCCCTTCCCCTCCCTAGCTGCTAAGCCTGGTACCTCTCACCTACTTCCTACACCCCAGTGTCAGTCCCTGACTCTGATCTTAGATGGATCCTTTGTTCATTTCCTGCTGGACTTGAGACCTTTTTGAACCTATTTATTTTGAAAATGGATAATTTATACACCACAGGACACAAACCCCCAAGTGCAGAGCTTGCTGAGTTTTGACAAACATTTACAAATGTGATATGTTTATATATGTGATTCTACAACCATAATCAAAATATAGGATATTGCTATCATCCCAGAAAACCACTCCTATCCATTTCAAGTCAGTTCCTTAAACCAGTGTGTCTTAGAGGTGCAGGCAAGTTGAATCCTACAGATCAACTTTATCATTTTTTTTTGATGGCAGCTTCTTCTTCCTCTTCCTCCTTCTCGTCTTCCTTCTTTTTCTCTTCTTCCTCTCTCTCCTCCTTCTTCATTTTTTCCTCCTCCTCTCCTCCTTCTTATATCTATAAGTATGTTTTTTTGTGTATGTGTATGAGTGTGCATCATGTGTGGATGCCCTAGGAAGCCAGAAGAGGACATAGAACCCCTGGAACTTGAGGAACAACAGATGGCTGTGAGTACCTGACATGACATGAGTATTGGGAACAAAACCCAGGTCCTCTGGAAGAGCAGCAGGCCCTCAACTGCTGAGCTGTCTGCCTAGCCTTATGCTTTTAATCAACACAATGGTTTTTGAGATCCATTATACACACTGCTGCATCTGCTGAGAGTATCTCTCTCACTAATCAGGCACAACTCATCCACGTACTGAATGATGTCTGCGTTCTTTCCATTTTTGAGTTAAGAATACATCTGGTATTAATAGCCATGTCCACATTCCCTCTCTTCTCCTCTTTCTATCAATGAGTGTATATAGGCATGGCTTGATTTTTTTTTTCAGTAAATACAAAGAACGGAAATTGCCAGGGCACTTCTCCAATGGGTTGTGCAATTTCATGTGCCCGCTAGCAATGCATGCAAGTCTCTTTGGTCTCTCATCCCTTTCAATACTTAATATCTCTAGGGATGTCATCTTATGGCATTACCAGCATTCCAGATGGCTTAGGAATGTTGAACATCTTCATACAATAATTGGCCATTCATATCTCTTTCCATGCTGCACACTGATTTGAGTCTTTTGCCCTTAAAAATTTAATTGTTAGCCTTATAGTTCAGATTTTGAGTTCTTTATATATTCTGCATACACATCCTTCATCATTTAAAATGGTTCTAAGGATACTTTCGCACCAACTTCAAAGTCAAAGTCATAGATGATGCTATGACATTTATGAAACTTTATCTTGATCTTTATAAGCATAGCAACACTGGAACTGGGAACAATGGAAGAATGACATAACCCCTATGTACAAGACAATGGATGCCAACAGCTCTTTCCATTTTGGGAGGTCCCTAGCAGCACCACCCAGATGGATGATCTGCTATGCAAACATTGTGATTCTTTCTTCTGCCCCACGTGACTTCTTCATCAGCTCCTGTTGCTGTGTACTCTGACCAAGCAACTTAGGGATCCAAGCTTGGTCTCTTGCTTGTGAAGTAGATGCTTTAGCCTCTGAGCCATCACCCTCTCCTGGAAATGCAGTATTTAAACAGTGCCAGAAGTAAGTAGTAATACATCAGAAAGTTAAGGGTAGAAGGAAACATTTCCAATACAACGTGCTTCTTCAAACTCTTAGGAAAACCTTAGTTCACATAACCATGTCTAGGGTAGATATTACATTTAAAGTGAATTCCTGGGCAGAGAAAACAGGCAGACACATAGCATGGATAGCCTCAACCCCAGAGTGCCCTGTAGTATAGCACTGGGCATCTTCATGGTTTGACTAACATCAGATAGGCTGTATGAAACAAAGCCTAGGTCTGTCTTGTTCACCGCTGTAATTCCCAAGGTGTGTTCCACACACAGCCTTGTTACTCAATAGTTGATAGAGAAACGGGTGCATGAACCCCTAAATGTGAGATGCTAGAGTGGTATTGCCCTGCAAGCAGAACACTGCTGTAGGTCACATGTCATTTTATAGCACCCCAACTTTCCTCTCTCTGATCTTACCTGTGCTAGCATTTTGATTCTTACTTTGCATATTCACGTTCATTTACTACAATCTAAAAGTAAACCTAGATATTTTATGCCTGCTTGAGAAAGGACATCAGGAAAGACTCCTTTTGTGAAATGAAATCTTAAAAATCCCCTAGGACTTCTGTGATGTGCTTTTCAGGGATTTCCTAGAACTAGCTCATATGGGCTGAGTCCTACATTCAAAACCGCGAAATCCCAAACCTTATAAGTGCCGTCATCATGATGCTACAAGTGGAAAATTCCATAGCAATGTACAGGGACTAGGAATGGAGTTCCAGGAGTGAAGTGCCTTCCCAGCCCACAGGATCCTCAGCACTAGTGTGTGGTAATGCCTGTAATCCTAGCACTCAGGAAGTGGAGGCAGGAGGATCAGAAGTACAACATCAGCCATAGTGCATAGTGCATAGTGCATAGTGCATAGTGCATAGTGCATAGTGCATAGTGCATAGTGCATAGTGAGTTCCAGGCCAGCCTGGGGCATAGGAGACCTTGTAAAAAACTAGTGCTTTAGGTATAAACTACTAAAAATACTGCATGAATTACCTTCAGGCTAGCTGTATAAAAGGCAATTTTTTGTTGTTGTTGTTGTTTTTCTAGACAGGGTTTCTCTATATAGTTCTGGCTGTCCTGGAACTCACTCTGTAGACCAGGCTGGCCTCGAACTCAGAAATACGCCTGCCTCTGCCTCCCAAGTGCTGGGATTAAAGGCATGTGCCACCAAAAATGCAATTTTTAAACTACAGTGCATAAGCTATGGAAAACAGCCTGGCAGTCATAGAATGGCAGGAATACACCTACCACATGACCCTTGTGAATGGGATTAGAGCCCTTAATTAAAGAGGTCAGTGGGGTCTGTTTGTCCCCATAACCAGGCAGGATGCAGCCAGAAGATGCCACCTGCACAGTAGAGCCTGAGCCGACACTAGACACCGAGTCTGTCGGTGCTTGATCTTAAACTCCTGGCCTCCAGAACTGTGAGCCATGAGTATCTGCTATTTATCAATAATGTAGCCTAATATAGTTGGGTCTCTGTACTTCAATGGGCTGACTAATACAACAGCCAAGAGATAAGTCAACACAAATGACATTGGTGAGTAGACAGACAACTACAACATTTGGAGTTGTATTTTGTCACATAAAGGGATGAAATACTTGCACATGCTATAACATAGATTGAGCTTGGAGAATACTGTGCTAAGTGTAATAAGCCAATCACAAAGACCATACACTGCTGTGTGATTCCATTCCTATGGAATAGAGTAGGCCAATCTAGAGACATGCAAAGGTTAATGATTGTTTTCTTTTTCTTTCTTCATTTTTATTTTTCTTGTGATAAAATATCCTGACAAAAACCAAATCAGTAGAGGAAGGGGCTTATTCAACTTATAAGTGCAGATCACAATCCATTGAGCAGAGAAGTCACAGTGAAGGCCAAAGCAGCTAGCCATATTCTATCCACTCAAGAGCAGTGTCAAAACAAATGTATACAAGCCTGCCTGCTCGCTTTCCCCTCTCACACAGTTTGGGTTCTCCTGACTATAGAACTGTGCCACCCACAATGGTCTGGGACTCCCTCGAATCAATTAATAGTCAAGATAGTGTCCTGTGGGCATACTTACAGGCCAACCTGATCTAGACAATTCCTCAATTAAGGTTCTCTTCCTGAATGAATCTTTTGGGTTACATCAAGTTGACATTTAAAAATGAACCAACACAGTGATAATCTAATGCTGGGGCTTGGTGGGAAAGGAGTATAGGGTGCTGTAACCTTACACACACACACACACACACACACACACATACACAGAGAGAGAGAGAGAGAGAGAGAGAGAGAGAGAGAGAGAGAGAGAAAGAGATGGGGGGGAGGGGAGAAAGAGAGAGAGAGAGAGAGAGAGAGAGAAAGAGAGAGAGAGAACACTAGAGCTAGAGCCAGAGCCAGAGCCAGAGCCAGAGCCAGAGCCAGAGAGTCAGCAACAACGGGCTATGGTAAATGCAAAGGCTAAGTTAAGCCACCAAGGGAAGTCCAGGTAGGAGTTGCCAATCCAAGGTAAGGAGGGGCTAACACATGACCCATCATTAGTTTTTGTGGGCCTTCTATAGATGTTTAAGCCAACTCTTAAGAAACTACCAGCATGGTCTAATACGGAAGTTGCTACCCTGGGATGGCTAGTTTTAAATTGTCAACTTGCCACAACCTCAACTCACTTGAGAACTGTGCGGCTCAGGTTAGCCTGGAGCACATCTGTGGATAATTGTGCTGGTTGCCAATCCATGTAGGGAGAGCTCTACATGAGGGGGCTGCACCATTACCTGGGAGAGGCTCCTGAAACAGAAGAAAGGGGGCAAGCAGCAGCATCCACGCATTCACATACCCACGCACAGCTAATTACATTTAAGTTCTTAAATAAGAAAATGATTTAGAACCCAGCTCCTATTCTAACACACAGTAGCCATGAGTGATCCAACACACACCAAAGACTGCCAGCCTGGCAGAAGGTTCTGATCCAACAGGGCTGCTCTAGATGGCTCTCATGATGACCTTTTGCCATCTACCCCAGGCAGTAATGGTGCTTTCTCTAGCATGTGATCGCTAACGTTGTACATTTGCACCACACGAAGAAGCAGGACCCTGTAAGGCATGGAGGCCCAACGGGGCCTTCTCCACATGGGTGTCACTTGACACATACGTAGTCGCCCTGTCCTGTGGGGGTACTGAATGCTTTCTTTCATTTCTTTAAAAGAAACACAGGAAAGAAGGCGGCAAAGAATCCTGGTTTTGTTTTTACAATGCTGGTGGAATAATAAACAACTGTTTAATGTTCTTAGTGGAAAGACTGAGCCCCCAGGAGAACAGGAGGGAAGAGATCAATATTTACCAGCAGCCCTTATCCCACATTAAATATTAGCTTAAACTTAAAACCCAGGCTCTGGTTGCCACCTTCCCGTCGGCTCACGTTGCAGTGGTGGGGAAGCAATCACTTCAGAAGCAGTGGGAACAGTTTGAACTATGGCCATTCTAGATGTTTTACTGTCGCCTGTGATTGTTTCTGTAAATACAGGGGTCTCGGAGAAATACTGCGCCCCTAAAGCGGGTCAACCTCTGTGACATGTAAACCTCAGAGGAGCTGTGGGCACAGCTGACGTGCTGAAGGAGAAGCACGGTAAAAAAATGATTTGTGGGCTGAGGGGAAGGCTGGAAGGCTCAGTGACTCAATACTTGTCCTGCAAATGTGAGGGACTGAGTTTAATTCCTAGCACTGGAAGAGAGCCAGGCACAGTAGCACCCGCCTTGGTCCTATGGTGAAGCAGGGGGCAGAGTCAAGACACCATCCATAACCTTACAGGCCGGGCAACCTGACAGGCACAGACACAGCACCAAGACCTGGCTGCAGGCAAGATGGAAGACCAGGACCTTCTCTTGAGGTTGCCCTCTGATCTTCACACATGCATCACAGCAGGTGTGTGTCCACATGGGTGCACAAGCACACACACACACACACACACACAGAATACAAAAGAAAAAATAAAGTAATTTGCTGGCGTGAGCAAGAAAACCGTGAGCTGAACTGGAGGTCTGGTGCCATTTCACAGCTCTGCATGAACCCACAAAATGAGGAACAGTAGCTGGTGGCTGCTAGGCCTCTGCTGACAGTGTAAGAAATATGCAGAACAGGAACCTTCATGCTAGAAAGGAACACATGAAGCAAGGCAGAGAACTGGCCCTTTATTCATCCCTGGTGCCAATGACAAAACTTGACCTTCATTCTTATAACAAGTTTGGGCTGTCCAGATGACACAATGGGTCAAGTTGCTTACTGCCAGGCCTGATGACCTGAGTCATCCCAGGGATGGGTCCCTTCTACATAGTAGGAAAGAAATGATTTCCATTTAAGTTGTCTTCTGACTTTTACATGAACACAATAACATGGATGCACCCACAAACACACACTCAGAAAACAGATAGATAGATAGATAGATAGATGCATAGATGAATGGATGTATGCTTTCTGCCCTGTGGAAGCACCTGAGGTGACAGGAACTCTGAGAAGCCGTCCTTATGCGGAGGCTCCTCTGGCTCTGGGCCCTGGATAGCAGGGACTGAGGTTTAAGGGAGACCTGGGTCCAAAAGAGGGAAAAGGGGTGGGCTGTAAACAAACTACCTGTATCCTTTTCAGTTCAGTTTCATGCTGTTCTAGATCTGGGGAGTGTGTCTCCCTGTCTCCATTGCTCCTCCCACACACACCCCCTTTAGTCACATTCTCAACACATACCATGCCAGTGCAAGGGCCACCCTGACCATGCAATCTTCAGTTTCTTTTTACTGTGCATGCACTTGTGCGTACCTGTGTGTGCATGCATGTGTGTGGTATACGTGCAAGTACATATGCATGTGTGCTTGTATAGATTCACACATTTGGAGGGCAAAGTAAGACCCTAACTAGATGCTCTTTATACATTTTTTAAAAAATCAATTGTGGGAGGGGCACAGATGCGTCATGGCACGTGTGCATTTGGATGACAACTTTTCAGTTCTCTCTTTCTTATTCCGAGGCAGGTCTGTCTTGTTTTCTGCTGCTGTGCTGCGTACTGACCCTGCTAGCTTCCAGCAAATTCTCCTGTGTCTACCTCCCACCTCCCTGTCAGAGTGCTGAAATTACAGACACACACCATGGTATCTAGCTTTTCTTTAAATGAGTTCCAGGGTTTGAACTCAGGCAGTCGCTTTCCTAGCTTTTACTCACTGAGCCATCTATCCAGCTCCTTAGACGTCCTGCTGAGCTTGTCTCTAGTGTTGGATGTCAGTTACTTGCCTACTCTGTTACCCTTTGTAAGGGCAGTGTCTTCAGCCTCACCCACTGCTGTGCCCAGTACGGTGAATATCCTTTTAACAGATGCTCAGTAAGGCCTTTGGGACAGATGAGAGGATCCTCAGGCAACTCTCATTCACCGGGAGAAATGGTTGCTAATCCCAAGTCCTAATTATTACTACCAGCTGCAGAGTGGTTTTTTTTTTTAGATATTAAGACATTATGCAGAGTCAGCTTTAGCAAGCAGCTCTCTGGGTGTTCCACCAAAGTGACTTTATATTGATGGGAAATACTCTGTTTTAAATCAACACAAAGCCTCTTACCCTAGTACGACAGCGTCACATGTCCCTAGTACAACAGCGTCACATGTCCCTAGGGCTGTTCATTACCCCTTCCTCACCCCAGTCCGGAGAGCTTATACTTTCTGCCAATGTGTATTAGAGTGAGTCCTACTGTATTTGTTTCATTTTTAAGAATATTACTGGAGAAAGAAATTCTTTTTAAAGCCAATAAGACACCACAATAACCAGATTTAGATGTTTTCACTGAATCTGAATGAGCCAGTTGTGTGGCTTGCTGCATGAGTCTTCCAAATAAGTCACAGATGGTAAATGTTCCCCAGGGGAAGCAGCCTCAGCCTTGACACCTCCAGAAGGTCAATGGCTTTCCTTATTGAAGAGCCCATCTCAGGGGCCGAGTTCATTTCACACAGCGTGTTTACTGGTTACGACCTCTCTAACATGGAAAAGCAACTTCTAAAGCTTGTTAGGCGTTGGGGTCCTAAAGGTCCAGGTTTGGTTGTAGCCCTGGTATGCATTGCATAAAGTCAAGGGGGTGCTTTTTCTCTTGAAATCTTCAAGGACTTGCTGCTCAGATGTCCCTGTATAACGAGCAGGCACTAATTATTTGGTCCAGGGGTTGAATTTATCCCACATACCAGCTGGGCCAACTTGGTGAGGTTTCACGGATACTGACAGATTTGAGATGGCTGGACAAAGAGACAAAGAAAGGACTTCTTTCCACCTGGCTCAGCAAGCAGCATGGGTATCCACATTTGCTCTCATCATTTTTGTACCAAGTGCCTCTTGTGATGTGTGTGAGGTCAGAGCTCATCACTGGTTGAGTTCCTCAATCACCTTCCACCTTTAATATTTGAGGCAGAGTTTGTCACTGAACCTGGAGATCAGTGGGGTCTGCTAGACTGCTGGCCAGCAAGGCCAAGGGATCCTAGTGTCTTTCCTTCCCGAGTGCTGGGATGGTAGGAACCTGCTACCACACCCAGCTTTTTTAAGTTGGTCCTGGGGGGTTAGACTCAGAGTCTCATGTTTATACAGCAAACACATTACAGACGGAGCCATCTTTCCAGTCTTTAGATAACACTATACTGCGTTGTCACCTACAAAGTTCACATGTGAGAAACACACAATCAACTTACAGGTTTTCTCCATACTGCTGTAAGTTTATGATTTGTGTTGAGTGGCATTCATAGCTATCCTGGGACATGTGTGGTCCACAGGTTTCATGCTGGACACCCTGGCACAGGCTGCCTGTGCAGCATGTCGATCCAGCAGCAGAAGAGTACAGAACTTGGAGACGTGAGGCTTTTACAGCATTCAGTAAACAAGACTTGAGGTGCGAAAGTCAAGCAGGAGTTAGGAGTTCCTGCCAGGTTGTCACGAGGACTGGAGCTCAGATCTCAGCAATCGATGATAAACCAGGAGCCCTGTGCACACCCGCAGCCCCAGCTCGGAGGTGGAAGCAAACCAGGAGCCCTGTGCACACCCCGCAGCCCCAGCTCGGAGGTGGAAGCAAACCAGGAGCCCTGTGCACACACCCTGCAGCCCCAGCTCGGAGGTGGAATCAAACCAGGAGCCGTGTGCACACCCCGCACCCCCAGCTCGGAGGTGGAAGCAAACCAGGAGCCCTGTGCACACCCCGCACCCTCAGCTCGGAGGTGGAAGCAAAGATGGGAGGGTTACCCAGGTTCACTCGCTCCCAGACTAGCTGAGAAAATGTGAGCCTTGGGTTCAGAGAGAGAGACCTTGCTTCAAAGGACTAGGCAGAGACTGATAGAGTTGGGGACTCAACACTATTTTCCTGGAGTCTGTGCTCTCAAGCACTTGTACATATATACTCACAGTCATGTACACAAATAAATAGTGAAATCTCAAAACATAAGCCAGCCTGTTCCTCACCCTAGAAGATGCCTCGCTCCGAGCACAATCTTGGAGAGTAGCTCAGGTAAGAAGCTGCTACGGCTCATAATCTCGGCATACCAGGAAGCCATCAGCATGAGTCACCCATGGGGAACTATCTCCCAACACAGAAGCAATGGGATGACATCACGTTCTAAAGATGCTATCTCTCATTTTTGTGAAGGCTGTCCTCCAATGAAAGAACTCCTCGTCGCTTTCAGTATCACTCCTCAAAAGATTTCTAAATGTTTCTTCTAGAAGGCTATTTTCAAAACAGTTTAAAGTTTTAGGAAGTCAGTAAATATGATACAGATAGGGAGGTGGTGTGTGTTGGCGAGATGGCTCAGCATTCAAGACTATGAACTGCTCTTGAAAATGACCCATGCTGAGCAGTTCACAACTGCCTGGAACTCCAGCTCCAGGGAATCTGACATTCTCTTCTAGGCTCAGTGGGCTCTGGCACTCACATGTACACATACCACCTCCTACATACATGTAATTAAAAAAATAAAATAAAGCTTTAAAATTATATACGGAGGGCGAGAGATGGCTTGCTAGTTAAGAGAAGTGGTTGCTCTTCCAGGAGACCTGGGTTTGATTCCCAGCGCTCACACGGTGGCTCCCAAACATCTGTAACTCCAGATCTGACACCCATTTCTGCCCTCCATGGGCATCAGGCATGCATGTGGTAAACAGACATGCATGTAGGAAAAATAAATACAATTATATACATTTTTTAATTTAAAAAATTAAATTGTACAGGGGCTGAGGAGATGGCTCAGTGGTGCAGTGCTTGCCAGGGCAGAAGTGAGGAACGGTTTCAATTCCTCGCACCTGCATAAATACTGAGTGAACATGGCAACCTGCCTGTAATACCAGTGTTCAGAAGGTAGAGATGGAAGATCTCCAGAACACACACTAATACACGCAACATGCCCACATACATGTGAAAATCTGTATACATAGGTCATATTACACACACACATACACACTCAAAAGTTTTTCCAAAGTGACAATTTTTTTAGTTTGACTGAGAAATGTCCCCTATAGGCCCATGTATAGGTCCTCAGTTGGTGCTGTTTGGAAAGGTTATAAGTCCTTCAGAAGGTAGAACTTGTTAGAGGTAGTAGGTCATTGGGGGGGGTGGACTTTGAAGCTTTATAGCCTTCCTGTCTGCCCCCCACCCCCATGGACTGTGTCCTCTCTGGGGCTGTCAGCCAAAATAGACCCTTCTCCTCTAAGCTGCTTTTTTGCCACAGCAACAGAAAAGTAACCGAACCAGACACAGTTTTGGGTTTTGTTCATAGACTGATTCATTCACACGAATATAAACTGCAGGATCTTGAATTGTATTTACAATATTTACAAACTCGTTACATGCGTGTATGTGTGTGTGCATGTGTGCATTTTACAGATTTGGCACTAATGATTTGCCATCCATTCTTCTACGCAGAAGAGAAAAGCTCTGGGTTAGTGCGTCTGCTTCAGCAGCAAGGTGCAGCTGGCAGACTTCTAAATGACTCGCTTTAGGCTCTCAGCAGCCCCATTCACAGAGTTAATGCTCTGTGAGCCCAACCTCCTCCCCCAGAGATGTGGCTTGTCCCTGTCCTCTAGGGATTTGGGATTCAGGCAGGGCTGGGAAGGAAGTGTCCGGCCCAAAGTCTTTGCGCCTATCTGCACCTAGGGAAGAATTCTTGGCCTAGGACTGCTAGCAGCTGGCTGAAGCCCCCTGCTGCCCTGAATGTGAGGGGGGAGATGCATTCTCTCAGGTCTGAACATCTATCCAATGGTAAGCCTTCATTGTTAACAGGTGGCAGCTGACTGGTATGGTGTTATCCAGAGCAAAAACAGCTTAGAGACTCTGGTAGGCAGAGCTGGAGGTGGGTTCTGGTGGAGACAATGAGAGGCTAGCTGCAGCCTCTGCTATCTGACTTATGTATTGGTTCCCCACTCCCTGATCATGAAGTCCTCTTTCTTCCTCATGAGCAGGGCTCAAACTCACGGAAAACACTTTCCACCAAACCCTGGTCTCTCTCTTCTTCCTCCATTCCTATCATTCCCGGTATCCCCTCTGAGTCATTGTGAAACAACAAGCTTGTTATTTACAATTAAGATTTTGGTAGCAATGCCCTGGCCACTCCTTGCCTGCAGAGCTGTCAGAGGGATGGTAGTACCGTACATCATTACATCCAACCAGGGAACTAGTTAATGTTTCAGCTAAGTTACAGTCGGTACTCTGGAGCTTCACGGAGTTAGTCCCTAAAAGTGTGATTCTGGTCCTGCTTGCATGGGAACCACATCTGCACAGCCCGGACTCAAGGATCAAAGCTAACTCGGAGCCAGGTGTGAGGGGCATGGGGTCTGAGATTTAGTCTTTGCCTTTGTGGAGCTTGAGGTGCAGAGAGAGGCAGAGGGAGCGCAAGGGGAAAAGAAACCAAGTAGTTAACAGTGAGTTACGACTGCTCGCTGCTTTTCCTTTCCAGTTAGGGAAGATGGAGAAGGCAATGTCCCTGGCCCAGACTGTCTGCTTTGTGGCTGGCAGGGAACTACGCGGCCATGTGCAGGTCTTTCCGCACATTCCCCCAAAAGGCCTGTATTCTAAAAGCAGTGGTCTGAGATAATGCCCTGGATAGGAAATCCAAGGGCAATGGCTTTTACCCTATGTAGAAAGGGCAGAAGTCTGAAGTCTTCCTCAGGGGTTGTTAAAACATACATACACACACACACACACACACACACACACACACACACACACACAGAGAAGGATGTCCACTGGCCTTTGGCTGCCAGGAAAGCTGAGGATATGGAATTCTGGTCTGCTGAGGCAGCCATGAAAAAGTCCCCATGGGAAGCCCAGCAAGTTAGAGGGAGCCCAAGGCTTCTTTCCCCCTTGAACTTGCTTAAAACAGGTATCAAAACATTCCTGTGTACTTAACCTCTTCTGAGTTTCTCTCTCCCTCTCTGCCCACTGTGTGTGTGGTGTGTGTGCTCACATGTGTGTGCACACATGTTTCTATTGAAGAGAATAATCCAATGCTCGCTACTCTATCTCTCATAGTTTAGGAACTAAAGTATAGATACAGATTTAGATAGATGATATATAGACATATAGATATATAGACATATAGATATATAGATATATAGACACCCTTTCCCCATTGTTTGTTAACCAGCATCGTAATATGAGGTGGAACATCACAGGCTGCACTGTCTAGTGGGGGCTGGCAGGAGGCCCTGTCATAGCAGAAGCATGATGGGAGGTGCCTCTTTTGGACACCCCTGAAGGCTTCAGAAAGAGCAAGCAAATCATCTTTCACTGCCACAGAGATGCTATTTCAGAATATGTGGTCTATGCCTGGACTGCAGAGGGGAAAATGAAAACTGTAAATAAGAACTTGTCTGCAGGGCGGAGGGTGCAGTTCAGAAGAGTCAGTGGTTGCCTAGCATCCACAAAGTCCCGAGTTCAATTCTCAGCACCGCTCAGAGCAGGTGGTGCTGCAAAATAGGCTGCCTTTCACAGCCCCACAGCTCACAGCTATAACCTCAGCACCTGGAAGATGCAAGCAGGGGGTCAGACGTTCAAGACCACCCCCAGCTATATCAGGGATTCCAGTTCTGTCAGAGGCACATGAGACCCTGTCTCAGAAAGCAAGCAAGCAAACAACAACAATTAAATTTGATTCCAGGGATTTGGTTCCCAAGACATAAATCCACAGAGCTGCAAATGGGAGTTAGGTAAGAAAAATAGATTTAAAGTAATTGCACCATGACTTCTTGTGGGCAGAAACCAACCCTCGACACCATGCCTGAACAGACAAGGTCGCAGCACCTTCTCCTAGAGGAAAGAAAACATTAGTTATGACATCGTGGGCACAGGTCACGGTCAGCAAACACTTTTCTTGCACTTTCTCCCTCAGAATAAACAAGCAAAATGCCATCTTGCTGACCCAGTATTTGGAAAAGATTTTTAAGCTTTTTTTGAACACTTTGGTTGTTTGTTTCTCAAAGCCAGACAAACATCTGGACCTCCTGATTATACAAAGAAAACAGGCCGAAGAGCTGGTTCTCCGGATGGCCCTTCGGCCTCCTCCTCCAGCCCAAGCTAATGGCTATTAATCACCTACGGCTGCCAAAAGGCTGTTTGTGCTTTCTAAATTATAGCACTTTCCTTCAGCAAGATCAGATAACTGTATTATTTGGCATTTCATTAAAAATCACTTTACCTATTAGAAATGAAGTTTCCATCTCTGTTTCTATTCCTATGCAAACTTGAACCATTTAAATTTCCTCTACTTTTGCAAAATTTTAAAGTTGGAAGCTTGCTCCCTCCCTTTTATTTTTAAACTTCAGCTCTTGACCACGGCTTTTCCATTTTGACATTTGCCATTTCGGTCGCTAACTTTGGCGGCCCTGTTTGATTTGGCGCTTTGCTTTTGGCCCCCATCTTGTTCCTTTTTCTCCATCTAATTTAGCATTTCAGCTCATTTTCTTTCCTACCCCCAAGCCCCGAGAACCTCCTTCTAAAACTTTTCTTACTTTCTTGGTAAGAAAGCCAAACATAATCCTTTCAGGCATAGAGTCTCAGTGAGATCCAGAAAGACATCCCTGAGCATCCTTCAGTGCTTCTGAAACCCTCGGAAGACAGGTGCTGGGTAGACAAGACTGTAGCCAACACAAATCAATGTCAGTATCCCCAGCAGCGTTACATGTGTACCATGTAACCTCTAAAACTGTGATGAAGGTATTTTACCTCTGTGGTCCTCTCCCCCTAAAGCCATCATCCCAGTATGACTTCTGGAAAACACCTGACTACCCATCTGGTCAGACAGTCTACAACACACCTGCCCACATTCTTCAAAAACATCATGACCGTAAAAGAAAAGTCTGAAAACTGCTACGGCCCGAGCAGACTATGGAGACACAATGATTCTCAGGAAAGCTGATCCCGGGACAGAAACAAACCCCAAGAGGCTGAGAAATCCAGAGGAAGTCTGGAATACAGTTAACAGTAAAGCACCAAGGGTGGCTTTGGTCTTGACAGACGTACGCTGATAGCTTAAGGAATTGAGCACATTGGTGCCAGCACCGGCTGAGCTATCCCAAAATAACATACCTAGCCAGAAAAGGTGATCTGAGTGTTATAAGGAGACCGGCAACTGTTTGAATGTGTGGCATTAGCCACAGGTTTTATTCGCTGCCATTCCTCTTCTCTTCCTCCTGTGTAAGCTGTTGGTGAGATGAATGTGTGGGTCTAGTTTTCATTCATCTGTAATTTCCTTCAAGATCTCCTGTCTTAGTCCAGTCTCTTAACTCTCATAGTTGCTCTAAGGGGATGGCTTAGTTGCCAGAGTGCTTTCTTTGTCAACATGAGAGTGTGAGGTCAGTCCCCAGGATGCATGTGACAATGCCAGGAATGGTGGGTGGCCTGTGCGTGTCACCTAGCACTGCAGAGGCAGGGATGGGGTGGGGGGGTCCTGAGCTTGCTGGCCAATGAACTTCAAGTGAACGTCAGGCTAATGAGAGACCTTGCCTCAAAGGAGATGGTTGGCTCCCTAAGCATGTGAACCAAAGTTGTTCTCTGGCCCCCACATATGTGCATATGTATGAACACACATACGTGCACACATTGCACCATGTATGAACATACATGTACACTTGTACAAACAGACGTGTGTCCATGTATGAACACACACATGTGCATGAACGCACATATACACGCATGCAAAAAAAAAAACCAAACAATTCCATGGTGCTTCTTAAAATCAACAGTGGTGACTATCTTCACCACTAATGGTCTCACAGTCTTTAACCTGCACACACGAGTGTATGTATTTCCTCATGTACTCATGCACCATGCACAGACTTGGGATCCACCACAGGCTAGGTCCTGAGCTACACCCTTGAACTGATCTCCTTCATGATAAAGGACATAGAGCTTTGTAGAGCTTGCTTATAACATGCCAATGGCTTAGCTCAGGGCCCCCTGCTGAACCGGGAAGTACAGCTTGCCGAACATTGGCCTGAGCACTGGTCGGATCCACTCCTCATAGATAACATAGCACAGAACCCCATCTTTGTGCTTTCCTCCCTTGAGAGTGACAGGAGGGGTGGCTCTGTGAGCAGTGAGTTTGCCTCAGCCAGAGATCTTGCTGTCTTTAAGGAGGTGGTACCCTTGTCTGGGGGTGTAACTTAGTGTTCAGGAGTAGAACACTTGCTTAGCAAGGCCTGCGTTCAATCTCCAGCATGAAAAGAAAGGGAAAGCTGAGTCCTCTTCCTTACTAAAGATGCCCTGGGGAAGGAAGGCCCCAGCACACAGCGCACAGAAGTCCTTGAACAGGGTCTTAAGAAGGCTCATGGAGTCCTGCTGGCTTCCTGCACATTGCAGACATGGAGGGTGTCCTGTTTTTTTTTTTTTTTCAGCTGTGAACCAGATGGGCTCTCAAAGGGTGGGCTGAGAATCCCCAAGTAGAATGGCTCCCTACAAAATCCAGGTCGTGAGGACTTAGAGATGGGATCTGGGGATGTTGAGAAAGTATGCTATGCACTTGATTTGAGGAGAAAACAGTAGGCTTCGTGTTCAACCTCATCTCAACTGTCTGCAAAGAGAGGGATCCACTCACATTTATCTAAAGTAATCCTTCCCCTGGACTACTTCAGTGGTTCCCAAACTGTCTTGGTTTATGGCACTCTAATCCATTTGGAAGTTAGTTCTGAACTGTGCACATTTAACTCAGCTCATGAACATCACAAACACATAAGCACATACATACATATGTGTATACACACAAATATAAAGCAGAGTATGTATTATATTGTGTTCTATATAAGCTCACATACAATACAGGGGTTCACTTGACTCACTGTGATTTAAGTAGACGGAGGACCCTGATGCACACAGGGACCAAAACACTAGCACATTCAGTTTTAGGCCCAAGGACTCTAGTATTTTGGCCATTTGTCAAAAGGCTTCATTTATAAAATAATTCATTTTCTCTCTCTCCAAATCTCACTTAAAATATGCCCTACCTTTATCCATGTAAAGATGGCACCTGAACTTAGCTTCTGTAGAGTAGCTTGCTTCTATGTATATATGTATGTATGTATGTATGTATGCATACATACAGATGTGTAATATTCTATATAGCATTAAACCTGTGGCATAGCATATTTGATGATTCAGAATGTCATGTCAGTTTTTCTGATTCTTCTGATGCTTTAGTCTACAGTGTTTCAATATCTTTGTCTTCCCGTCACCTGCCTCCTCTCTAATGTGTGAAGCAGAAGACCCACGTCATCAGGACTGCATGCAGCTCAGGTTAGATGATGGGACTAGACTGTACCATTGCTAAAACATCCCTTTTCTCTAGGACATGCTGGAGAACTGGGATGAGGAGAGGCCTCAGAGAGTCTTAGGGGGCTACTCTAGCTGAGACTCCTAGCAATGGGGGATATGGATCCTGAAGAGGCCATATCCTATAGCAGGCAGGACTCCCAGTGGAAGGATAAGGACAGCAACTCACCCACAAAGAATTCAACTCAAAGTGTGCCCTGACTACAAGATGTGCAGGGATAAAGATGGAGCAGAGTCAGAGGGAATGGCCAACCAATGACTGCCCCAAACTGAGAACCATTCCACAGGCAAGAACCAGTCCCTGACACTATTAATGATAGTTATGCCTGCAGACAAGAGTCTAGCATAACTGTCCTCTCAGAGGCTCCACTCAGCAGCCAGTGGATAGAAATGCAGAGACTCACACCCAAATGATAGATGGATCTCGGGAAGTCTTACCAAAGAGCCGGGAGAAAGACTGAGAGACCCGAAGAGGACAGGGATTCCACAGGAAGACCAACAGAGTCAACTAACTAACCTGGACACTTGGGGCTCCCAGAGACTGAGCCACCAACCAGAGAGCAAACAGGGGCTGGACCTAGGTCCCCTGCACACATGTAGCCGATGAGCAGCTTGGTCTTCATGCGGGTCTTCCCAAACAACTGGAGCAGAGGTTGTCCCTAAGCCTGATGCTTGTGGATCCTGCACCCTTAAATGGAAGCCTGTCTAGCTTCATGGGAGAGGATGTGTCCTACATCAACTTGATATGTAAGTAGGGGCACATGACACCCAGAGGGAGCTTCCCATTCTAAGGGGAGTGAGGAGAGGACTTGCGGGAGGGGTACTGGGAGGAGAGGAAGGGTTGATATCATAAAGTGAATAAATAAATATAATAATAAAGCCGGGCATGGTGGTGCATGCCTTTAATCCCAGCACTCGGTAGGCAGAGGCAAGCGGATTTCTGAGTTCGAGGCCAGTCTGGTCTACAAAGTGAGTTCCAGGACAGCCAGGGCTACACAGAGAAACCCTGTCTTGAAAAACCAGAAAAGAAAAAAAAAAAAAGAAATAAAACAAAACAAAAATCCCTCTTTCTTTTTTTTTTTTTAAAGCTTACAATTACATTTATTTATTTGGGTAGCATGTGACATAGTGCATGTGTATAAAGGTCAGGGGACAACTTACAGGAGGAGTCTGTTTTCTCCTCCTACCATGTGTGACCTAGATATCGAACTCAGGTGGCCAAGTTTGATGACACTTTTACCTACAGAGCCATCTCACCAGCCCCTTCTTTCTGGCTTCTGATGGCAGATAGGTTCTTTTTTTTACTATGGTCTATAAAGACTTGAAAATTGTGCTCTCTCTCTCTCTCTCTCTCTCTCTCTCTCTCTCTGGTATGAGGGTGCACATGTTTGTGCTTGAGGACCCTGGGTGTCCTGCTGTTACCCTTTGCTGTATTCCCTTCAGGTTGGTCTCTCGCTGACCCTAGAAGGAACCAGGAAGCCCCATCTCCCCACCTCTACCTCATGCAGCACTGGAGACATGGGTACACAGGGCAATAACTGATTTGAACCCAGGCAAAGCTGGCTCTTACTGAGCCGTCTCCCAGAGCCCTTCAAACTGTTTTCTACCAAAAAGTTCTCCTGGGAGAGAATGCATTATTTTCATTCATTTCTTGACCCTAGTACCGTAATACTGTTACTATTCCTAATAATTCCTGAGACACATAGAAAGTTCTGAAGGGCATTCCGAAGCACTTCTCTGACAGCATTCAGGCATCTCTAAGCGGACCTGGCCCAGCTCTGCCCATTCCTTTCAGTAACTATATCAACTCCAGCGACCTTACCATTGATCCCTGTACAACGAAGGCCCAGTTCCCACAAATGGTCTGTGATTTTATGAAATTCGTCTCTATGGGACCAGTATTGTGGATTAGCTCTACTTTATTCTTGACATCCATCACTGTCAAAGTCCTCATTCGCAGCCTCACATTTACCCGAGATCTGCATTCCTGGGCAGATCTGAAACAGAGAGCGGTCAGTGTTTTTCTCTGCACGACGCATTCCTTCTTTGGTGGTAGAAATTCTGTAATGTGCAGTAAGTCAAGGATGCAGAGATAAGAAAGAGGAGCCCGGAGATGGCCCTGAAGGGTCACCAGGCAGTGGCTTGAGCAGGGTTATTTCTAGCATTAAATTTAGATCTACCCACTGGTGTCAGCTGATCCCAAGGCAGTAGTCGAGTGTAGTGGGTTGAGTCAGGCCACCGGGCTGTTCCAGCCACTCGGCCTCACCGTGTTATCGGGCTTTCTCCCATTGGCCTTGGCATTATCTAGCACTGGTATGAGGACAGTCAACAGCTCACAGAGACTGACCTGGAGAACAGCAGTGTGGAAAAGGGGAAGTGGGAAGAGGAAAGGAGAGATTGGAAATGAGAAGGAAGAGGAGCCACGCTGGAAAGCTAGACAGACCTGTGCTAGCCAATCCCGTGCTGCCGCCACACAGCAGCCACGTGGCTCTTGTAAATACAAGTTATTAAATGTAATAACTTGGCCTTTTCCTTTGTAAGGAACACAACCACACATTGCAGAGTTTTACAGTGAGAACAACTGTGTGAGATGGTGATTGCGCTATATATGTATTAGCTGCTGCCCTCCATCTTCTCTGGAAAGAAAATGGGGCGGGGCATGGGCGAGCCTTAGTGGCTTTCTAAACGCAATCTTATCATAAAGAAGTGTCTCATTATTATATATAAAAACATATACTAAGTAAAAATGCTCCATAGTTATGGATTATAAGACTCATTCCTGGGGCTAGAGGGATGGCTCAGTGGGTAAAGGTGCTTGCTGCCAAGCCTGGCCATCTGAGTTCGATCCCTGGGAGTCATGCCCACACCACATGGTAGAAAGAGAGAACCAACTCCTGCAAGTGTGTCTCATCTCCAGGTAGAGCAAAGCTTGTGTGTGTGTGTGTGTGTGTGCATGAGTGCATGTGTATATATTTGCATGTGTGTATATGTGTGCATGTGTCTCTGTACATGTGTGTATATATCTCTCTGTGTGTTTGTGTGTATGTGTGGTGTGTTTGTGTGTGTGCCTGTGCATGAGTGCATGTGTATATATTTGCATGTGTGTCTATGTGTATAAGTGTCTGTGCACATGTGTGTGTATATCTCTGTGTGTGTGTGTGTTACCACAATAAAAAGGAAAACTAAGGGCTGGTGTAACTCAGTGCTACAGTATGTAGCTGGTGTGAGAGGTCCTGGGTTTGGTTCTCAGCAATACAAAACAATGTGCCAATCGCCAGAGCAACTGAGTTGTCTGGAAGGGCTGGGGAGATGCTCTTCCAGTAAAGCACTTCCCCTGCGGACACGAGGACCCAAGTTTGAGCCCTAGAACCACGTGGAAAAGCCAACTATGGTGGTATGTTCTTATAGTAGCAGTACTGGCAAGGTAGAGAAAGGCAGGTCCCTGGACCTTGCTGGCCAGACAAACTGGACTAAAATTGGTTATCTCCAAGTCAGAAAGAGAATCTGTCTACAAAAACAAAATAAGATAAAAGATGGACACTTTGAGAACAACACCTCTGGCCTCAAAACACATGAATACATATGTGCACCCACATGTACCTCCATGTACACCTGTATACAGACACAATGGGATACAAGTTAGTATATAGACAATTTAGCACATGGTTTCCTATGTGACATAGTGAGAATGTGCTGGAGACAGCATGGCATTCAAACACGAAGTCTGCTATTCCTTGGGTGGTCACAGCAAACGGAGAAAGGCTTTTCTCAGGACCTAAGAGGTGGAAGAACTCAGAAAGTAGAGTACGAGGCAGGTAGTGCTGGAGACGAGGAGTGTATTCTACAGACTGCAGGGATTAGACATTGAAGTCTGTGCTTGGAGGTTTCAGGAGATGGAGTGGGATAGGCTGGACCCCAGCAGTACACTATGCACTAAGAACCAGTCCACCATCAGTTCAACACCAACGCTCTGGAACTTGCTGATCCAGGGACCACGGCCTTGACATATGAAGACTAACCTAGTGATGCTGCTGAGATCTTATGGGAAAAGCAGAACTGGGGGGCAGAGAGCATGACCAGTGGCTCTTGCCATGTCTGGGAGCCACTGGGGGAGTGTGTACTTGGAGCATGAGAAGTGGGGGAGGGAGGGAGGTGACAGATGGTACAAAAAAGCATCAGGAGAGACCCCCACAGAGGGGGAAAGCAAGACACTAAAAAACTAGAACAAACAATGTATGTTTCCCAGTCACTATTAGCCAGACAGCATTAGCTTGCAAGTACACCTAGAGCAGAAAAATGGAAGAAAGAAAGAAAGAAAGAAAGAAAAGATGATGATGATGAAGAAGAAGAAGAAGAAGAAGAAGAAGAAGAAGAAGAAGAAGAAATAATAATAATAATAATAATATCCCAGCATCCATTGCTGGTACTTGAACACACAGCAGGAAGGTTCTGTGGGGCTCAGCTTGCAGCAAACTCTAAAATATTAGCATGTTTAATTAGGGAAGAAGTAATCAGCTTTCTCAAGAACAAGTCATTCCCTAGAAAGCATGATAAATGATTATGTCACTAGATTCTTTCTATTTGTAAAGTGTTGCAAAGCTTAACACCATCCAGGGTAGTCTAATCCGGCAGCAGGGTTTCTATTTGTTAAGCAGTACTTAATGGTTCAAGTGCTCTGAGTATTAGGATCCCAGCAGTTACCTTCCTGCTGCCCTGGCTGATAAACACCCTAATCATCGGCTCACTTGCACCTGGCCTCCCTTTACAAAGAATTCAGATTCCTTTGAATATGATTTTAACCCCCCAATGAAAAACAATGTGGAATTCCTCAGTCTGAGAAACCCCCTAGCATGGCCCAGACATCTAATCTCAGCTATAGTCCATTAAGTAGATGGTCCCAGAGAGATACCCTGATTCACAGAGCATCAGGAGCATGTATCTTGCTAAATGTGGCATTAAAAACTCACTATAAGAAATCTGTCACCCCCCCATGGTTACACACAGAGGCTGACAACCTTATGCCAATAAGTGGAAAGAAAACCTCCCCAGGCTCCACACAAGAGAGCTTGTGGTATTTATCCTTCTGAGTCTTGCTTGTTCCACCCAATAGGATGAGCTCCAGTTCTGACCACTTTCCTGCAGATGGTGTGTATTTTTAGAGATTTATTTATTTTTAAGTGTATGGGTGCTGTGCCTGAATATGTTTGTGCATTACGTGCATGCATGCATGCAGTGTCAGAGGAGACCAGAAGAGGGCACCAGATCCCCAGGGCTCTAGTCATAGATAGTTTTGTGTCACCCAGTGGGTGCTGGGAACGGAATCCAAGTCCTCCAGTAAAACAACATGTCTTAACTATTGAGCTAACTCATCTCTCTAGCTCCCAAATGATACATGTTTTATCCTTACAGTTGAAAAGCCCCATTGTATAGATGTCTCTCATTCTCTTTGTGTAGTCTTTTACTTATAGACATTTGGGTTGATCCCATAATTTGTCTATTGGGAACATGCACATACGCGCGCGCGCGCACACACACACACACACACACACACACATGACTGAGCAGGAAGAAAGGGGGCTAATAGAAGGAAGAGGATCAGAGGGAGTCAGGGAGCAGGAATATAATCAAAGTATATGACATAATCGAATAAAAATATCACAAAGCTCATTTCTTTGTACAATGAGAATACACCAATTAAAAAGAAACTTTTCAAGTAACAGCTAACATAATAGTAATTTTAAAAGGCCTTATCAGAGGCTTCGTGAGCCAAAGACCCATATACCCCATGAAGCCATCCTGGCAGTGTTACAAGATTTAGCCTGTTATCTGTATATAAGCTTTCTGGTATAAGAAGCAGACCGCTTAAGGCCTAGAATACAAGCTTATCTGAATATGCATACAGTCTTCTTGTTTAGAGTCTCATATATGCTAGGCTGGCCCCTGAACTGGTATGACGGTGAGGATTGCCTTGGGGATTCCTGTCTTGCAGGTACTACAGGCATGGCTGCCACACTCAGTTTTTATGTTCTATTTGTGTACAGTCTTCCAAGGACATACATACATTCAGAGGCACAACCAAACACCCTCTCTCTATCTCCTCCTCACTAAGGAGACATTTTGTGAAACCTTCCAAACTGTCTTCTTGTGGAGGTGTCCACCCTGGGGGTGACAGCTTCAGAGCCTAAGCGCACGCACGCTGCCTTCCTTCCTGCCGACCCCTGTCTGGAGTTAGAAGCCATTCTCAGTCCTCGGCTGAGGAGGTCTGAGATCCGCTCCAGGCTCTTGTCTTCTCTTCTTGTCATTCATTTCACTACTCCATTCAGGACTGAAAGCTTTAAGAAAATGATCCCAGGGTGGCTTCTCTGTCAGCCACTGCCACACCCAAGCTGAGAGGCAGAGGGCACACCAGGCTCCTTTGTTAACACTGCCATGGCAGATACAGAGTCACTCACCAGTTCCCATCCTCCCCTCTTCCCGAGGACAAAATGCCGGTTTTATTTTATACTCAGTACTCAGGACGCCTGCATAGATGAGTGCAGTGTCTGTCCCCTTCCCCAGAGACAGGCCTTAATCAAGAACATTGAGGAATATACTCTCTGGTCTTCTCCTCTCCCATTAGTCTGGTGACTGGACTGCAGTTCTGTTGACAGGCACTCTGGCAGCCACCATGGGACTTTAAACAAGCTGCCTGAGAGGGACATGCTGGGGGTGGGGGTGTGGTTAGAAGAAAGACGGAGGAATCCAACATGGCGGCTGCCCATGTTCAGATTCCTTCAAATAAAACTACTTTGGGACTGATGGTTACCTTTGAGTCTCTGGTCTGTGTATTTGTTTCTAATTCTAATTAATACAATATTTGATTCCAACAGTGCTGTGTTGTACTCTAAATGAACTTTAATACACAGAGCTTATTTGGTTGTGCCGTGAAGTGGCATCAGGATCAAAAGCTGCAGCTCAGGTTAGTGACAGGTATGGTCACCTAAATTGGCTTCCCTCAGCGTAACCCAAGCATATCTCAGACCCACACAGAACCAGGGCATCTGTAACTCAAGCAGCAGAAGTGGGGTATTTACCCATAAACCACCTCTTCCCGCTCATGTGCAGCTGTCGCTGCTAGGCAGACACAGGGAGAGGTGAGTGTTTTGCTGCACAGGGGAGAGAAGCATGGGAGTCCTGGCTGTCCCTTCAGAGTAAAAACGCCTCCAGAGCCTGGACTTTGAATCGGCCCCTCCAAGGAATGTCCAGAAAGCAACCTGAAGCTGAAAGTATGGTGTCTGGTGAGACCTGGGAGCAAGGAGGAAGGGTGTGCGTGAAATAGTTCTCGGGCTGGATCATTTGGCTCACTCGTCTACGGCACATGAGAGGATTCACATTCCAGATGTGTGCACACGTGCAGGCATGTGCACATGGAAGCCAGAGGACCAACCTCAAGTGCCATTCCTCCAGAGCCACCCATCTTGGTGTTTTTTTTTTTTTTTTGAGTCAGGGTCTCTTATTAGACTTATTTTGTTCTTTTTGATGGAGTGACCGGCCAGTGATCCCCAGGGACCTGGCCATCTCTGCCTCTGTGGCTCTTTACTAAGTTAGTCCTGGGGTTAAATTTAGGTGTGAATGCTTGCATGACTAACTAGTGCTTTACCAGATGAGGAACCTCGCAGCCCACACTCCCAGACACCTATCCACCGCAAGGACAATGGCACTGGCCTTCGTCTTCACCCGACATTAGATAATCTATACTTATTTGGTTTGTGGGTATCAGAAGCCTTGAGCATAGACATTAATGCTGTTCCCTCTCCTGCCATGTTCAACAGAGAGAAATGACATGGTTAGGATCCTATTTCTGCTCACAGTGTCACAGGTAGAACAGGAGTGGAGAGGGATATTAGGAATAGCCCATGCTCAGAGTCCCCTGCTGTCCCCGCAGGCCTTGGCTATTGGCTCCTGGTTGTCCCTGAAAAAATAACTTGGGTGTCTGGTTTGAGGGATATGTACTTGAGGGTAGGGCTGGCACCACTATAAGCCATAGGAGTAGGGCATTCATTTTGCCATTTTTAAAAATCACCCAGATGCCTCAAATTTACAGCAAGAAAAGTAAAGTTAGGGCACTACTGTGAGCTACCCCTGTGAGGAATTAGTCATTTCTACCTTTCGAGGAAACCAACTCCAGTCTCTCCCTCCATGGCTCCCTACTTTCTGAGAATCCATAAATCATGCATGCTTCCTCAGGCTCCCTCCCTTCACCCTGCCAAGAGCCATAGCTGGGTCAGCTGTATCAATACTTGGGAAGGTGCTTGGCCCATTAAGTAGGGGAGCCAGAGGGGTCCTGTCTCCCGGCACCTCATCAGGTCCCATAAATCACTTCCTAGGCCCTGGAAGAGAAAAATACACCCCCAAAGCTGCCGATTTATAAAATGTTTTCCTATCTTTATTCTATTCCTCCAGCTTCATGTGGTATAAGCGGCGTGTAACCTGGATGCCGGGTCTTTCTAATAACCAGCTGTGAAATTTCACTAGCACTGGTGCAAAGTCAAGGGCCAAAAATAACTCATCCCAATGTATGAGCCCTCTGTCTTCGGTCAGGCTTTGATTTGCCAACGGCTTAGGGAGGCCATGCTTCTTCCTGGACAGAGGCAGAGCTTCAGAGAAATAGCCAATGCTCTTGATGGCACCTGGCCAGAGGGTATTTCTTTCGGGGCCCATGATGAGGTGGTGGAAGGGGAGAGCTGGGATAGAGAACCATGAGGAGGAAACACTATATAATACAGACTTCGGTTTCTTGAAAGCTTTCAGAAACATTTAATTGAAAGCCAGTGCCCTGGGCACTAGGGATGGTGGTAGAGTGCTTGCCCTACATGCATGAACCCTGGGTCCCATCCCCAGCAACGGATGAGCTGGGCACCATGGTGAATACCTGGTACCCGAGCACTTGGCAGGCAGAAAGAAGAGGATCCAAAGTCTAAGACCATCTTAGGTTACATACCAAATTTGAGGCCCGCCTAGCCACATGAGACTGTCTCCATAACAGAAGCCCCGAGACTCTTTAGTGCAGTTCTTCACGTTGTGGTGACCCCCAACCATAAAGTTATTTCATTACTACTTCATAACTGTAATTTTACTACTGTTATGAATTGTAATGTAAGTATCTGGTATTCGGGATATTTGAATATGTGACCCCCCCAAAGGGTTGAGAATCGTGCTGGTTTAGGAGCTGGTATGTTTCCTTTGAATCTGTGGAATGTGATGGCAACTTGTGACTTTTGGCACATCCAGGGCACAGGTTCCCAGACAGTGGAATCAGAGAGAAGAAGCTGAGAACAGAAGTGAGCCCAGGCCGTCGCCTTCCATGTTCATGACATTTATATAACACCAGCCTTGAGCAAGCTCAGTTTCCAAACACAAGCAAGAGGAGCTCACCTGGGAAGTTGACATTTACAAAGCTTTGGGCGTCAGTTTGAAAACCTCCTATCAGTACATGTAATTTCTTCAGAAGGTTCTGGGACCTCTATTTATTCCACCATAAAATGGAGACAATGGTCATGTTTCCTCACACATGATAATGATTCCATGCAAGAAGTATGGTGGGCATTGCACAAACATGGGTTATTACTAAACCTGAGATAGTTCCAGTGCAAACTCAAAAGAAAGGATATAAATGTGTCAAAGTTGTAGGCTGGGTGAGAATTTAGTAGCAATGTGCTTGCCTTGCAAGCATGAAGACCTCAGTTTGATTTCCAGAACCCATTTAAGAACAAGCCAGGGCATGGAGTTGTACAGGCTTGCTATCCTAGCAATGAGGAGTGGGGCCTGCGGTGGGGGTGGAGACAGGCTTGGGCTCCCTAGCAAGTCAGACGCCCATTTGATGAGTTCCAGGTAGTGAGGGACCCTCTCCCAAAAACAAGGTGTAGAGCACTTGGGGAACAATTGAGACTGCCCTCTGACCTAAACACTCCTGCACACATATGCTGGCACCCACTACACACATGTACCCACACACACACACAAACATAGGTACAAACACTTACACATGTATAGACATGTACAAAACTCAGAGCAAAGGCTGTGATGGTGGCACAGTTCAATGCCAAAAGCCTCTGGCACAAAACTTCTGCTGCTGTGACACTGCCCCAGAGGATAGGGGGTCTGAAGAAGGGCAAGCTGGTCTAGTGCTCACGCTTGTCTGAAAACCTGACAGCTTCCCAAACTAGTGTTGCCTAGCAACAGGCAGTTTACTTCTTTCAACACATAAGGAGCACCCACCTGTCTCAGAAGTGCCTTTCTGTGGACTCTTAGCAGCCAAGACACCTAACTCAAGTCACGCTTTTTATTTGGAAAGTCTGAGGCCTGAAGCAGTGTTTTCAGGGGGCAACTTTACTCATTACAGAGATTAACCCTATTTACCAGATCGTTACATGGTGTCCGAAAACACATAACAAAAAAAGATGTAAATACAGTGTATTCAGGATAATGCACGCCACAAGCAAAGTGACACCAGTTATTGGACTCTTTGCACATGGAATTGATTTAGGGGCTTCTTCAGGAAAGTAGGGGTGCTTTTCTGTCTTGGAGAAATGTTGTGTTAATTCTACGCCTAAAAAAAAAGCACAGGAAAAAAAAAAGAATTTGCTTCCTCTTAGCGGCAGCTATTTTCCTGAAAACCTCCTTTTCTCAGGTTAAGAGACAAAAGGGAAGTTGGAGCCTGAGGAAGGAAATGTGTTTCCACTGAGGGTGGCAGGGCCTCAGCCATTGATTTTCCTCCTGGCCACACTTCAGGTGGTTTTTTCAAAGCAACCCTACATGTAGGGGTGTTGACACACACTCTCAGTCCCAACGTTGGGAGGCAGAACAGGTGGGTCCTTGAGGCTCACGTGTCAGCCAGCCTAGCATTCAAGGATAGTAGGACACTGTGTCCGAAAAAAATCAGATTGATAGCATTCCAGGAAGGACTGCCAGGGTTGTTCTCATGCCTCCACATACATGCACATACATATGTGCACACAGTACACCTGCACACATGCACGCATGCACACACTCATGCACACACACACTGTCCTTAGCCCCTACCCACAAGACTGTGCTCATTGTCATAAAGACTGTGAGCACAGGGGACAGGTTCTCACTCTCTTGTAATAGTAGTGCATTAGCTTTGCTGGTAGACAATTTGGCCAGTACCAGTCACACCCTTTTGACAGAAATACTTCCATTTCTTTGGGACAATACCAAGAAAATATATGTATATTCACAGAAATAATCCTGTTCTGAGTACAACTGTATGGGAACTTCTATTTGAAAGACAAAGTAGTTTATATTTTGGCTTGGCAGGCTTCTTTCTTTCTTTTTCTTTTTTTTTGCTTGACAGGTTTTTAAATGAGTATTCAACTCTGCCATTGTATCAGTGAGCCCGCCATTGACAATACAGAAATAAATAAGCATGACTGTGTCCCAGTAAAAAGCCCATGTATAAAACCAGGCACCAGTGAATAGGTTTGGTCTATAAACTATAATTTGCCAACCTGAACATTATAAATTATAATTTAAAAATGGAGCCATCTACATTTCCACTAGTCTGGAAATAACAAAATACTTCATATGGTCTGTACAACCTTTTCTTAGGGGTATGGGGATGCGCTTGTGTGGGAAAAAAAAATCTGGACCCAGGCCATAGGCTTAGAGTAATCCTAATTCTCTAAGGGGTAGAAACTATGTAAGCATGGAAAAAGGATTAGAAGAAACGGACAAGATTTTAACAGCAACGATGGTTTTAATTTTCTTTTTATATTTCTCAGGCTCCAAATTCCCTATAATGTGTGTGTGTGTTTAATTTTTTAAATTGAAAAAAACAAAGTTTGAAATGACACAAGTGGACTTCTGTTGTGAATAGTATTGCATAAATCAGTCGTTCCCCAGGTTCATGTGGAAATAATCCAAACTCGAAAACGAAGAGGAAAATCCCACCATTCTCCATTTCTGTCAGAATCTGGAGACAAACAGCAAAATTTAAAAAGATTTAAAAAATTGTGTGTTTGTGTGTGTGTGTGTGTGTGTGTGTGTGTGTGTGCGTGCACACATGCACATGTGCCCACTGAGGCCAGAGGAGGGCACTGACTCCTCAGAAACTGGAGTTACAGGTGACTATGGTCCAATATGGGTGCCAAGAACAGAACTTGGGACCTCTGGAAGAACAGTATGTGCTCTTAACCACTGAACCATCTCTCCAACCCCTAAAAAACACCAAGATTTGTAAAAGAAGACACACATAGGCAACACAATTTTTGCAGAAGTATATGTGGGTATGCATAAAGAAGAGACTTTTATAAAACCACAAAGATAATACCCATCCGGGGCTCGGTCTCCGTCAAGCCCCGATCCCAGAATGCCTCACCGCCACGCTACAGCTTTCCCTATTTTTTGTATACACAGCCTGAATCACATTTTAGGACAATATGCTTTAACATTCAGGAACTCAGAGAATACGGCTCCCGTGAACCTTCTGGAAGAAGTCCTAGAAGATAAACCCTGGCCAACTGGGAAGTAACGGGGTAGAAACTGGGACACTCCGGATACACGGTAAGAGCAAGACCGCAGAAAATGTGAGCTTTGGAAGCCACACTAGGAAAAACAAACTGAAGAGGGGCAGGAAGGAATTAATAAAAATAACAGCAGGTATTAGAGGGGTGGAATAACCCACCAATAGTAGAATAAGAGAACTAAAAGCTTTTAGAGTAGAGATAGCCATCTGCTAACTAGCTTAATCAGGGAAGGAGGTAGGAATAAACACTGCCAGAAAGACATGTTCTGACGAAATAAGTACAAGATCTAAGCAGGGTTCATAAAAGACTACTTTACTACAATCAAGACCAACACTTGTGAAAACCTAGATGGATGGGACAATTTTCAAACTAAGTTGAATATTCCTAACTCGAGTCCAGAAGAGCAAACGTAAACAGACTGATTTCTGTAAAGGACTAAAAAGCAGCTCATTGGTAAGGAGCCTCTTCCGCTAAAAATACGCCAGACCTAGCTGGTTCCACAGAGGGCTTCTACCCAGCTTCACAGAGCAGGAAAGGCCAAAGTTCTCAAAGTGACTCTAGAACCTAGATGTGAGACACATCTCCCACATATTCCAAAGTCAACGCTAAAAAAAATATGAATGAACCCCCTCAAAGAAGAATTAACAACCACTTTGTGTGCATATTGGTGTAAAAATCATGAGGTAAATATTAACAAACACTCCAGGACACTGACAGAACTATCATAATCAGGTGGTGCTTATGACAGTAATAAAGACCATTTAATTATAGAAGATACATTAATTTGTCATACTAACTTTCTTTTTTGTTTTGTTCTCTCTTCTCCCCTCTCCCTCTCCCTCCCTATGTCTCTGTTTTTGTCTCTGTCTCTTTCCTTTCTTTCTTTTCAGAGTGAGGAATTGAGTCAGGATCTCACTATGTAGCCTAGACTGTCCTGGAATTCATCTAGACCAGGCTGGACTCAACTCTTAGTTCTAATTCCCAAGTACCAGGGTAACAGCGGTGCACCACCCCCACATCAGTTTCACTACCTATTCTTCATAGGAACATTTGAAAATAAGAATGCTACCTATACTACCTTATAATGTAATAACAATAAGAAATCTAGCTATATAGATATTATGGCCACTGCAGACACAAGCCAACTCTGAGTTGCTCTAAACCACACTGATGTTCTGTTGACAGTTTCTTGAATGTTGAAGTTCTCAAAGCACTCACCAGATCTAGTCACATATGAGACCCAGAAGCTGTGGATGTAGTCAGCAAGAACAGGTTAGCACTGATCTTCTGCAGTGCAGTTTCCATGGAGCTGGGGGGCTAAACACTGGTCTGCAGTTGTTAGCAAAAGCCACTGAGTGCGGAAGCAAAGGGAAAACAACAGGCTTTCTTGTTCCATAGCGAGATGTGAACTGACACAAACGGCCCATCTTCCTCTTCTAGGCACATGTATAGGTTTGTTCTGACACATACATAAATACACACATACATAGACAAAGACACACACACACAGACACACACACACATGCACACACCATATAAAAAATTCAGAATAAGAAAGAGAAACTTGAAGGTATTACAAAATAAATAGAAGAAACACAAAGCCAGATTTTATTTAATTATTCATTTACCAAAGAACTAGGAGTTGCACCAAAGGGGTCAAACGTGGTAGACTAATGCTTTGACACTGAGCTGCCTACATCCCAGACCCTGGCTGTGGTTTTAAAGCAGCTGCCATACAGTTCATGAGTGTGACTGTAGCTAGTCACTGCCACACCCAGAGAGAACTAGATATGAGGAGAGTTCTCAGATAGACCTGGAAGCTTTAGGAACTGGTGGGAAGATAACAATAGTGTTTTCAGGAAGGTAGACTTTAATATCAATACTGTTCTATGGCAGCTTCACATACTCCCCATTGATAGCCTATGTAACTCATACAAGGGGGTGTCTATAATACAGGGACCCCCTAATGAATTGGCTCACACTCTAGAATCTCGCTGCTGCCATCAAACATCAGTTATCTCAACAAACAGAGGCATTCACAGGTAGAGATTGCAGGGAGGGGTCAATCTAAAAGAGGCACTTAAAAGCTACATCAGAAATGAATGTGTGTGTGTGTGTGTGTGTGTGTGTGTGTGTGTGTGTGTGTGTGTGTATAGTCTATAAGATGGATTACTGGATAAAGGTGGTTGATGCCAAATGTAAGGACCTGAGTTTAATTCTTGGAACCCATATAGTGGGAAGAGACAAGTGATTGTCACAAGTTCTGACTTCACACATGCACCACATTATGCCTGCCCACTTAATAAAGAAATGTAACACACACACACACACACACACACACATGGGGACATGGGGGAGATGAAAAAAAAATCAACACTTGAGGAGAAACAGACTGAGGCGTATGGGCAGCAAGTTCCCATAAAGGTTTCATTAAGATGTGAGCAAGCCTGCGAGCTACAGTCAAGGCAGGACCACAAGGGAGAACGGACACTTGCTTCCAAACGGTAATTATAGGACAGGCCTTGTTCTAGAAAGTGGCTTTCTCATTTCAGCCACACAATGAGGACCCTATGGGGTAAAAACATTCTTCCCATTATTTTTAACTAGACTTTAGACAAATTAACTTTCCCAGAGTCACATCAGGAGAACCAGAACTTCCAAGCCAGCCAGGAAAGGAGGAGGGGAGGGGGCGAGGCATGGCTGCTAATGAAAGAATTAAGGGCTTCAAAATCTTCCCAGGAGATAGAACAGAATGAAAGAAATGCTGATTGGAAAAGAAGATAGACACTAGTTCAGCTCTGACTACAAAAGATTTTATGATGCGGTGTGCCGGTTAGCTCTGTCAACTGGAAAAATCTATAATAATCTGAGAAAGGAGTCTCAGTTGAGGAATTGTGCACATCAGATTGGCCTGTAGCAGACTGTCTCCAGAACTGACCCAGCCCACTGTGGGTAGCACCATTCCCTAGGCAGGTGGGAGGGCAGATAGGAATCTTGGACAGACTAAGAGTAAAGGGGGCTTCCTGAGCAAGTAGTAGCATGAGTGCCTTCTCTCTTTCTGCTCTTGACTGTGGATGTGATATAGCTTTGTTCTCGAAGCTTCCTGTCTTCATTTCTTTGAAGTGATGAACTGTAACCTCAAATTATAAGATAAAATAAATCCTTCCTCCCCTCATTTGTCTTGGTCAGAGTATTTTATCATGGTAACAGAAAAAAAGCAGAGAATACTCAGGAAGAGGTATTAAGGGTACTTGAGACTAAATATATAATACATATAAAATGTCTCATGTACCCAAACCTAATCTTCTCTAGCACAACCATTTTTGCAAGGGAAGAGGAAAAATGATCTGACTTCAATTTGTTCAGCATTTATTTTCTTTAAAAAAATAAATTTGACGCAAGTAATTACTGTGAAAAGGGAGCTATGCTTGGGTAGAACGTTTTTAATCACAAAATGGTATTTGACGATGTAATTATTCCCATAGTCTGAAAAAGGAACCCATCAGTGGGCTACAGAGTTCACAGAGTGTGAGCAGAGAATGGTCTATGCTCCTGATACCTACAGACATCTACTGAGGAGTGGTATAAAATCCCTATTAATACCAATGTGCAACTCTAGGAGAAACAATGTAGGAAACCGTGTGTGTGTGTGTGTGTGTGTGTGTGTGTGTGTGTGTGTGTNTGAGCCCGCCATTGACAATACAGAAATAAATAAGCATGACTGTGTCCCAGTAAAAAGCCCATGTATAAAACCAGGCACCAGTGAATAGGTTTGGTCTATAAACTATAATTTGCCAACCTGAACATTATAAATTATAATTTAAAAATGGAGCCATCTACATTTCCACTAGTCTGGAAATAACAAAATACTTCATATGGTCCGTACAACCTTTTCTTAGGGGTATGGGGATGCGCTTGTGTGGGAAAAAAAAATCTGGATCCAGGCCATAGGCTTAGAGTAATCCTAATTCTCTAAGGGCTAGAAACTATGTAAGCATGGAAAAAGGATTAGAAGAAACGGACAAGATTTTAACAGCAACGATGGTTTTAATTTTCTTTTTATATTTCTCAGGCTCCAAATTCCCTATAATGTGTGTGTGTGTTTAATTTTTTAAATTGAAAAAACAAAGTTTGAAATGACACAAGTGGACTTCTGTTGTGAATAGTATTGCATAAATCAGTCGTTCCCCAGGTTCATGTGGAAATAATCCAAACTCGAAAACGAAGAGGAAAATCCCACCATTCTCAATTTCTATCAGAATCTGGAGACAAACAGCAAAATTTAAAAAGATTTAAAAAATTGTGTGTGTGTGTGTGTGTGTGTGTGTGTGTGTGTGTGTGCGTGCACACATGTACATGTGCCAACTGAGGCCAGAGGAGGGCACTGACTCCTCAGAAACTGGAGTTACAGGTGACTATGGTCCAATATGGGTGCCAAGAACAGAACTTGGGACCTCTGGAAGAACAGTATGTGCTCTTAACCACTGAACCATCTCTCCAACCCCTAAAAAGCACCAAGATTTGTAAAAGAAGACACACATAGGCAACACAATTTTTGCAGAAGTATATGTGGGTATGCATAAAGAAGAGACTTTTATAAAACCACAAAGATAATACCCATCCGGGGCTCGGTCTCCGTCAAGCCCCGATCCCAGAATGCCTCACCGCCACGCTACAGCTTTCCCTATTTTCTGTATACACAGCCTGAATCACATTTTAGGACAATATGCTTTAACCTTCAGGAACTCAGAGAATACGGCTCCCGTGAACCTTCTGGAAGAAGTCCTAGAAGATAAACCCTGGCCAACTGGGAAGTAACGGGGTAGAAACTGGGACACTCCGGATACATGGTAAAAGCAAGACCGCAGAAAATGTGGGCTTTGGAGGTCACACTAGGAAAAATAAACTGAAGAGGGGCAGGAAGGAATTAATAAAAATAACAGCAGGTATTAGAGGGGTGGAATAACCCACTAATAGTAGAATAACAGAACTAAAGCTTTTAGAGTAGAGATAGCCATCTGCTAACTAGCTTAATCAGGGAAGGAGGTAAGAATAAACACTGCCAGTAAGACATGTTCTGACGAAATAAGTACAAGATCTAAGCAGGGTTCATAAAAGACTACTTTACTACAATCAAGACCAACACTTGTGAAAACCTAGATGGATGGGACAATTTTCAAACCAAGTCGAATATTCCTAACTCGGGTCCAGAAGAGCAAACGTAAACAGACTGATTTCTATAAAGGACTAAAAAGCAGCTCATTGGTAAGGAGCCTCTTCCGCTAAAAATACGCCAGACCTAGCTGGTTCCACAGAGGGCTTCTACCCAGCTTCACAGAGCAGAAAAGGCCAAAGTTCTCAAAGCGACTCTAGAACCTAGATGTGAGACACATCTCCCACATATTCCAAAGTCAACGCTAAAAAAATATGAATGAACCCCCTCAAAGAACAATTAACAACCACTTTGTGTGCATATTGGTGTAAAAATCATGAGGTAAATATTAGCAAACACTCCAGGACACTGACAGAACTATCATAATCAGGTGGTACTTATGACAGTAATAAAGACCATTTAATTATAGAAGATACATTAATTTGTCATACTAACTTTCTTTTTTGTTTTGTTCTCTCTTCTCCCCTCTCCCTCCCTATGTCTCTGTCTCTTTCCTTTCTTTCTTTTCAGAGTGAGGAATTGAGTCAGGATCTCACTATGTAGCCTAGACTGTCCTGGAATTCATCTAGACCAGGCTGGACTCAACTCTTAGTTCTAATTCCCAAGTACCAGGGTAACAGCGGTGCACCACCCCCACATCAGTTTCACTACCTATTCTTCATAGGAACATTTGAAAATAAGAATGCTACCTATACTACCTTATAATGTAATAACAATAAGAAATCTAGCTATATAGCTATTCTGGCCACTGCAGACACAAGTCAACTCTGAGTTGCTCTAAACCACACTGATGTTCTGTTGACAGTTTCTTGAATGTTGTAGTTCTCAAAGCACTCACCAGATCTAGTCACATATGAGACCCAGAAGCTGTGGATGTAGTCAGCAAGAACAGGTTAGCACTGATCTTCTGCAGTGCAGTTTCCACGGAGCTGGGGGGCTAAACACTGGTCTGCAGTTGTTAGCAAAAGCCACTGAGTGCAAAGGGAAAACAACAGGCTTTCTTGTTCCATAGCAAGATGTGAACTGACACAAACGGCCCATCTTCCTCTTCTAGGCACATGTATAGGTTTGTTCTGACACATACATAAATACACACATACATAGACAAAGACACACACACAGACACACACACACATGCACACACCATATAAAAAATTCAGATTAAGAAAGAGAAACTTGAAGGTATTACAAAATAAATAGAAGAAACACAAAGCCAGATTTTATTTAATTATTCATTTACCAAAGAACTAGGAGTTGCACCAAAGGGGTCAAACTAATGCTTTGACACTGAGCTGCCTACATCCCAGACCCTGGCTGTGGTTTTAAAGCAGCTGCCATACAGTTCATGAGTGTGACTGTAGCCAGTCACTGCCACACCCAGAGAGAACTAGATATGAGGAGAGTTCTCAGATAGACCTGGAAGCTTTAGGAACTGGTGGGAAGATAACAATAGTGTTTTCAGGAAGGTAGACTTTAATATCAATACTGTTCTATGGCAGCCTCACATACTCCCCATTGATAGCCTATGTAACTCATACAAGGGGGTGTCTATAATACAGGGACCCCCTAATGAATTGGCTCACACTCTAGAATCTCGCTGCTGCCATCAAACATCAGTTATCTCAACAAACAGAGGCATTCACAGGTAGAGATTGCAGGGAGGGGTCAATCTAAAAGAGGCACTTAAAAGCTACATCAGAAATGAATGTGTGTATGTGTGTGTGTGTGTGTGTGTGTGTGTGTGTGTGTGTGTAGTCTATAAGATGGATTACTGGATAAAGGTGGTTGATGCCAAATGTAAGGACCTGAGTTTAATTCTTGGAACCCATATAGTGGGAAGAGACAAGTGATTGTCACAAGTTCTGACTTCACACATGCACCACATTATGCCTGCCCACTTAATAAAGAAATGTAACACACACACACACACACACACACACACACACATGGGGACATGGGGGAGATGAAAAAAATCAACACTTGAGGAGAAACAGACTGAGGCGTATGGGCAGCAAGTTCCCATAAAGGTTTCATTAAGATGTGAGCAAGCCTGCGAGCTACAGTCAAGGCAGGACCACAAGGGAGAACGGACACTTGCTTCCAAACGGTAATTATAGTACAGGCCTTGTTCTAGAAAGTGGCTTTCTCATTTCAGCCACACAATGAGGACCCTATGGGGTAAAAACATTCTTCCCATTATTTTTAACTAGACTTTAGACAAATTAACTTTCCCAGAGTCACATCAGGAGAACCAGAACTTCCAAGCCAGCCAGGAAAGGAGGAGGGGGGGGGGGGGCGAGGCATGGCTGCTAATGAAAGAATTAAGGGCTTCAAAATCTTCCCAGGAGGTAGAACAGAAAGAAAGAAATGCTGATTGGAAAAGAAGATAGACACTAGTTCAGCCCTGACTACAAAAGATTTTATGATGCGGTGTGCTGGTTAGCTCTGTCAACTGAAAAAATCTATAATAATCTGAGAAAGGAGTCTCAGTTGAGGAATTGTGCACATCAGATTGGCCTGTAGCAGACTGTCTCCAGAACTGACCCAGCCCACTGTGGGTAGCACCATTCCCTAGGCAGGTGGGAGGGCAGATAGGAATCTTGGACAGACTAAGAGTAAAGGGGGGCTTCCTGAGCAAGCAGTAGCATGAGTGCCTTCTCTCTTTCTGCTCTTGACTGTGGATGTGATATAGCTTTGTTCTCGAAGCTTCCTGTCTTCATTTCTTTGAAGTGATGAACTGTAACCTCAAATTATAAGATAAAATAAATCCTTCCTCCCCTCATTTGTCTTGGTCAGAGTATTTTATCATGGTAACAGAAAAAAAGCAGAGAATACTCAGGAAGAGGTATTAAGGGTACTTGAGACTAAATATATAATACATATAAAATGTCTCATGTACCCAAACCTAATCTTCTCTAGCACAACCATTTTTGCAAGGGAAGAGGAAAAATGATCTGACTTCAATTTGTTCAGCATTTATTTTCTTTAAAAAAATAAATTTGACGCAAGTAATTACTGTGAAAAGGGAGCTATGCTTGGGTAGAACGTTTTTAATCACGAAATGGTATTTGACGATGTAATTATTCCCATAGTCTGAAAAAGGAACCCATCAGTGGGCTACAGAGTTCACAGAGTGTGAGCAGAGAATGGTCTATGCTCCTGATACCTACAGACACCTACTGAGGAGTGGTATAAAATCCCTATTAATACCAATGTGCAACTCTAGGAGAAACAATGTAGGAAACCGTGTGTGTGTGTGTGTGTGTGTGTGTGTGTGTGTGTGTGTGTGTCTGTCTGTCTGTCTGTCTGTATGTATGTATGTGTCTGCATGCATGCACATGCATGTGTGCAGATGATGCATGGGATCATTGTGTGNACACACATAAAGGTATCTGATATGATATAACCAAACCAGAGAACTGAATCCTCCTTTTGTGTATCTGAACATCAGGTTGGTTTTTTTTTTTTCTATTAAAGACAACTCTTGGGTATTTTGTATCTCTTATTGTTCTTGACTTTCTGCTCACAGATGATATAAGATCAACTATCTTCCCAGCACTTATCCATTTTATAGGCTGGTAAGGTGGTGGCTCATTAGGGAGAAGGAAAACTCCACAAAATTGTCCTACAATCTCCTCACATGCACCATGGCATGCACATACTCATGTGCATATACCTTTATAGGTATGTGTGTGTGTGTGTGTGTGTGTATGCAATAATAGATAAAAATTTAAGATAAATGCTCATTTTCCCAACCTCTGTCATTACTAGTGATGGGAATGGCTAATGAAATGTAAAATGAGCTCTGCTGGGCAGGGGCTGGCTTGTGTGCATGTGCATGCATGTGTATGTGTGTGAGAGAGAATGGTGATAGAATGCTTGCTTAACGAGAGAGACTGAGGCCCCATATTTCCTCCTCTAACAGTCCACTTTCAACCAATTTATAACTTAAAAAGTAGCTAAAAGTTTCCAATCAATGGTTGGAAATGGACCAAGAATCCCCTGCCTCACTCAGGGGGCAGGGGAGTGGCATTGGAGACAACCTGTGCTAGAATAATGTTTGGAGATGTTTACTGTCTATTGGTCTCTTTTCATGGACCCAGGGTACTTTCTTCTTCCTGACCTGAAGCTAGGAATCAAATTTGATCATGTATCTTGCTTTGATCAATGAAGCATTCGTGCCCAAGGATGCCTTCTGAGGTGTGGATAACACCAATGGTGGACATGCACTCCTGTGCTTCCATTGCAACCATGAGAACATACAGCACTAGCTGATGTCACTAGGACTAGGAGACAACTCCAGAAGGCTCAAGACAGAAACAGTCTCCCATCTGCTTCACTGTCATCAGCACCATTATGAAAACCCAGGAGCAAGAAAGTCTATGTTCTGCATGTAACAGGGATTCTGGCATGGGCACACACTATTATGACTGACACACAACCTAAATCTAAAAATTAGATAATTAAATAAATTTTGATATATATGATTTGTGGTAGTTTGAATGACTCCACCCCCATAGACTTGTATATTTGAATGTTAGGTCCCCAGTTGGTAGAACTGTTTGGGAAGGATTAGAAGGTGTGACCTCAGAGGAGGTGTGTATCACTATGGGTGGACTTTGAGATTTCAAAAGCTCATTCCATTCTCAGTGTTCCTCTCCTCTCCTCTCTTCTCCTCTCCTCTCCTCTCCTCTCCTCTCCTCTCCTCTCCTCTCCTCTCTCTCCCTCCTTTTCCCTCTCTCCCTCCCTTTCTCTCCTCTCTCTCCCATCTGTGTATGGATCAGATGCAAACAAGCTATGAAGCTACCATGCCTGCATGCCTACTCCCCTGCATGCTGCCATGACAGTCATGGCTCATCCTTTGAAACCACAAGCTGCCATTAAATGCTTTCTTTTATATGTTTCCTTGATCATGGTGGTTTGTCATGGCAATGGAAAAGTAAGACAATGATATATTAAATAGCTAGTATCATTAATATTAATGATTTATATCTCTTTCTGAATAGAGATACAGAAAATGAGACATATTAAGAAAAACCAGGGAATAAACATAGCTATAATTATATAAATCAGGGCTGGGGAGATGGCTCAGGGTTCAGGATGGGTTCCGCTCTTCCAAAGGACTGTAGTTTGGTTGCCAGTACCCACGTCAGGCTTACAACCACTATAATTCCAGCTCTGGGGGATCAAGTGCCTTGCTCTGTCCTCTGTAGGTACCGGCTTGCACGTGCATTCATACACATAAATAAAATGTGTATAAAATGAATCTTAAGGAAAACATGTACAAAAAATATGTGTATAAAATATAATGAATCTTAAGAAAAAAACAGTACTTCAACACAAAATACAGATGCAGCATTTAACATGTTAACAGCATTTTTTTCTGAGCAGAAAGAATCTAGATATTTTTACTTCCTTATTTCTATTAAAATAAACATATAGTAATTTTACTTATGATGAGAATAAATGATTTTATTTATATAAAAAACACTTAAAACTTTTACAGATAATTTTGACTGTAAGTTGAGAAGATATCGTTATCATGACCAAGAAGAGAAAGACTTTTACAAACTTTCTAAAAAGTTATAAGTCTGTTTGGTTTGGTTTTTAATCTGGCAACTAACGATTGAAATATGCTTCAAAAGTTAAACTAGAGCCCCTTCAGCATGCAAGAAAAGAGCTCAGCCTGTTTCTTCTACAAATCTGTTTACTGCATCAACTAACAAAAACTGACTGCCTGCTTCAGCCTCTGAGCAGGGTGTCCACACATGTCCGTGTTTCCAAAGGTCAAACTCTCCTCTTTCCCATGACTAGCTCTCAGTGACTTGCCCTTGATCTACCCATAAAACCCCCAACCCAGAAGCCATGATTAGGAGACCACAGCCTCCAATAAAAGTAATTTCATAAGTGTCAGGGACAGAGAAAAGCCAATTAAGAAGGAACAAAGCTTATAATCAAAAACAAGCTGTGGCTATGGTAAGTAATACAGATGCATAGATGGTAGACAGTAGCTACCTCTCCTAGGAGTCTGGATAGAATACCTAGCATCTCTCTAAGGCACAGTGAGAATGAAAACACTTCAATTATAAAAGAGAAGGAAGGGGAGGGGGAAAAGCACCCAGAGCCAGCTGGGTTTACAGAGCCAGACCAGAGCTTACAGACATGCAGAGCCTAATTCCCTCACACATGTTTCTGTTCCCCCAGGACTGCTAGTCACTGCTGGGCCCAATGCACGCTGGCACTGAGGAGTAGAAGCTGTTTCAGTTACTGGACAAGAAGCAGACCTGTGGTTTCAGGAAATATTAAAACCCTGTTCGCTTGTAGAACAACGGCAGAAACTTTCATCTCAGTTAACTGGTAAACAGTCCTCTCTCCTAATGGCCCACTGGGGAAGACCAAGAGGGACAGACTCTCAGAACACCTTGCCCAGCGCCTACACAGGCCTGTATGGCTCCTGTCTCTCACAGCCACTCAATGCGTTGCTAAGGATCTCCCATTAAAAGAAACTCAGTCCTAATTTTGGTTATAGATTGTGGAATTATTCCAGGAGTAGGCATGTTTAAGCTACGATGACTTGATTTTTGATTGCTACCTACCTACAATTGAAGTTCCTTCTGCCATACCTAAATCTGAAATCCTCTCCTGTGGCAAGCCCAGGTCTAAATCCCTTTACAATGTGGCAATGCTTGTGATACTGTTGCCAAAGTACTGTGACTTGGACTCCATCAAACTGTGATGTCTAGAAAAATGGCAAGTTTCTATTTAGCAGATATGTCACTGCTGATACTGTATCCGTATATCCACTTATAAAATAAATATGGGGGATAGAATTCTATCTGTGACATACTCCACTTTAAAGGAGGCTTGTATAAATATATGGCAAGATACTAGATAATGTATATTTGAGGAAGGAGATTAGAGTACAAACCCAAGTGTAGCGTGAGCATGAAGAGGAACTGTAGGGACAATGCTACTATGCCTGTGAAAAAATTATCCATATATTATTCAAATGCTGACTTTTATGCCCGCCCCATATCTGGTTGCAATCCTTATTCTGAGAACCTCCTGTCTCAATGTTGTGTATATTGTTCCCCAAACATTCCTCAATTGGTCAATGAAGAAGCTGGTCAGCCAATGACTGAGCAGGAGAGAGAATAGGGCGGGACTTCTTCCTTCAAGCCAGGGGATTGGAGGAAGGAGAGAGAGGAAACAGGAATTTGCCATGGGAAGAGAGTTCAGGATATACCATAAACACACACACACACACACACACACACACCCCTGGAGCCCAGAGAGCCATATCAGTACTAAAATGCAAGTAACATTGGGGCTGGGGAGGGGGTAGCCAGATTATCTTAAAGGATTGAAATAGCATAATACTGCTCAGTCATTGTGCCCTTAAAGCTCATTAAATAAATATAATAGTCCAGTCTCAATTATTTGGGAGCTAGCTGGGTTAAGAGGCAAACTGCTGCTAACATGGCTGGTTGGTATAGGCTGTCAACTGGACAGGACCTGGAATCGCCTGGGAGATGTGTGTCCGGGCATGCCTGAGGGAGACTACTTGGTGACATTCATGATATGGGGAGACACATCTCAACTGTGGGCAGCACTATTTTCTGGGGAAGGGCTCCCAGGCTCTACAAAAGGAGAAAGCGAATTGAGCACGATGCATGCATTCGTTGCTGTCTTCTAAGTAAAGACATAGTGTGACCAGCTGTTCCAAGCCCCTGCTGCCTTGATTACCCCACCACAGTGGATTGTACCTTGATCTGTGAGCTAAAATTATCCCCTTTCTCTCTTAAATTGCCTTTGCAAGGTTATTTTATCACAGCAACAGGGAAAGAAGCCAAAATGTAAGATTTTGTCATGCTATAGGCTCTGGGCTTTGTAGTGCGAGTGTCAGCAAAGCACCTGCTTGCTCGGGACAGTGACCGCCATTCCCACTCAGTCACTCCTATAGAAAGTTTTATCCTGCTATAGGCTGCTGTGGAAAGTGGTGAGCAGCATCTTCAAGAAAAAAAAATACTGTAAAGACACCAAACAGGCAAGCAAGGAAACACGGTAGATGCTTCTTATAGCAGCCCTCACTTTAAAGTCCCTAGAACCATCTGAGAGCAGCCAGCTCTGCAGCACACTGCCTAAGGCAGAGCCAGATTCTGAAGCATGCAATAAAGTGTTCATGTGCATGTGTGTGTGTGCATGCGTACGTATGCAGTGCAGTTGCATGTGTGCCTTCAAGTGATTTTGAGACAAGGTCTCTCAGTGGTCTGAACATTACTAATTATGCTGGACTAGCTAGCCAGGGAGCCCCAAGCATCCGCCTATCTCTACCATCCTAGTCCTGGGATCACAAGCACATGCTACCTACCATTCTTGGCTTTATTTCATTGAGATTCTGAAGCTTGAACACAAGTTCCAAGCACGTGACTGACTGAGCTCTCTTGTCAGCCCTTTGAAGTGAAACGTAAGGGTTCTTTGGAAAGTCGGTTGGATGGTGTTTTGCTGGGCCAAACACATGAAGGAATGTTTAGCTGAAGTGGACACAGGTGAAAGACTAAGTCAGACTCATGAAGGAAGATTTCACTGAAGCAGACACAGGAGACAGGATGTTCTGTTAAAGCAAACACATGAAAGACACATGATGAAGGATTCTTTGCTGACAGCACACATGTATCGGTCAGCCTTACATTGCACAGTTGAGCTCCATTTGTCAGGACTCCATAGAGAGAAATGCACCAAAAAACTTCTGGTGGTGTGCTGCGGCTTCCACAGTCTCAGGCCGATTGGCAGGGTGATGTCAGCTGAGACAGACGCACGTGCTGAGGCAAAACCCATGGAGGAAACGTGATGTTTGGAGGGTATAAATAGGACTCTACGGACAGTGATGGAAGATGAGCTAGGCTTGCTTATAGAGCCAGCTGTGCAATGCTTGTGGGTCTCTCATTGAGAATTTCTTCCAGCATTCCTCCGAGTTGCCCCTGCTGACTCGTGCCAAGGCTGAGGCCTGATGGTCTCTGCTAGGTAGTGCCACTGCTGCTGATTCATGTTTGCTATCCTGACTCAGCCGAACTGGACTGCTGGTGTATCCGTGAAGTGTTTGCCAGAGGACTGAGCTGCCGCAGCTGATCTGTGAACTGAACTGCCAATTTCTAGACAACACAGACAGTAGTTGCTCCAAAGAACCATTTCTAAACAGGTCCACTTCCCCGCCCCCTTGTATCCTTTCTTTCCCACTGCCTCTGGAGGGTGGTGGGCTACAGGGAAAGTTAAAGTGTTTAAGAACCATCATTAAAGACAAGGTTTTAAAAAATTAAAGTTAAAGCCCTATTTGTAGCAATTTCTGGAGTAGCACTTCCTTAAGGTGCAAAGTCCAGCTCTCAAGTGAAGATTTTCTTGAAGGTTGGAAAAGTAGCCAGAGAAGAAGGATGGGGTCAGGGGAGGAAAGACAGCAGTTTCGGGGATGCTGGTGTGAGGCTTTCAGCCAATGGTGTGAGGAGGAGGCTGGGAGGAGACCTAGGCTACACGGTGCAGAAGCTGGAGACTCTCCACCTCCAGGAGAAGGTGACACAATGAGGCTGGAAAGGGGTGAATGCAGGAGGAACCAGGGGCCCAGGGGTAGCAAGGCACTCGCGAGGCACAGGAAGCAGCGGTTTTAACTTCTTTTTCCCATCCTGAGCAGCATTCTCCAATGTGGCCTCCATAACCCCATGCCACTCCTGTCCACCCATCCTTTCATCTCTTGGCACCCAAGCTGCCTTCCGCTTGGGGAAATGAATTCAATACCCGTGTCTGTGGCAGGACACATCACTTCCTCTACCTTTGCACAGCTTCCAAATGGTCTTAGTGCCATTTTCCGCTTTCCACACATGTGCACAGCTGCACTTGCCGTCCGTTTATGTTCTCCTTCAAGGGTACGCTAAACAGAAGAAGAAGAAGCTGGTGTCTGATGGGCCCAGTTGTGAAACATCTTTACACAACTCTGCATGGCAGGAGGGGGCACAGGTGAAGTCCTGGCTTCCATTTGGCACCTTTATGTAGAGCTCTGGGCTTTGAGACGTCTGTGAGTGTGAATCTTTAGTACAAACTGTTTATAGGTGTACCCTGGAGAACTGTGTTACCTGGGGGACTTAAACTGCATATGTATTTCCACAAGTTTGTGCATGTGTGTGTGTGTGTGTGAGTGTGTGTGCGCGCATGTGCATGTGTGTAATAATGGCATGGTCAAGTTCCCCCGGGAAACTGAGTTTGCACACAGCATAATTATGTTTTGAACAATGAATAAAATATGGGAGAATGGTCCCCATAAGACTATACTAGAGCTAAAAAAAAATCCCTGTCATCTAGTGATGTCAAAGCACTACTGTTTAGATTTACAGGCTGGTTTAGATTTTCAGTGATGCGGGAGGGTATCACTAGTGCTCTCAGTGCTTGTGCTGCTGGTTCAAACACATCTTTGTGTTTTGCACCAATTTGTGAGAAGGTACAGCACACACAGATCTGAGGGCAACTTGATGCTTGATGCTAACCCTTGGTTCACTGACCATGGCGTAGTTTGACAATGCACTCCTCCTACTCTTAGGAGAAAGTGCTCCAGTCAGTGAGTGTGCTGGTTGGTACTGCACAGGCAGCAATCTCCTGCCTCTGATGTGTCACTGTGTCCCTTAACTAAGAAGTCACACTGGGAAGCATCGAGGTGGGCCAGTGAGTAAAGGTGCCATGAAGCCTGATGACCGAGTCAAGTGCCCAGGACACTCATGGAGGAAACTCTGGAAGTTTGTCCTATGATCTCCATGTACAGATGTTACATGTGCAGTCCTGGGCGAGACACACACACACACACACACACACACACACACACACAATCTATCTGTGTATGTATGTATATGTATATGTATATATATATATATATATATATATATATATATATATATATATATTAGCATAAGTCATACTGGGTCACTGATGAAGACTGTCTAGGTTTCTATTAGTATACTCTGACATTTGCATAACAACCACACCAATCATGGAGACATGTTTAGATTTGCAGACTGGTTTTGATTTTCAATGGTGGAGGAGGGTATCCCTACTTCTCTCAGTATGCATGATCTGCTTGCATGGATGGAGCCCTATGGATGAGTCTACATGAATCCTCAACCACCATTCTGTCAGGAAGGCTTTATCATCATGCCATATAGAAAGTGAAACTGAAGAAGAGTCAGCCTAGAGGACTTGTAAGTCATGCGGTCCCTGTTTTCCACTGGGAAGATGCTACTAGGTCCTCAAGGATTTATCCTAAAGGAAAAAGAAAACCAGAGACCTATCCATCCAGAGCATGGACAGGGCAGCTGGGCTCCCTCAGGCTCAGTTTTCCTAACAATAGCAACAACAAAAATCCTGAACATGCATTGTTCAAACAGAACTCCTCCATTACAGCATCTGCATGGTGTACAATTGCATAACCCAGGTACCTGCCTGGGTCACGTGAGACAGCTCCCACGGCCCCCACCACTGCTGCAAAGGTTTCATTTCCTCCTTAGGAGAGGTTTTCTAAATTTAGATACAGGTCACCAGTCACAGCTTCAATTAAGATGAGCTTTATGAGAATAACAGGCCACGAAACACCTGCGACAGCTCACCACTCTTAAAACCCAAATTCCAGTTCCACGGAGGTCAGTGAGCAGGACTTCCAAAGATGCATCCAGAGAGGGCCTTATTTCTGGAACATTCATCTAGGAATGGAGGGGAGAGTCCTTAGGGAGTCCAATCCTGGATTGTCTGCTGTGGAGCTCTGCCCTTTATAGAAGTCAGGCTCTGTTGACTGTGAATTGCAGAATCCTTTCCCTCCAATTGGGGGAGTTCTCACCGGGAACCTCAAGCAGGCCCTCGAGTGGACAGAATGGAAAGTTCTCAGGGATGTCTGAGCCTTGCTAGGAAGCGTCCCTGCCCCCGTCCTGATGAGTCTTTTACAGACACTCAGCAAGCTTTCTCCAGAGGGGATCAATTCCTCATAGTGGTAGAGACGAGTCTAATGACTCAAAATAAGGGTGACATTAGCTGGGTGTGTTGACTCAAGCTAGTGAGCTTGGTGCTAAAGGGCTGGGGTAGGAGTTCTAGACTAGTCTGAAATACAATTTGAGTTCCTGATTAATCTGGGCTGCAAAGAGAAAGCCCCATCTCTAAAAGTGAACAAAAGCCCTGAAAGCAGCTAATATTGACGACTTTTGAAAGTGTGGGGTATACTATACTATGCAGCATCCTGGGCACTTGGATAAACTCAGTAACCCAGCAGGTACTTAATAATGCAGGTGTTGTTATCATGGACATTCTACAGGGGACAATTGACAAGGTCACTTAGACACGGCCAGGTAGGGGTGACACCCTCTATGTGCCCCGGCTCACTGGACTGTGCTTCACTACTTAGACAACTCCCAGTGCTTGCTTACACGGATAGGGGCCTGAGGACGCATCTATATAAATCCTCACCCACGGCTCTGTCAGAAGGCTTTATCATCCTGCCATAGAGAGAGGGAAACTGAGGAACAGACAGCCTGGAAGAGTTTTCTAAAGGCACGTGGCTGAGCTATGACGTGAAGCATGGCTGAGCAGGGCAGTACTTAATCCTCACTACTGGACTGAACTCCTGTTACCTTACACAAGGGAAACCTTAGTCAAAGGATCTGGAGGTAAGGCAGGCACAAAGGGAAAGCAGGGAATGTTGGCAGAGGGGTAACTGGGGAGGGGGTGTCTGAGGGTGGACAAAATGACCCACTGAGAATCCCAAGAACACCTTGGGGCTGTCTATTTCTCAGTTTCCCTCTCTATACAGAGGAGGGACCAGGAATCGGAGGGAGGGAGAGCACCACTGAGCTCAGCTTTCGGGAGGAAGTCGACAACATCAAGCATATTTCCTATCTTGGAGGGAGCCAGGGCCCCTGTAGGGCCTCCAACACTCTAGAAAGTATCACCCTAGTAGGATACACAGGTACATACACAGATACAGTCAGCCAGCCAGACAAACACACACACACACACACACACACACACACACACACAAATAATTAAATAAAGTTGTAAAGAGATTAAAAAAAAATACAGTCTGCTAACTTCAATTGCAAGCTAAAGCTTTAGAGCTCTACAGTTGAGTTCAAAGTCCTCAGGTTCTTACTGGGGTTGTGACCTTGAACAAGTTTCTAGATCTGTCAGCCACATACATTATATACATACATGCATACATTTAACATACATACGGTTTACATTTTCTCTTCGCTCTAACATACAACGTGTGGCTCTCCATTTAGATTTCCAATTATTTTTGTATAGTCTGTGTTTGTCACACAATGTTGATTCATGTCTCTGTTAAACAAACACTGATTGGAAGTCTACCAAGTGTCAGGTCCCACTCTGTCCCTTAAAGAACGACACAATGGAGAGCAAGACGGGCACCATTTAGTGTAAACAGAGGGAGATAAAGAGACTTGGTTTCCTGCCTTCTTCCCCTTATAAAGGCAGTCTTCCAAAGGTATATTAGATGCAGATGTGCTAGGCAGAAGGTGAACACACATCTGGCTCAATGTCCTCATGTGGAAGCTACTCAGTAGATAGATCCCAGCTGTACCTCATCTCACCGGAAGGGGCCGTCAGAAGTCACTGGCTAGCTGTATCACTGCCAGCCCCAGGCCCTCGTGCGTCCGGGGATGGAGAGTCCACAGTCCACAACATTCTTTCCCTTTGCTTGCTGGTCCATGCATTTGTGACTTGCAATTCCAACTGAGAACTGGGCTATCTGACCTAACGAGCAACTGTGTACGAATGAGAAGAGCTTTGTGTGGGGCTGGGGAGATGTGGCTCAATTGATAGAGTGCTTGCTTAGTCCATGCAGAGCCTTAGGTACAATTCCCAGTCACACCTAAGCCCAGCTTGGTAGCGCAAGTCCATAACCCTAGCACTTGGCAGGTAGAGGCTCAGAAGCTCAAGGTGAAGGTCACCCTCCAACAAAGAGCCTGAGGACAGCCTGAGACACAAGAGACCCTGTCTAAAAACAACAAGAAATAAACTACAAAACCCCAAGTGGTGTTTGTGGTATGAGGCACCCAAGGATGCCCGCTGCTCAGACCTCCAACACCTTGATGGCCTGGGCATCACCGGTCACGGGGCATTACTGTGACTCACAGTCTGACTTGCTGATTTCTCTTTGGCAGTGGGCTGTAGGTATATGGGAGAAACACTCACGTTCTGTCCATAGACATGTGGCCTGAAAGGAGTGTAATCACATGTGAAATGAAGCAGGGCAAAAAGAGAGATGGGTATTTATTGCTACAGGTGTGATAAAGTTAGCAGGCTGCACCGCACCCCCATATTAATTCTCCGTACCTCCATAATAATATGACTAAGGGGTTTTTGTGAGGCATATGCCTGGATAGAATAAAGAGTACATTTCCCAGACTGTCATGCCATGTCATTAGATGTTGCCATGTTACTAAGTTCTGGCAAATAGGAAAGAGGCAAAGTAATGTGTCAAACTTGGGGGACCTTTTGGGGTTTTGACAGAGATGATGGTAGAACCCAGGGCTTTGTGCATGCCAGGCAAGCAACTCCACTCCTGAGTCACACCTTCAGTCCCTTGGACTTTTAACATTTGAAACCTTTTAATTGTATGTTTATGTCTATATGAGTGCAGGTGCCCCATGGAGGCTATAAGAGGGAGTCAGGACCCTGGAGCTGGAGTTGCAGGAGGTAGAGGGTTGTTCAGCTGAATGCTGGGAATCAAACCTTGTTCTCTGCAAGAACATCAAGTGCACTTAACCATAGAGTCATGAGAGTGTATACCCATTTTGCTGACCAGAATATGTGTGGAGGTAGGAGCTGCCACAATCCCTTTGGGTGGTGTGGTCTTGATAACAGAAGCCATGCTTACAAGAAGAAGACAGCCAAGGGCTGGGTGATGCAGATACTACCACTACCCTGAACTTCTCACTCCTAGATCTGTTCAACACGAGACTCTGTTGAGTGTCAGATATCACTTTCTTTCTTTCTTTTTTTTTTTTATTTAAGTGATAGGTATTATCAATGAGGAGAAGGGACTATTCTTAGAACACAGAATGGCTAAGGAAAAAGATATTCCACCACCTTTCATGCCTCATGATCACTCGAAACTTCAAAACATTGAGTTAGTGCCATGCAGATTTTTGTATAAAGTGAATCTGGGGGCTTTAAGTATAGAGGCCAGGGCAACACCCAGGACAGCAGATTGGCAAAGTCAGACAAAGCAAGCTCCTAGAAGTCCCTGGGGAGCCTCAGGGTATTTGGGGGCTTCTAGACTTTTCTATCTGAAATCCTTGGAAGTGAGGGGATATCCCCCTTTCAGGGATCTGGGTTAGAGATGAGGGCAGTACCTTGGAGAGGACATGGGACTATAGGTCTGGCCACAGAAGGCTCTTTGGTGGATGCAGCCCCTGAGAGGCTCCTGGAGGTATTAGCTCCTTAGTTTGTTTTAGGTGGCTGGAAAAGGGATAGCTGGGCTGGGAGGTAAGCAGGAGCCTGGTCCAGCATGGTTTCACACCTTGTCAAGAGGCAGGGATTTTACGTTAGGGTTTGTGGGAAATGAGCACAGGCCAGAGGCCAGCTGACAGCAGGGTCTCAGCCAGTCAAGCAGGGTGTAACTGTGACTTTTACCCCATAGGCAGGAAGCAGAGGGCACTAGAGAAGGATCTAGAAGAAGAAGGAGCCTCCTGAGGAGCAAAAAGGAAAGGTGGGAGAATGCCCCCAAGGGCCCTGTGGTATACACATCCTTCCAGGGACAGTGTGGGGTCCATCTGTTCCCTGGGTCAGTGTCTGTCTCTCAAGCTGCCATCCCTGGGCCAGTGTCTGCCTCTTAAGCCTCTGTCCTCCTTTTCTTTTTCACATCTCATTAGGTGGAAAGGGAGACAAGGAAGAAACCGCATGCTTCAGCATCTGAAGGGAGAGATGCAGAGCTCCTCCCTGCATCCCATATACCTGGTTCAGCTGAAGGAACCCTGACCATCACACCATCCTAAATGGGAGGCTGACAAATGCTGTGAACAGACACTCTCTTCTTTGGCAAGACTTCATTCTTATATGTATGCATGTGTATGTGTTCACATGAGTGTACGTGGGGTACCCGTATATGTGCACATACATGTAGAAGCCATGGGTCAATGTCAGGTGTCTTCCTATACTGCTGTCCACTTTAGTTTCCCAGACAGTCTCTCACGGAGCCTGGGGCTCACCAGCTGGATAAAGCGAGCTTGCCAACGAGCTCTAGGAAGCCTCTTGCCTCTGCCTCCCAGCACTGGAATGAGAGGTAAGTGCCGCCAGGCCTGGATTTTTATAAGAGTGCTAAAGAACAGAACTCAGTACTTATGCAGCAGGCACTTTACATGCCAAGCTGTCTCCCCAGACCCCTGAATCGTATTTTGTTGTGACAGGGCCTCTCATATTTACCTATATCTCAGGGATCAGTGGCCTGGCTGGTGAGGCAGCCCTAGGCATCCATCTGTCTCCACAAGCATGCCATTACAGCTTGAGTTTTGTTTTTTTTTTTTTAAAGATTTATTTTATTTATTATATGTAAGTACACTGTAGCTGTCTTCAGAAACTCCAGAAGAGGGCGCCAGATCTTGTTAAGGATGGTTGTGAGCCACCATGTGGATGCTGGGATTTGAACTTATCACCTTCGGAAGAGCAGTCGGGTGCTCTTACCCGCTGAGCCATCTCACCAGCTTGAGTTTTTTAAAACATGGGTTCTGGGATTGGATTTGGGTCTTCATACTTGCACAGCAAGTATCTTTATCCACTGAGGTGTCTTCTCGTCCTACTCTTTGCTCTTATTTAAAAACCCATGTAAGGGAATTGGAGAGATGACTCAGTGGTTAAGAGTGCTGGCTGCTCTTGCAGAGGACTGAACTTCAGTCCCTAGGACCCAGTTCCAGGAGAGCTGAAACCAGAGACATGCATAGTATACAGATATACATGCAGGCAAAACACAAATACACATAAAAAGAAGATATCTTTTCAACTCATATGAATTGACCCAGGCCAGTTCAGGTCTCTCTCCTCTCTAACTGATGCTGGGAAGGTTTGGAAATACAAAACAAACTGAGCTCAGGCAAACAACCTGGGGCTGAACCTTCCTCACAGGGCAGACAGCAGACAAAACCACTGTGGAGGTCTCACTTCTGAGGGGGTGACTTGGGTCACAGTCTGGGCAAACACGGGTCTTGAATTGAAATGCGTGTCACCCAGATTTGAAATAATGAGTCCTCTTTCATCTGGACTCATTAACTATGAAGCCAACAGGGGCAGCTAGGGAGAAAATAAGGCGTAAATCTCCCAGCTAGCTCTCTAATGCAGAAAGGACTTGAATTCCCCAAAAGGTATCAGGAAGCGCCTTTCAGCCCTGCCTTTTGTCTGTCTCCCAGCTTGCCTCTCACAGGCGCCCTAATTAACTAACTGTAGCATAAGAGTCAAGCTTCGAGTCCAGGCCAAGATGCAGTAGAAGACTGTGCAGCAGAGCTCAAAGGGGCATCTTTGTTTATCACTATTATGCACGGAGGGGTCAATCCCAGCATGCCCCTGTGGGAGGCCTCCCTGCAGTTAATACAGGCCTTGTTTGCTTCAAAACAGAATGCAAGAAGAGATTGGTTATGTTTGAAAATGAGCAGAAACAGGCTGGTATAGTAACGAAATTTCAGTGGCTAACAGCTAAGATGTCCTCAGTTAGATCCTAGCAAGGTTGGGGGATTAGATTTCTATCTCCAGCCATTCACCTCTCAGGGAAAAGAAGCTAGTTAGTCAAGTGTCACACACAAATAGAAATGTTACTGTTTTAAAGATATATACTTGCTTTATTATTAGGGCATATGAATGAATACTAGAAATGCAGAGGTAGGTATGGAGGGAGCACACCTATAATCCCAGCACTTGGAAGCCAAAGGTAAGAAGATTATGAGTTCAAGTCCCACCTAGGCTCTAGAATGAAACGCTGTCTCAAAGAGACAAACAAATGACATTACTCATTTTTCTCCGTAGGGACTGAGTTTAAAGGAAGGGGTATATTCATCTCTTATGCTAACTGAAGTCAAAGTTTCCAAAGATCTGGAAGAACAGGGAAGTTGGTAGCTCGCTACCCAGAAGGCACTTCTTATGAAGGCAATTCAACACTTGGACAGAAACAGTGTGTGGCTCTCAAAAGTGGGGCAATGGTAGCATTGTGGTTTCTGATCTGGAGGATTAAAGCTTACGCTTCAGAAGGAAAATGTCATGTGGTAAATGGTGACAGTATCATTTGAAGACAGTGGGTGTCCCAGAGGGAACCACCCAACCCTGTATCCCCTGGGAAGAAACTGGACAGGCAGATGAGGGATGCTACTAGTAGACTGAAGGGTTAATACAGTACTAATGCACGGAAAGTCAGACGACTTGCTAAACACAGGTCTGTCTCCTAGTCTACCACCACCTTTCTGGGTATTTCTGACAGATAAAGATGTCTGGGTGGACCATAATTCTTCTCTTTACCCACAATGATTGACTCACTGGAAGTCATGCACGATGAAAAACAAGGTCTGAGGCAGAGGAGAGAGAACCTAGGTGGAGTTGTGCAAGTTGAAACCAAGATGGAGGGCACACTCAGAGAGGGGTACTGATACACGTGGCCAGATAGCTAGGAGTGTGGGAGGAGCCCAAGCTGAAAGGGTTTTCATTGAAGATGGAGACAAGCTCCAAGATGGCTCCCCCCAGACTCACATTTGGACAGTGTGGGGAACTGGGCAGGGTGTGCTCAAAAGCACTGGTATAGACTGGACATATCTTTCCCAGGACCTTGCGTGTGTGATAAACTGTTAGGTGAAGATTTCTGAGAAAAGTCCATGACCCTGAGGTTGGAACCATGGTAGTGAGGATGAAGTTAAAAGGTGAGGCAGGGGAATGCCTGACGGGGAGTTAGCAGCCCGGGCAGCACGCCTGACTTATGCAGCCTACAAACAGTGAGATAAGTCCTACAGTCTGAGGACGAGTCATCCAACAGATCTACCTTTATGAGCCTAGAATTCTCCTCATTTCGGAGCTAGGGGACTCTAACAGAGAAGACAATTCCCATCTTGCCCTAGCCGTTTTCTTCCTCCGGAGTAAGAAGCAGGTCATGACAGCTGACAACTGGGAATGTCAGAGACCCAGAATGTATTGATTAATCAAGGCATTTGGCAAAGCCTCTCAGGAAATTCTTGTGGACAAGATGGAGAAATGCAGACCAGATGACAGTATAATTTGGGCGACTCGGAGTTGGCGGATAAACCTGTTCTCCAAGAGTGCTGAAGGAAGAGGAGAGCAAGGCAGCCTGGGGCCCTGCCAGAGGTGCTGTCCCTGCCTTAGCCTCCTCCTCATCAGAGAGAGCAAACACCGAGAGACACCGCCGATCAAGAGCACAGAGGACACAAAGCCGGGAGAGATAACTCACGCGATGAAATCAGGATTGAAGAGCTAGCAAATATCAGATGAGCTCAACAGGCTGGAACAAGGAGCTGGACCAAAGAAAGATTTGGATAGGGATGAATGTGAAGTCTTTAATTTAGGTTCAAAGAAAGCAATTACATGCATATCGACTCGGGAAGTCCCGATCTGCCAACAGTCCCCTTCTACAGACAGATATTATTAGTTCATCACAGCCAAAGATAATCCAGCAGTTTGATATGGCTGTAAAAGGAAGCCAATGGAATCTTTGGGTTTAACAATAGAAATGTAATAACAAAAATAAATGGGTTTTGAAGGACAGTTTCGCTTGCTCCACTCGGTTCTTTTCAGACATCTGGCCTGGCACGGCCCCTTGCCAATAGCCAGCATTCAGCAAATACTTGCCTCACAAATGAATGGATAACACACTTTCAGATGGATCTCAACGTGAAAGGGATTTGGAGAGTGTCCTAGGAAGAGAAGCCTGAACAAACACGGAATGTACAGCCTGGAGCAAACCAAGGAGACCCCCATGAGAGGAGGTTTCAAATATTTGAAGGAATATCAAATGTGGTTTTGTTCCAGGGGAGAAAATCTCAAGGATCAATGGTCAGAAGATACGCAAAGCTAAAGGTTGGCTCCAGTGAACAGGGAAAATTGTTTGTAGCTGGGTGTGGTAACACATGTTGATAAACCCAGCAGCTGGTGGCTAAGAAGGGAGATGAGTAGAAAGGTTACAAGTTCAAGTCCAGCCTGGGCTATGTACTGAGCTGGAAGTCAGTCTGTACTACATAGCAAGATGCCGCCTCAAAATATCCATTGTCCCCTTATAAAAGAAAGAAAAATAAAAAGAAGTGGTAGTAATGTGTCTTCTTATTAAAAGTACTAAAACAGAAGGTGGCCAGCCATAGTCATGTCTTTAGAGTTTCAGAACACATCACACCGGAAGCCAGCCTGGAAGGTCTCTACAAAAGATATGCTTTTCATGGCTTGGGAGATGGCTGACGCAGCAAAGCACTTGAGGACCTCAGTTTGATCCCTAGAGCCTGTATTTAACAAGCCAGGGTGGCACTGCGAACTTGCAATCCTAGTGTAAGATGGATCCCCGGGGTTTGCTTGCCAACCAGCAGAGTCTATGTGGTGAGTTCCAGGCCAGTGAGAGATTTTGTCTCAACAAGCAATGTGGCTGGCACCTGAAAAACAACCCCCAGGTCATCCTCTGGCCTGCACGTGTGTGCAGTCCCTCCTCCCTGCACACTTGCATTAGTGTGTGTGTGCATGCATGTGTAACACACACACACACACACACACACACACGAATGTGTGCACACACAAAGAGAAGTGATCTTACAATGTTCTGTCAGTTTGTTCCTTCAGTTTCAAATAAACTCCCGGCTCATTGGAGAGGCCTGTGCCAGGCAATCTTGGCCGTGGACTTGAGAGCAGCTGCTGACAAAGGAAACTGGCTCCCATGCCAGGATGCGAACTTAGAGTGGTAACCTGAGTTCTGAATGAGGCTGAGTTCTGATTTGTTTGTTTAACTTTCCTCAACACAGACACCAGTGGAAGGGGGAAAGCTGACAGCAAGCTTATGGCTCCACCAGAGCGAATGAAAACTGTGCTTACAAGTTATGATTAAAAGCACCCAAGCCTTGACTTTTCTGTGTGTGTCTCTCAACAAACATCACGTTAGAAGCTTGGGAAGAAGGCATCTTTAACAGAATAACACCGTTGGACAGTCATATCGAACACTCAAGGGCTCCCATGTATCACAGCAAGGTATGAAAACTTTCCACTAAAGGCCTCAAAGTCCTGAAGGGCCATGGGTAGTGTCATTGCCCATCTCTAGAGTGGCCTCCAGGAGCCCTCACCCACTAGCATTCACACCCAGTGTAATACAGATAGATGGACCAGTGTCCTCAAACGTCCATGTGCTGAATGCTTGGTCCTCAGCCTGGTGCTAGTGGAAAGTGATAGAGCCTTTAGGAGGCGAGGCTTACCAGGCAGTCCTCTAGTCACTAGGGACATGGAGTAAGAAGCTTAGTGGGATCCCAGCCTCTTCTATTCCTTATCTCTTTCGCATCCCAAGCTATGTGTGGAAATAACTTTGGTTTGTGACACATCATCCCCCCACCCTACCACACACACACACACACACACACACACACACACCATGAAATTCTGCTTTACTGCAGACACAAAAGCAATGGGGCCAAGTGACTATGAGCCTCTTCAACTGTGAGCCCAAATAACCTTTTTTTCTTTATAAGCTAATCGTCATGTATATTTGTCATATAACAGAAAGTTGACTAACGTGGGCCCATTTATGGCTCCCTCACACCTTGAGCAGAGCTGAGGAAATAGTAAGGTATGACGTCTTAGGCTAAGTCATAAAATGCACTGGGCTTGCAGTTTTGGTTTTCATGAATTTGTCTGGAGAAGTCAGCTGCCATATAGCGAAGACACTCTAAACAGCCCCAAAGAGGCACAAAGTGGTGAGGAGCTGAGGTCTCTACCAGCCAGGACCCCTCTTGGAAGGAGCTCTCCCAGATTCAGCTAATGCAATGGACCTGACTTCCTGAAAGTCCCTCAGTCAGAAGCCCTTAGTTAGGCTACCTCCCACCTCCAGAACCACAGAGACTTTGTGGGCTAATGTTTATTATTGCTTTGGGTTGCTAAGCTCTGTGTGCGCACACACACACACACACACACACACACATTTGAGACCAGAAAAGGGCACTAAGTGACCTGGTCTATCACCCTCTTTACTCTCACTGAACCTTGTGCTGAATTGAAGGCCACCAAGCCCCAGCCATCTGCTTATCTCCACCCTCTTGCCCATAGCCCTCAACTTACAGGTATATATAAGACCACACTTGGCTTTTTAGGTGTTTTCTGGGGTCTGAATTCAGGTCCTCATGCTTGCCCAGCGAGTGCTTTTACCCGTTGAACCATCTCTCTAGCTTCTAGGTTGCTAGGTTTTGAAGCGATTCATTATGCGAAAGAAAATGTATTGGGACATTAATGCACAGTTATCACTGGCAAGGGACAAGGTTAGGGGCAGTGGCAGGGTACACCACGTATTGAGGTATTGAGTATTTGCAAAGTCTGGGTTTCAATCTCCAGCACCCAAAATAAATGAAAAAAAAATTCTTTGTACAACCGACTGATTGGGCAGGCATCTCCAGCATCCAGTCCTACCTTGATGGGTGACTACCATCAGACATAGAAAGATCACTTCTGGCCTTGGCACTAGACCTCAGACATGCTGAGCTAGCCTCAAACAGGTTACACTTACTGTTTTTACCAGACAGATAAAGGGACGGCTACCAGTCCCTCCAGAAAAAGTTTAAAACCCAGACAGTGCAGTTTCTGTGGACTTGGGTCCTGGGTAAGTCAGCCCCTGCAAAGCCATGTGCTTAATGGCCAGCTTCTGGCATGAGGTCAGGACTTGAGTTGTCATAAACTAGAGTGTTTCTAGAATGTGCAAATGTGTCCATATGCCACACACTTCTGTAGAATGTGAAATGTATACCACCCATTGACTTTATAGGACAGGTGTGACACTTAGGTACCCACTTAATCTACCCCTGGGCTGTGCAGGGCCAATAGAATGCTTGTTTAAAATGTTAGGTAACACACATTTCTCTTCTCCCCGCTTCTCTTACCTATTTTAGAAAGTGTTGATGAATTATTTCTTCTCTTAGTAGAAGAGGCTCAAACCACTGGTCTAACATTCCAACTTCTTAGCTGTTCCCTGAGGGATCCCATTGGGAATGTGCTTGGAAAAGGAATTTACCACCAGTATTATAGGCCACAGAGTTCGAGAGCAAAGAGGAGACAGCTCTCCACAAGAAAGGGTTGTGGATCTTCTTGTAGAAGAGGATTATTTCCCTAACAATGCTTCTATAGAATATATCACCCAACCTTGACTCTAGCTCAAAACCGTACATGTACAAAGCCCAGTGCTTTTAAAAATAAAAACATCACTCTGTAATAACCATATTATTATGCTTAACTCTGTCATGCATATATATATATATATATATATATATATATATATGTCTGTGTATATGTAATCACTTCAAAATTTATAAATAATTTAACTATGAGGATTCTGAGTAAATTTTTGTGGGTACATATGTGCTCCTTTTTAAAAACATTTTTCCAATTAAAAAAATGATTTTAAAAGGTGAAAGAGCAGGCTGGTGGGGTTGCTCTGTGGTTAGAGCACATGCTGCTTTTGCAGAAGCCCTGAGTTCTACAACCACCTGTACCTGTAGCTCCAGAGAACCTGACGCCCTCCTCTGGCCTCCATGAGCACTACACCCCCCCACCCCATAACACATACACTTAATAATAATTTTTTAAAAAGTCTTTAAAAAGGTTAAAGAACAAGAGTAAGCCTTGCTTCCAGTGTTCTATTTTTATGCACGAGATGAGCCATTCTGAAGCAAGTTTACCATACAAACGTTTCAGTCTCCCTTGAAGCAAAAAGATGGACAAAAGTCATGCCTGGGACAGCATTGGACTCATCTGGTCACCAGCTCAGGAGGTGGACAGCCAAGGGACGAGTGAACATCCCATGTCCAACGAAGATTAAAGAAAACCAACAAATCCAAGGCCAGGAATTTACCAGGAAGCTGCTGTAAAGTGTGACCGCTTTCCTCAAATGTTTTCAGAAAGAAGTCATGACTGCTTATTTATACAGAGTGCCTTTGCAAGGGAACAACAGAAACAATGTTCTTGGGGGGGGGGATTTCTTTTTTTTTTTTTTCTAGACAGGGTTTCTCTGTATAGCTCTGGCTGTCCTGGAACTCACTTTGTAGTCCAGGATGGCCTCAAACTCAGAAATCCATCTGCCTCTGCCTCCCGAGTGCTGGGATTAAAGGCGTGCGCCACCAATGTTCTTAAAGAATAAGCTTTATTTAAAAGAAAAATGTCTGGACTGACAAGATGGACCGATGGGTAGATTATGCTTGCCACAAGGCCTGGAAGCCTAAGCTCAGCCCCTTGGGGCCTGCATGGGAGAAGGAGAAACCCAATTCCTGCAAGTTGTTTCTTAGCCTCTA